>CM037155.1:35664511-35878500 GCA_020921065.1 Vaccinium darrowii | reverse complement strand
GAGTTCTATTGGCTCAAGATAATGAAGAAGGGAAGGAGCAAGATATCTATTATCTAAGTAGGTTTCTTAATGATTGCGAAAGTAGGTATTCTGCAGTAGAAAAGTTATGTTTAACTTTGTTTTTTGCTTCGAAGAAACTCAGGTACTATATGATGCCTAGAGTAACTTATGTAATTTCCTAGACTGATGTTATGAAGTATATGTTGTCTCAACCTGTACTTAGTGGCAGAATTGGGAAATGGATTGTATCTTTAATTGAATTCAATCTAGAGTATGTTCCTCAAAAATCAGTTAAAGGACAAGCTTTGGCTAATTTTTTGGCTGATCATCCAAACGGAATTGAGACTCCTGAAATAGCAGTTGTTGATACTGTAACAATTAAGCCATGGAAGATGTGGTTCGATGGTTCGAAAACATCTCAAATGGCTGGAATTGGAGTTGTTCTGGAGTCTCCCCGAGGTTTGAAAACCAAATTTGGATTTCAGATAAGTGAATGTACCAATAATCAAGCAGAATATGAAGCCTTAATCATGGGGCTAGAACTATTGCTTGCTTTGAAGGTTGACATAGTTGAGGTGTTTGGAGACTCCTAATTTGTTATAAACCAGGTGAAGGGAGATTTTGGTTGCCATAGTGTTGGTTTAAAACCTTATCATCAATATGTGAAATTGTTAGTTAAGCAATTTCATATGATTACCTTCACTTATGTGCCAAGATCCTTTAATGAAGAGGCAGATGCAGTAGCACAAAGAGCATCAGGATTTAAGTTTATCACTGATGAAAATAGAGAGTTTTGTCAATTGACTTTAAGGAAATCCTTATCAATGCTTAAACATAGATATACTGATCTCGAAGTATGTGAAATCACTACTTCTCCTAGTTCGAACGATTGGAGACAACCATTGATTGATTATCTAACAAAACCTGATGCTAAAACAGACAGAGCAACAAGGTTAAGATCTGTTAATTACATTATGTACAATGGAGAATTGTTCAAGAGAGGAGCAGATGGTTTATTGCTTAAATGTTTAGGCAAGGTTGATGCCTTTAGAATTATGGCAGAAGTCCATGAAGGTATTTGTGGGGCTCATCAAGCAGGGATCAAGATGAGATGGTTAATTCGAAGGTATGAATACTATTGGCCGACTATCCTTAAGGATTGTATTGATTATGCAAAGGGATGCCAAGCTTGTCAAAAGACAGGACCTCTTAAAAGATTACCTGTTACTGAATTACAATATGTAGTTAAGCCTTGGCCATTTAGGGGTTGGGCAATGGATATGATTGGCATGATCTACCCTGCCTCTAGAAGTGGTGATAAATTCATTTTAGTTCCCACTGATTACTTTACTAAATGGGTGGAGGCTCAAGCTTTTGAGAGTGTATCTCAAGAACAGGTAATTGAATTCATTAAGAATATTGTCTACAGGTTTGGATCTCCAGAAACTATAACAATGGATAATGGATCCATTTTTGAAGGTAGAGCAGTGAAAGCTTTTGCAGCTTCTCATGGAGTTTCTTTGATTAACTCTACTCCTTATTATGCTCAGTCGAATGGTCAAGCAGAATCAACCAATAAGATTATCAAAAGAGGTATTCAAAGAATGGTTGATAGAAATCCAGAAGAGTGGCCAAGCTTACTTTTAAATGTATTATGGGCATATCGAACCGCTAAAAGAACTAGTACAGGTACTACTCCTTTTGCCCTAACTTATGGGCATGATGCTGTGTTACCAATGGAAATTGTGGTGAGATCACAGAGGGTTGCTTCTCAAAATGACTTAAATTTTGGAGCATACCATCAAGCAATGTATATGGAGCTCGAAGAGATAGATGAAGAAATGATTAAAGCTCTGAATCAAATCCTGCTGCAAAAGTCAAGAGTGGCTAGAAGTTACAACAAGAAAGTGGCTATTCGAAGCTTTGATATAGGTGATTTAGTATGGAAAGTGGTCTTACCTATCAAAGAAAGAAAGCAAGGACTTGGAAAATGGGCCCCAAATTGGGAAGGGCCTTTCCAAATTCATAGAGTTCTTAAAAGAGGGGCATATCATTTGAAAGACTTAAATGGTTATGTTCATAGAAGAAAGATTAATGGAAGGTATCTAAAGGCCTATTTCCCAACCATTTGGGAGTCCTTTAGTAGAAGATAAAATTAAGTGTGGTTTGTCTTTTGTTTTGCTTGTGCTGTTCAAGATAAATCATGAGAAGACAAGTAAATATAATGGCTTGAGCTCAAATTCAGAATAATGAGATCAGCATTTCAAGCAGTTATAAAGTAATGAGATTGAGAGAGACTAAGCTTTTCATTCATCACTTAAAAACTGTACAATTGTATCTTTTAGGTCACTCCATACATGAGTACCTCTGGTATAAACAAAGTCATAAAATTCCTTTTGATCAGAGGTTTGTTGCAGTTGACTTTTAAGATCTTTAATAATTACAACTGATTGAGAAACTTTGTTCATAGAGGCTTGCATGTTGGAGGTAGTCTGATCAATCTCTCCTCTAATTTGAAACAAGGCTTCTTCCAGACGAGCTTCTTCTTCTTTCAGATGACGAAGCTTGATAGCATCTTGATCATAAGAAGAAATCACACCTCGAGCTTCATCATCTGCACTAGACAATGCTGCTTTCAAGCTTTCTCTTAGGAGATGCCTCTCTTGAATTTCACAAAGTTGATGAGCTTTCTCTTGAAACTCAGAAACTCTATTCAGAAGTTGTCTATGAAGCTCTTGAGAAGCAGGTTTCAATACCCAAGCAGCTTGACAGCATATATCTAAATGCACTTTTAAATCTCCCTCAGCCAGGTTTTCAAAATTCAGCCCTGAGAGTTGTTGGAGGATCTCCTTCAGTTCTTGAATTTCTTCTGGGGTAAAAGTAGGCTTGACCAACTCAGGTAGAGATGAACTGTATTGAACTTTGAGTTGGTTGATAGGAGATTCAGAAGAGGGAATTGAAGCCCTGGGATTGGTGATTCTTTGACAGAAATCACTCACTCTTAGCTTGAATTGCTCCAATGAAGGAAGATCACCAACAGGGGTGCTAGTAGAAGCACCAATTTCCTGCTAAGAAAATTGTACAAGCATATTTAGGCTTAATCCTTTGAGAAAGGCATGATGGCCATAAGCTTAAAATACAAATAGTTTACAGTACCTCAAGTCTTGGAGTAACAATGCTTGGGACTGAATCAGGACCTGCTCCCTCAACCACCATCTCAGGTTGATCAGTGATGTTGACAGTTGAGATGCTTGGTACAATCTCAGGAAATAAGCTCCTGTCATCTTTTGGAATTGAGATATCAACTTCAGATTGAACAGGTATATTAACCTCAGAAGATTTGCCAATGCCAATGTTCAGAGGCTCTTCAGGAATGGCATGTTTAGCCATAGCTACAGGTGAACCAGCAATATGTTGTTCGGATACAGCTTCAGGTTCAGAAGTGGGCTCCTGCAGGGGGTTTTTGGTTATCAGAGTAGGGAACCCTGCAGCAGAGCCTGTATGAGCTGGTATTGATGCTTTAATACTCTCTGAAACCAAGGCCTGTGCAATGACATGTCTTATGGGAGTAGTTAAATCTTGTAATATACCTTCTAATGGGATGACTGGAGTGCGAACTTCAGGTGCCCTAGTGGATGAAGCAAGTTTTGATTTAGGCTCTGCAGCTTGAGGATCAGATGTTTGTGCAGGTGTTTTTAAAGCCTCAGCATGCTTGGACTTTGTCCTCCTTTCTGCAAATAGATCAATACATAAAATTGAGGAATGTGAAAGTAAGCTCAAAAGGCTTGATGAAATTAAAAGTCATAACAGCTTACCCTTCACAAATTGGCCTATAGTAATATCTTCTGTTTCTTCTTCTTCTTCGATTAATATTTTCCTTCTTTGCTTCGAAGCCTTATAAACTTTAGCAAATTTGGCCTCTTCTTGGCTAAGTTTTTTCTCTGGTACTAAAGTTTCTTTTCTCCTTTTGGCTTCTAAAAAGACAAGTAAAATAGTTATCAGTAAGAGCCAAAGGTTAACAGAATTAAAGGAAAGAGGAGATATTTGACTTCGAACCTGGAGAAACAGAAGTTTGGGCAGATTTTCTCTCCTTTCTTGCCCTTTTCTTGGGAATAGATTCTGCAAGATGAGTCATAAGTAAGAAACAGAAGAGAATTGAAGTGGCAAAAATTGCACAAACAATAAGAAACTCACCTGATGGAGAAGGAGGAGAGGTTCCTTGTTGATGAGATCTAGTCACAATTTGTGGTACTGATCTAAGTGGTTGGACATTTAAAGCAACAGTTACCAAAGCAGAAGATTGTATGTCTGGTGTTGTTTCTCTTTGTTCTTGTTGAGATTTGTTTTTTCTCTCAACACCAAAACCATCGTCTGATACAGAAAGTGAACTAGAAAGTGCTTCACCTTCATGTATAACAGGACGTCCAATGTGGTTTGCAAAACTTTGTGCTGAAGGGGTTTGATTGTATAGATCAATAAGGTTATGCCACCAACGGGAAAAGTTAGTGAAAATTGGACTGTCCATTGAAAATTGGGAGGGCTTGAAGACGGCTCTAGATTTTCTGTACCCCACGTTTAGACGTGAAAGTACATTCTTATCAACTTTCTTTCTAACATAGAGAGGAACATTAACTTCTCCGGGATAAGGACATGGAATGGCTTGTACCATACCAAACTGTCTGGCAAACTGAACAGGACAATAGGTCTCATAGTGAGTCTGTTTGCAGCCACCAATAATCCCACCTATGAAAAGCTCTCTTGGAAGTAAAATACTTCCCCAAGCAGCAGCAAAAGTATTTGCACCCCTATTCTCCATCATTTCTTTTATCCAGGAGTGCCCAATACTCCAATCAGTGAAAGGTCGAAATTCTGTTTCTTCCTTATCCTCCCTCATATTGAGAAAATATTGCAGGTATCCAACCAGGGATAGAGGTTTAGAAGCTAAAACTCTGAACTTGTCTCCATAAACATTAACAGGTTCTGAAATGGCAACTGTGAAAACAGGAAAATATGCCAAAATCCATAGTTGCAAGAACCAAAGAGGGCCTCGTATATTGAAATTGAGTGGTTTTGATTGGCTATCAGATCCTATCTTGTAGACATAACCCAAAAAGTATGACGCTAGATCAAACCTCTCACCCATAGAAAGGCGATATGCCAAAGGAGCAAATTCATGCATAATCTTCTTACCACTATGACAGAATATCATTTTGCACAAAGTATATAAAAGATATGCAAAAAATTCTCTGTCAGACACTGGTTCGTCAAACTTGGCTTCAGAATGAAGAAAATTCCCATATGATGCATATGAGCCAGAAGTTTTCATGATCTTCAATAATGGGATATTAATAGAGTTAGAAATGTCAAACATTGGACCAAATGGAGGAAGTCCAGTAAGAAACGACACATCTAAAACTGTGGGACCCATCATTCCGCAGTTGAAACGGAAATAATTGAACGATGCATCCCAAAAAGCTAGGGCGGCATGTATGAGAGTAGGGTTCTGGTGGATACCATATCGAAGCAGTGAAATGATGTGCCAAAGCCCAGTTTGCTCTAACTCCGTTTTCTTATATTTCAACATGTGCTCAGTCCATTCGCCCCAATCTTTATCTTGAACTGGCCAGCACGCAAAAGTCTTGGTAGGCCATTCTACAAAATTCAGTTCTTGATCTTTTATAAGTTTACCCTCTCCTAAGATAGGATAGCGTGACGTAAATTTGAGGGGAAGATCGAAGAATGCAGGCCCAAGAATGTGGGTATCAACTCTGTCAGGATTTGTAATAAAGATTTGTTTATGCAAATCACCTTTTGGGTTTGACATTTCTTCTTTAACATATCTTCTGAGAGTGAGAGAAGAGGTGCCCGTTGTTGTATCACTTCCAGAAGCCATGTCTGTAAGAGGTTGAAAACCTAGGAGGGAAAGCGGAGTGTTTGAAGGTTTGAACATGTGATGAGAGCGGTTCAAGCCCTAGATTTATACTTTGTGATGAAGCGGTGTATCAGTTTGGGTCAAGTATTCTATTTAAGGTAATTGGGCTTATATTATTTTAGGCCCAAGATTAAACTTAACCCGTAAATAATATCTCTTTTTGATTTTAAATCATTAGAGTTTTCTAAACCATTTCTTATTGGTTTAATATCTTCACGTTATGATTTTCAATAGTTCGAACTGGTTTAAAGTACCTACAAATGCTTCGAAAAGCATTGAAGAGTGCAAAATAAACCATAAAAAGAACTGAAATTGCATTAACATAAAAGAAGTTACATGCTACAAAGGGAAATCCTATTACAATCGAAGATAATTAAGACGTCTACTTTGATGGAGCAGCGGTTGGAGTAGGGATGATTTGGAGGTAATGGGGAAAGGTCCAAGTTACTAAGGCATGAAATTTTGCCCAAGTAAATTCAAAAAATTCTTTCTCCTTCATCCTGACCTCAGCTTCTCCACCTAGCTTGAGCTTCTTCTCAATCAGAGGTTTGATCTTCAGGACCAGAGCTTTGGCCTTGATTTCGAGCCTGGCCAACTTTAGAGCATTTCTCTTTGCACAGCTTTTTAACCTCTTTCGAAGTCTTTTGGAGATCCCAGATGGAATTTCGAAAGGCTTTTCTTTCAGATTTTCTATCTTATTATGAAGCTTAACAACCTGGTCATGTGCTATCTCATAGTCATGAAGGTCTTGGTTGAAAACATGACCAGCACTGTTGTTCTTCATCCACATTTGAAGGAGAGGAAACTGGCTTAAAAAAGAATGGAGGAAAGAGCCAGTTAACTTAGAAACAGAACATTGAATGGTTTCACAAGCCCATAAGAAATTTTTGCAAGGGATGTCTTCTTCGAGAATCCCTATATCCAAAAATGCAAAAGCAGCCAATAGTTCTTTGGCTCTAACAGAATCAGATTGTGGATAAAGTGAGTAAGAGTAATCAGCTTGAAAGATAGTAGGGACGAAGTTAATACTCTTCAATTCCTGAAACCAGTCTGGATTTTCAGGAAGAGTTCGAAGAGAAAGGTTGAAGGGATTAACAAAGTTTCCCTCAAAATGAGGCCTTCGAACCTCATTTAACCAATAAATATATTGGCTTTTGGCTTTCTGTTTAAGTTCACCATAGCCAGCGAAGCCAGGTTTTTCATCTTCACATACTTTGAAGAATGTAGGGGTAAGGCAGGTGGCAATAAGACTGTCGAGTACCATTATATTAGGATCACGCCTAATAAGAGGAGATAAATATCTGCTCATAGCCAATGAGCGATATTTACTCCAACCCTTGTAACCAGCAGGGTCATCCATTTTTACTACCGCTATTTCAGATGGCAAACCCCATAGAAAGGGTTTAAAAGAAGGAGAGGTTGGAGGGTTCCATGGATCAGTAGGTTCAGAATCCTCCCCTTGAACCAACACATAAGAGCGATCCCTTCGAATTTCCCCAACAATTGGTGTAATGGTATTTCTAGTATTGGTAGGGATTGGGTCTTGAAGAACCAGGCATTCGAAAGCATTTTGGGTATCAGAAAGGTTAGCCATGGTTAAGTTGAGTTTAAGGAGATAAAAGCAAGATTAGAGCGAAAATTGGTGATTTATTTTACCAGTAGTTGAGTGCTTTTATAAACTTAAAATCTGAATTTGAAACGATTCAAATTTTGTAAGTGAAGAACGTGGGTGTTAACCGCCCATTTTTCATGAACCTCTCACAGGGACCGTAAGAATCGATTACAACTGTATCATTGGAAGTGGGGAGAACTGCCAATAACTTCTGCTTTGGAAGTTTACAGGAATTCGAAACAACAAAAGGCACATTAACACTTATTCAAATTCCTTGAACAAAGATGTTAATGTGGGGGGTATGTTTACATATAAAATTAACAAATCCAATAATTAATTGACACGTAATTGAAAATATCAAACGTTGGCAATTACTTGTTGATAAAGACACACTGGATTAAAGGAATATAAACGGTTAAATACGATGTCGTATTATGGTCAAAGATGAAAAGCAGTTATTGGCAGTTAAAAGCCATTGCTAACGTAAAGGGTGGTTTCGAAGCCATGATATTAACTGCTAAACATATAAACTCCACTTGTGAACTTGGGAAACAAGACAAATTGGCAGTTATAACACGTGGAGTACTTATCGAGAGGCAGTTATTCACCTTAACGTACAATCATTCGAGTTTGTTTAATCAATTGTGCATATTCAAAATTGAAGCTTTCAAAGGAAGAATTAGAAGGATTCAAATTCAGACGTGTAGGAGGAAGAAACTGCCAACTCGAAGAATGGAAGTTAGAGTTCGAAGCAAGCCAAAGTTCAAATTTATTGAGCGGGAAGTTCAAACTGCAAGCAGCGTCTATAAATAGAAGAAATTGAAGAGTGAAAACCCCCGGACAAATCTTCAACAAACAGCTATCAAAAAACTGATGCTTGGTTTGTTCATTGGCAAAGTAGTTTTAGGATTTCGAATTCAGTTCGAAGTAGTTTAGGATCTCGAACTCAGTTCGAAGCAGATTAGGAAGTAGATTAGGAAGTAGTTAGGATTAATTTCGATTGTTCCTGTAACAATCACCCGTTCGAAGTTCTTGTATCTGAAGTTGGAGACAATTTCGAAGTAAGTTTACCTTTGATTTACTAATCGAAGTATCTTGTTTCTTTTGTTCTTCGATTTCCTAAGTTTGTTGGTTTACATTCCTTCACTTGTTGAAAAAATCCTCTTAATTGAGGTAATTGAACCAATAAAACACAATCGCCTGATTAGATTTGGTTTTTTCCAAAGTTAATCTGAGGGAGGAGATTGAAACTCTCTCTGGCACGCTCGCACACAATCAATTTCCATTGCAAAGAAGTAAAAGAACCAAACACATTTTTTGGCACGCCCGGTGGGACACCTGAAAGTGTTGAATGGCTCCAAAACTTAGGAAGCAAGCAGATGATTCTCAGGTTGGCCAAACGCCAGAAGATGAGAACAATGTTAATTCTAGAGAGAATGAACAAGTCGAAGGCCTACAAATAGGACCAGAGACTCGTACTGGTCAAGACTTAAATACAGGAATTGGCCAGACTTCTCGAATGAATGTTAGGAATAATAAAACTGTACATGTTGATGACCCAAAGAATCCAGAAGTTGGAGGAAGTGTGTCATCTAGTCAGTTTGCTGAAATGATTGCCACATTTAAAGAACTGGCTCAAACCCAGAAACTTATGTTACAAAAATTAGAAGAGCAATCAGGGCTTAGGCATGATCCTTTGCCTTCATCTGAGAAGGATAAAGGAGAGGCTAGCACAAGTAAATTTAAATCAAGGCCTGGAAAAGAGCCTATAAATGTAGATGATATACCAGAATCTTGGTATGAACCTGCAAAAACTCATGATTATCAAAATCCTAAGCCTAAGAAAGTATTCAAGCAAAACACTAATGTCCCATTCGAACCAAACTTTGATGGTCTAAATGAGGATAAGGGTTTTAGAAACATGGATTACGGGTTTGATGAGTATGTATATACTCCTGGAAATCATTTTAATGAAAAGGATAGGACCAGTGCAAAAAGGCCTAATCCAGAGATTGGAATTCCTAAGTATGCAGGGATACCAGAGATGGGTAGGGTGCATTCGAACCACTTGTATGAACCTCTTGCGAAGCAAGAAGGAGGTTTCAAGCAACATAGGCCTTTTGATGATCCTTTTCAGAGGTTTCCAGAAGATCACATGCCTAGAAATGCTACTTGGGAACCACCTGCTAATTCAGGAGTACCTCTAGGAGAACGTCTATCCCTTCGAGGTGAAATATTAGGTCTAATGCAAGAAGTATATGGACCTATAAACCGAGGAATACAAACCCAAATTTATAGAAAGCCCTATCCAGAATGGATAGATAGGCAGTTCGAAGTCCCTAGGGGGTTTAAAATCCCAGATTTTACTTTATTCCATGGGGATGGAAAACAATCAACAACTGAGCATATTGCCAGATTTACGGCTCAATGTAAAGAATTAGGCAATAATGGGTTTGTTAAGTTGAAATTGTTTTCTAACTCTTTAACAGGAACAGCCTTCGAATGGTACTCTAATTTAACACCAGAGTCAGTTCCAAATTGGCAAAGGATGGAAGAATTATTCCATGCACAGTTTTATCAAACTGAACCTGAAGTCACCATGGCTGATTTAGCAAGATTAAAGCAAAATCCTGATGAAAAGGCTTCACACTTTATTGCTAGGTTTAAAAGGGCTAGAAACAAGTGTAAACTTCAACTACCAGAAGTTGAATTTGTGAGAATAGCACAAGATGGTTTAAGTAGAGAACTTAGGAAGAAGTTCGACTCTACGGAGTTTAGAGATTTGGTTGATTTAACTTACAAAGCTTCTAGATATGAATCTTTGTTAGAAGAAGATGTCGATAGGAATAACTCTTCTTATTCAACATATTATAAAGACTCTACTTATGAAATTGATGCTGCTGAAATTGTTGAGCATGACCCTTGTGTGTGTGAATGTTTAGTTCGAAAGGATTCTTCTATAGCACCAAGGACTAACAAGAAAGCAGTTAGTAAAGTGTATTCATTTGATGTATCAAAAGCAGATGAAATTTTTTATTACCTTTTGAAGAAAAAGTTTATCAAACTTCCTGAAAATGTTAAACTTCCAACTTTGGAAGAAACAAAAGGAAAGAATTATTGCAAATGGCATGCTTCTTGGACTCATTCAACTAAGAATTGTAATGTTTTCCGTGACAGGATTCAAGAGCAAATTAAGAAGGGAAGGATCATGTTTCCAGAAAAGACCATGGGAATAGACACAGATCCATTTCCAAAGATTGAAGAAGTAACTGCTAATACCAATGTGCCAACTTCTTTGGCTAAAACAGTTCAAGAGGTATGACAAAACAGACGAGTTCATGTCGGGATGAACTCTATACAATTTGGAAGAGGAAAGCCAAAAGTTGGCCAACTTCGAAGTAACGATGGGAAGACTCACCGGCAAGATTATGCAACGGGAAGTTCTTCTAAAAAGGGTTTTAAGCAATCTCATCTTCCCATGCTTGAAGCTTCCTTTTTGGAATGCTTATGTATGAAATGCAGGGCTAATTATTTGATTTTCAAAGATTTGGATCGACAGGGGGTTGATTTCTTTCCAAAAAGGATGGAAAGAAAAGCTTTGGATCAGAATAATGAAAGAAAACCCTGGATAAGCCCGAAACATGGAAAAAATGAGAAGTCTTGGCCAGTTTCGAAGAGAAATGTACCTTCTAGTTCAGTTCCACCAGCTTCGAAGAGGGATTATCCTCCTTTGAAAAAGGTTAACACTGGAAAGGCCCCAATAGGCCAAGAAACTGAAGAAGAAGGAGAACAATTCACCTTGGTAAAAGGAGTTCCTGATTGGTTTCTAAAGAAGGTTAAACCAGAACTCTTCCAGGGATATAAAACGCCTTCTAAAGTTGGTAATAAGATGGTCAAACCTCCAAACACTCATGCTGATCAATGGGTGGTGGTTAGAGATCCAAAGACTAAAACACCTCAAATGATCCCTATGCTGACAAGAACTCAGAAGAGGAAGTTGCAAAGGAGGTATACTAGTTTCCAAATGGAAGAATATGCCACCAAGGATAATCATAATGGGGGTGATAAGTTTAACCCAAGGTTTAACAGGCTTCGAAGAGAAGATTCTGAAGAATCTCTTCGAATGGGGTTTACTCAATCAGAAAGGGAAACACTGGAAAGTCTGGCTACAAGGATGGACAGTGAGGTACCTCAAAATAGTCCAGCTTCACCAAATTCCTTGGCAAGCTATCAGTCTGGCTTATTAGAGGCCATGATAGTGGAACAGGAAGAAGGTGGAGGAATGAATTCATCTCCTGTTGAAACATTGTCCCCCATGGAAACTTCTGCAGTGGAGTCTCCTGAGAAGATGGGCACAATAGAGGATGGATCAAAATTACCAGTACAGGAAAAAAGGACCATTCAGTTTGGGACTTTGCCTGAAGTTCAAATTAACATGGTTTCTCCTTCATTTGATTTTGGACCTTTTGAACCAGACTGCTCACTAGTTCGAAGGGCATTACAATCAACAGTTGCTCCTATGGAGATCATTGACGTATCAAGTGATGAAGAATATAACCTTACATATGATAATGGTTGGAATGAAGGTTGGGGGGCCCTGGTTTCAAAGATTCAAAAGGAGGAAGAAGAGGAGGAGCTTATGATTATGGCTAATGCTATGGAAGAGCCAGAAGTGACCTCCAAGGAAAGGGCAGTTTTTGTTCCAAAAACAGAGACAAATTCTGAATATCCTTTGATTGTTGATTTGGATTGTGCTGACATTTCCCATCCTTTTAGATCACATTCGAATGATATGAGGCACCATTTAAAACCATTATATAAATCCGCATCATTTAATGGGATTCTATTAAATCGAGTTCTGGTTGACAAAGGTGCAGCAGTGAACATCTTACCTTCTAGGACTCCGAAGAAGTTGGGAAAGGAGAAGGTTCGATTGATCCCAACAAGCACATCTATTGCTGGTTTCACTGGTGAAAGTAAGAGACCTAAAGGAATTGTTTCTATACGCCCTAGGATGGGAGACCCCCTGGGAAGTCCTCGTGTTGCACCCCTTTTTTGAATCTAGAATATTTTTTTCGACTCTCTGTCTCTCTCTCTCTATCTCTCTCTCTCTCTCTGCGGTGGGCGTAACCCCACCCCCACGTACGTTGGCGGGAAAAAAAAATCACGTGCCTTGGGCGAAAGTGGAGGGAACTCACTTGAGAAGGCGGAAAAGAACATAAGAATTGAAGGCGGATAACATTACGGGTGCGATCATACCAGCACTAATGCACCGGATCCCATCAGAACTTCGCAGTTAACCGTGCTTGGGCGAGAGTAGTACCAGGATGGGTGACCCCCTGGGAAGTCCTCTTGTTGCACCCCTTTTTTGAATATCGAATATTTTTTTCGACTCTCTGTCTCTCTCTCTGCGGTGGGCCTAACCCCACCCCCACATACGTTGGCGGAAAAAAAGATCACGTGCCTTGGGCGAAAGTGGAGAGAACTCACTTGAGAAGAGGGAAAAGAACATAAGAATTGAAGGCGGATAACATTACGGGTGCGATCATACCAGCACGAATGCACCGGATCCCATCAGAACTCCGCAGTTAAGCGTGCTTGGGCGAGAGTAGTACTACGATGGGTGACCCCCTAGGAAGTCCTCGTGTTGCACCCCTTTCTTGAATCTCAAATATTTTTTTCGACTCTCTGTCTCTCTCTCTGCGGTGGGCGTAACCCCACCCCCACGTACGTTGGCGGGAAAAAAAATCACGTGCCTTGGGCGAAAGTGGAGGGAACTCACTTGAGAAGGCGGAAAAGAACATAAGAATTGAAGACGGGTAATATTTCGGGGGCGGTCATACCAGCACTAATGCACCGGATCCCATCAGAACTCTGCAGTTAAGCGTGCTTGGGCGAGAGTAGTACTAGGATGGGTGACCCCCTGGGAAGTCCTCGTGTTGCACCCCTTTTTTGAATCTCGAATATTTTTTTCGACTCTCTGTCTCTCTCTCTCTCTGCGGTGGGCGTAACCCCACCCCCACGTACGTTGGCGGAAAAAAAAAATCACGTGCCTTGGGCGAAATTGGAGGGAACTCACTTGAGAAGACGGAAAAGAACATAGGAATTGAAGGCGGATAACATTACGGGTGCGATCATACCAGCACTAATGCACCGGATCCCATCAGAACTTCGCAGTTAACCGTGCTTGGGTGAGAGTAGTACCAGGATGGGTGACCTCCAGGGAAGTCCTCGTGTTGCACCCAATTTTTGAATCTCGAATATTTTTTTCGACTCTCTGTCTCTCTCTCTGCGGTGGGCGTAACCCCACCCCCACGTACGTTGGCGGAAAAAAAAAATCACGTGCCTTGGGCGAAAGTGGAGAGAACTCACTTGAGAAAGCAAAAAAGAACATAAGAATTGAAGGCAGATAACATTACGGGTGCGATCATACCAGCACTAATGCACCGGATCCCATCAGAACTCCGCAGTTAAGCGTGCTTGGGTGAGAGTAGTACTAGGATGGGTGACCCCCTGGGAAGTCCTCGTGTTGCACCCCTTTTTTGAATCTCGAATATTTTTTTCGACTCTCTGTCTCTCTGTCTCTCTCTCTCTCTCTGCGGTGGGCGTAACCCCACCCCCCCGTACGTTGGCGGAAAAAAAAAATCACGTGCCTTGGGCGAAAGTGGCGGGAATCACTTGAGAAGGCGGAAAAGAACATAAGAATTGAAGGCGGATAACAATACGGGTGCGATCATACCAGCACTAATGCACCGGATCCCATCAGAACTCCGCAGTTAAGCGTGCTTGGGCGAGAGTAGTACTAGGATGGGTGACCCCCTAGGAAGTCCTCGTGTTGCACCCCTTTTTTGAATCTCGAATATTTTTTTCGACTCTCTGTCTCTCTCTCTACGGTGGGCGTAACCCCACCCCCACGTACGTTGGCGGAAAAAAAACAATCACGTGCCTTGGGCGAAAGTGGAGGGAACTCACTTGAGAAGGCGGAAAAGAACATAAGAATTGAAGGCGAATAACATTACGGGTGCGATCATACCAGCACTAATGCACCGGATCCCATCAGAACTCCGCAGTTAAGCGTGCTTGGGCGAGAGTAGTACTAGGATGGGTGACCCCCTGGGAAGTCCTCGAGTTGCACCCCTTTTTTGAATCTCGAATATTTTTTTCGACTCTCTGTCTCTCTCTGTCTCTCTCTCTGCGGTGGGCGTAACCCCACCCCCACGTACGTTGGCGGAAAAAAAAATCACGTGCCTTGGGCGAAAGTGGCGGGAATCACTTGAGAAGGCGGAAAAGAACATAAGAATTGAAGGAGGATAACATTACAGGTGCGATCATACCAGCACTAATGCACTGGATCCCATTAGAATTCCGTAGTTAAGCGTGCTTGGGTGAGAGTAGTACTTGGATGGGTGACCTCCTGAGAAGTCCTTGTGATGCACCCCTTTTTTGAATCTCGAATATTTATTTTCGACTCTCTGTCTCTCTATCTCTCTCTCTGCGGTGGGCGTAACCTCACCGCCACGTACGTTGGCGGAAAAAAAAATCACGTGCCTAGGGCGAAAATGGAGGGAATTCACTTGAGAAGGCGGAAAAGAACATAAGAATTGAAGGCGGATAACATTACGGGTGCGATCATACCAGCACTAATGCACCGGATCCCATCAGAACTTCGAAGTTAAGCATGTTTCAGCGAGGGTAGTACTAGGTTGGGTGACCCCATGGGAAGTCCTCGTGTTGCACCCATTTTTTGAATATCGAATATTTTTTTTCGACTCTCTCTCTCTCTCTCTCTCTCTCTCTCTCTCTCTGCGGTGGGCGTAACCCCACCCCCATGTACGTTGGCGGACAAAAAAATCACGTGCCTTGGGCGAAAGTGGAGGGAACTCACTTGAGAAGGCGGAAAAGAACATAAGAATTGAAGGCGGATAACATTACAGGTGCGATCATACCAGCACTAATGCACCGGATCCCATCAGAACTCCGCAGTTAAGCGTGCATGGGCGAGAGTAGTACTAGGATGGGTGACCCCCTGAGAAGTCCTTGTGTTGCACCCCTTTTTTGAATCTCGAATATTTTTTTTCGACTCTCTGTCTCTCTCTGTCTCGATCTCTATCTCTCTCAGCGGTGGGCGTAACCTCACCCCCACGTACGTTGGCGGAAAAAAAAAATCACGTGCCTAGGGTGAAAGTGGAGGGAATTCACTTGAGAAGGCGGAAAAGAACATAAGAATTGAAGGCGGATAACATTTAGGGTGCGATCATACCGGCACTAATGCACCGGATCCCATCAGAACTCCGCAGTTAAGCATGTTTGGGCGAGAATGGTACTAGGATGAGTGACCCCTGGGAAGTCCTCGTGTTGCACCCCTTTTTTGAATCTCGAATATTTTTTTTCGACTCTCTGTCTCTGTCTCTGTCTCTCTCTCTCTCTCTGCGGTGGGCATAACCCCACCCCCACGTACGTTTGCGGAAAAAAAAATCACGTGCCTTGGGCGAAATTGGAGGGAACTCACTTGAGAAGGCGGAAAAGAACATAAGAATTGAAGGCGGATAACATTACGGGTGCGATCATACCAGCACTAATGCATTGGATCCCATCAGAACTCAGTAGTTAAACGTCCTTGGGCGAGAGTAGTACTAGGATGGGTGACCCCTGGGAAGTCCTCGTGTTGCACCCCTTTTTTGAATCTCGAATATTTTTTTTCGACTCTCTGTCTCTGTCTCTGTCTCTCTCTCTCTCTCTGCGGTGGGCATAACCCCACCCCCACGTACGTTTGCGGAAAAAAAAATCACGTGCCTTGGGCGAAATTGGAGGGAACTCACTTGAGAAGGCGGAAAAGAACATAAGAATTGAAGGCGGATAACATTACGGGTGCGATCATACCAGCACTAATGCATTGGATCCCATCAGAACTCAGTAGTTAAACGTCCTTGGGCGAGAGTAGTACTAGGATGGGTGACCCCTGGGAAGTCCTCGTGTTGCACCCCTTTTTTGAATCTCGAATATTTTTTCGACACTCTATCTCTCTCTCTCTCTGTGTCTGTGCGGTGGGCGTAAACCCACCCCCACGTACGTTGGCAGAAAAAAAAATCACGTGCCTTGGGCAAAATTGGAGGGAACTCACTTGAGAAGGCGGAAAAAAACATAAGAATTGAAGGCGGATAACATTACGGGTGCAATCATACCAGCACTAATGCACCGTATCCCATCAGAACTTCGCAGTTAAGCGTGCTTGGGCGAGAGTAGTACTAGGATGGGTGACCCCCTTGGAAGTCCTCGTGTTGCACCTCTTTTTTGAATCTCGAATATTTTTTTTCGACTCTCTCTCTCTCTCTCTCTCTCTCTCTCTCTGCGGTGGGCGCAACCCCACCCCCACGTACATTGGCGAAAAAAAAAATCACGTGCCTTGGGCGAAAGTGGAGGGAACTCACTTGAGAAGGCGGAAAAGAACATAAGAATTGAGGGCATATAACATTCCGGGTGTGATCATACCAGCACTAATGCACCGGATTCCATTAGAACTCCGCAGTTAAGCGTGCTAGGGAGAGAATAGTACTAGGATGGGTAACCCCCTGGGAAGTCCTCGTGTTGCACCCCTTTTTTGAATCTCGAATATTTTTTTTCGACTCACTCACTCACTCACTCTCTCTCTCTCTCTCTCTCACTCTGCGGTGGGTGTAACCCCACCTCCACGTACCTTGGCGGAAAAAAAAATCACGTGCCTAGGGCGAAAGTGGAGGGAACTCACTTGAGAAGGCGGAAAAGAACATAAGAATTGAAGGCGGATAACATTTAGGGTGCGATCATACCAGCACTAATGCACCGGATTCCATCAGAACTCCGCAGTTAAGCTTGCTTGGTTGAGAGTAGTACTAGGATGGGTGACCCCCTGGGAAGTCCTCGTGTTGCACCCCTTTTTTGAATCTCGAATATTTTTTTTCGACTCTCTGTCTCTGTCTCTATCTCTCTCTCTCTCTCTGCGGTGGGCATAACCCCACCCCCACGTACGTTTGCGGAAAAAAAAATCACGTGCCTTGGGCGAAAGTGGAGGGAACTCACTTGAGAAGGCGGAAAAGAACATAAGAATTGAAGGCGGATAACATTACGGGTGCGATCATACCAGCACTAATGCATCGGATCCCATCAGAACTCAGTAGTTAAACGTTCTTGGGCGAGAGTAGTACTAGGATGGGTGACACCTGGGAAGTTCTCGTGTTGCACCCCTTTTTTGAATCTCGAATATTTTTTTCGACACTCTATCTCTCTCTCTCTCTCTGTCTGTGCGGTGGGCGTAAACCCACCCCCACGTACGTTGGCAGAAAAAAAAATCACGTGCCTTGGGCAAAATTGGAGGGAACTCACTTGAGAAGGCGGAAAAAAACATAGGAATTGAAGGCGGATAACATTACGGGTGCAATCATACCAGCACTAATGCACCGTATCCCATCAGAACTTCGCAGTTAAGCGTGCTTGGGCGAGAGTAGTACTAGGATGGGTGACCCCCTTGGAAGTCCTCGTGTTGCACCTCTTTTTTGAATCTCGAATATTTTTTTTCGACTCTCTCTCTCTCTCTCTCTCTCTCTCTCTCTCTGCGGTGGGCGTAACCCCACCCCCACGTACATTGGCGGAAAAAAAAAATCACGTGCCTTGGGCGAAAGTGGAGGGAACTCACTTGAGAAGGCGGAAAAGAACATAAGAATTGAGGGCGGATAACATTCCGGGTGTGATCATACCAGCACTAATGCACCGGATTCCATTAGAACTCCGCAGTTAAGCGTGCTAGGGAGAGAGTAGTACTAGGATGGGCAACCCCCTGGGAAGTCCTCGTGTTGCACCCCTTTTTTGAATCTCGAATATTTTTTTTCGACTCACTCACTCACTCTCTCTCTCTCTCTCTCTCTCTCTCTCTCTCTGCGGTGGGTGTAACCCCACCTCCACGTACCTTGGCGGAAAAAAAAATCACGTGCCTAGGGCGAAAGTGGAGGGAACTCACTTGAGAAGGCGGAAAAGAACATAAGAATTGAAGGCGGATAACATTTAGGGTGCGATCTTACCAGCACTAATGCACCGGATTCCATCAGAACTCCGCAGTTAAGCTTGCTTGGTTGATAGTAGTACTAGGATGGGTGACCCCCTGGGAAGTCCTCGTGTTGCACCCCTTTTTTGAATCTCGAATATTTTTTTTCGACTCTCTCTCTCTCTCTCTCTCTGCGGTTGGCGTAATCCCACCCCCACGTACTTTGGCGGAAAAAAAAATCACGTGCCTTGGGCGAAAGTGGAGGGAACTCACTTGAGAAGGCGGAAAGGAACGTAAGAATTGAAGGCGGATAACCTTTTTGGTGCGATCATACTAGCCCTGTTGCACCGGATCCCATAAGAACTCGGCACTTAAGCGTGCGTGGGCGAGAGTAGTAATAGGATGGGTGACCTTCTGGGAAGTCCTCGTGTTGCACCCCTTTTTTGAATCCCAAAGATTTTTTTCCTGCCCTCTCCGCGGTGGGCATAACCTCACCCCCATGTGCCTTGGCAAAAAAACAACTTGTGCCTTGGCGAAGGTTGAGGGATCCCACTTGAGAAGGCGGAAAAGAACATAAGAATTGAAGGCGGATAACATTTCGGGTGCGATCATGCCAACACTAATGCACCGGATCCCATCTTAACTCTGCAGTTAAGCGTGCTTGCGCGAGAGTAGTACCTGGATGGTTGACCCCTGGGAAGTCCTCGTGTTTCACCCCTTTTTTGAATCACAAATATTTTTTTCCGACCCTCTCCGCGGTGGGCATAACCCCACCCCTATGTGCCTTGGCGAAAAAACAATAGGTGCCTTGGCGAAAGTGGATGGATCCTACTTGGAAGGCGGAAAAGAACATAAGAATTGAAGGCAGATAACATTACGGGTGTGATCATACCAGCTCTAATGCACCGGATCCCATCATAACTTTGCAGTTAAGCGTGCTTGGGGGGGAGTAGTACCAGGATGGGTGACTCCCTGGGAAGTCCTCGTGTTGCACTTTTTTTTTGAATCGCGAATATTTTTTTCCGACCCTCTCCGTGGTGGGCATAACCCCACCCCCACGTGCCTTGGCGAAAAAACAACAGGTGCCTTGGCGAAAGTGGTGGGGTTTCATTTGAGAAGGCAGAAAAGAACATAAGAATTGAAGGCGGATAACATTTCGGGTGCGATCATACCAGCACTATTGCACCGGATCCCATCAGAACTCTGTAGTTAAGTGTGCTTAGGCGAGAGTAGTACTAGGATGGGTGACCCCCTGGGAAGTTCTCGTGCTGGGGCGAATATTTTTTCCTGACCCTCTCCGCGGTGGCCGTAACCCCACCCCACGTATGTTGGCGAAAAAACAACAGGTGCCCTGGCGAAAGTGGAGGGATCCCAGTTGAGAAGGCGGAAAAGAACATAGGAATTGAAGGCGGATAACATTTCGGGTGCGATCATACCAGCACTAATGCACTAGATCCCATTAGAACTCCGCAGTTAAGCGTGCTTGGGCGAGAGTAGTACTAGGACAGGTAACCTCCCGGGAAATCCTCATGTTGCACCCCTTTTTTGAATCGCGATTATTGTTTTCCGACCCTCTCCGCGGTGAGCGTAACCCCACCCCCACGTACCTTGGCGAAAAAACAACAGGTGCTACAATATGTTTCCCTCGAACACCCTCTGAAGCTAAAGCCCTTGCAATAGTGCTGATAACTGGAGGAGACATACTCTGGAACATGACTTCTGGTTGAGATTTGATAGTCTCAACTTTTTCAACAATTTTTTTCAGAGAGCCTTGAAATAGTTTGTGAGGCCTCAGCAGTCTTGGATTGTGCTTTCCCGCCTGAAATAGCAACAAATATTAAGTGGCAAGAAAGTTCGTATAGAGGAACTTAATATTTGAAGGAAGAAATCATAAGGCTTACTTGTTACAAATTGGCCTATTGGAACATCTTCTGTTCCTTCCACTTCTGGTTCCTCAATCATTATTTTCCTTCTTCTTTTGGAGGCTTCATAAACTTTAGCTGTTCTGGCCTCTCTAGGATCAACCTCTAGTTCTTGTTCCTCAAAGGAGAATTCTAATGGGGGTAATAAGTTTAATCCAAGATTTAACAGGCTTCAAAGAGAAGACTCAAAGGACTCTTTTAGAAGGGGATTTACATAGTCAGAAATGGAAACATTGGAGAGTCTGGCTACAAGAATGGATAATGAGGTACATGAAAATAGTCTTGTTTCTCCAAATTCCTTTGCAAGCTATCAATCTGGCTTATTAGAGGCCATGATAGTAGAACAAGAAAGAAGAGAAGGAAATTCCTCTCCTATTGAAGTATTTTCCCCTATGAAATTTTTTGTAATGGAATCTACTGAAAGGGAAGAGATTGCAGAAAGTAAATCAGAGCAACAAATACATGGAAAAAGGACCATTCAATTTGGAACTTTACCTGAGGTTCAAATTAACATGGTATTTCCTTCCTCTTTGAATTTTGGACCATTTGGATCAAATTGCTCACTCATTCAAAGGGCTTTACAATCAGAAGTTGCCCCTGTAGAGATCATTGATGTTTCCAGTGATGATGAATATGATCTAACATATGATAATTGTTGGAATGATGGATGGGGAGCAATAATTTCTAAGATTCAGAAAGAGGAAGAGGAAGAAGATTTTCTGGTCATGGCTAACGCAATGGAGGAACTAGAAGTAACTTGTAAGGAGAAAGCAACATTTGTTAAACAGGGTTCTAGTTGATAATGGTGCAGTAGTAAACATTTTGCCATGCAGGACTTTGAATAAGTTAGGAAAAGAGAAGGTTCGATTGATTCCAACTAACACTTCCATTGCCGGATTTACTGGTGAAAGTAAAAGCCATAAAGGAATTGTTTCCATACGCCTGAAAGTTGGCCAAGTGGAGACTGATACAACATTCTTTATTGTGGATACTTTCACAAGTAAATATAATGCTTTACTTGGAAGGGATTGGATTCACGTGAATGGATGTATTCCTTCTTCAATGCATCAAGCTCTAATGATTGTGAAGTATGAAAATAGAAAAGGGGTAGGAATTGAAGAGGTCAAAGCAGATCCTCACCCATTCAGTACTTCAACAAATTGTGCAGAGGCTGAAATGTACAAACCTGATATCATCCCTTTAAGTGAAATAGCACTACCTGCCATCCCTCCATCCAATGTGTTGAAAATTGGAGAATTGGCAGAGTTAAAATCAAGGCTTAAACAAGCAGTTGATTATGAATCAAACAACTGACCAGATGAGGCTACTTGGATGTAAGTCCAAGGCAAAATTCGAAGAGGCCAACTCTTTGGCTTTGGTTAAGTTTATGGCTCTAGAGATAGAGCAGAAGTTGCAAGAAACAAATGAGTGGGAAGAATCATTGGTTGAAAAATTTGACTGGGAGTTGAAGCTGAGTATAATCGAAGAGGCTTTTATAAGCTATGTAGATTCCCAAGATCCTTTAGAGGAAGTGGAATTGGGAGATGGAATTGTTCCAAACACTGTGCACATCAACAAGGAGCTTGATGCTACTTCAAAGGCGAAGTTGATTGCAGTGCTTAAGGAGAACAAAGAATGTTTTGCTTGGAGTTATAAAGAATTGACAGGTTTGAGTAGAGATTTGGTTGAGCATAGATTACCTATCAGACCTAATTGCAAGCCTTTTAAACAACTCCCAAGAAAAATGTCTCCTAAAACCATAGTATACCTCCTTCTCAACTTCCTCTTTTGAGTCCTTGTTAACATGGACACCATTTGAGGTGTCTTGGTCTTTGGATCTCGAACTAAAACTCATTGACCAATTGGAGCATTTGGAGGTTTGATCATCCTATTACCAAACTTGGAAGGAGCCTTATAACCTTGGAAAAGTTCTGGTTTTACTTTCTTCAAAAATCAATTAGGAACTCCTTTGACCAAAGTGAATTGGTCTTCCTGCACTTCATTTTTTTGTTCGATTGGAGCCTTTCCAGTGTTAGCCTTCTTCAAAGGAGGATAATCCTTCTTCGAAGTTGGTGGAACTGGACTAGAGAGTACATTCCTTTTAGAAATCAACCAAGGTTTCTCATTTTTTCCATGATTTGGACTCACCCAAGGGTTTATTTCATTGTTTTCATCCAAAGTTTTTCTTTCCATCCTTTTTGGAAAGAAATCAACCCCCTGTCTATCTAAATCCTTGAAAATCTAGTAATTGGCTCTACATTCCATACACAAGCATTCTAAGAAGGATGCTTCAAGCATAGAAAGATGAGACTGCTTAAATCCTTTCTGAGAAGAGCTTTCTGGTGTCTACTTTTGCTTGTTGATCCTCCCAACATCATTTCAAAATTGACCAATCTTTGGTCTCCCTCTACCAAATTGCACAGAGTTCATCCCAACATGCACTTGCTTGTTCTGCCACACTTCTCTAACTGTTTCGGCCAAAGATGTTGGCACATTTGTGTTAGCAGTCACCTCTTCTATCTTTGGAAATGGATCTGTGTCTATGCCCATTGTCTTTTCTGGAAACATGATCCTTCCTTTCTTAATCTATTCTTGGATCCTGTCACGAAAAGCATTACAATTTTTAGTTGAATGAGTCCAAGAAGCATGTCATTTGCAATAATTCTTTCCTTTTGTTTCTTCCAAAGTAGGAAGTTTAACAGTCTTAAGCAATTTTATGAACTTTTTCTTTAATAGATAATCAAAAATCTCATCTGCCTTAGAAACATCAAATGAATACACTTTACTGGTTGCTTTCTTGTTATTCCTTGGTGCTATAGAAGAATCCTTTCGAACTAAACTTTCACATACACAAGAGTCATGTTCAACAATTTCAGCAACATCAATTTCATATGTAGGATCCCTATAATATGTTCAGTAAGAAGAGTTATTCCTATCAACATCTTCTTCTAACAAGGATTCATATCTCAATGCTTTGTAAGTTAAATCAACCAAATCTCTAAACTTAGTAGAATCGAACTTCTTCCTAAGTTCCCTATGTAAACCATCTTGAGAAATTCTATCAAATTCAACTTCTGGTAGTTGAAGTTTACATTTGTTCCTAACCCTTTGAATCTAGCAATAAATTGAGCAGCCTTTTCATCAGGGTTTTGTTTCAACCTTGCTAAATCAGTCATGGTAACTTCAGGTTCAGTTTGATAAAACTGAGCATGGAATATCTCTTCCATCCTTTGCCAATTTGGAACTGATTCTGGCGGCAAATTAGAGTACCATTCAAAGGCTGTCCCTGTCAAGGAATTAGAAAATAATTTCAACTTAATGAACCCATTATTGCCCAATTCTTTACACTGGGCAGTGAACCTAGCAATGTGTTCAGTTGTTGATTGTTTTCCATCTCCATAAAATAGAGTAAAATCTGGAATCTTAAACCCCCTAGAGACTTTGAACTGCCTATCTATCCATTCTGAAAGGTTTTCTATATAATTGAGTTTGTGCCCCCCGAGTTAGAGGCCCATAAACTTCTTGCATAAGGCCAAGTATTTCATTTCGAAGGGCAGGATTGCCTTCCTAGATGAACCCTTGGGTTAACTGGTGGTTCTAAATTCATGTTTCTAGGTATATGGTCTTCTGAAAATCTCTCAAAAAGTCCATCAAAAGGTTTGGGTTACTTAAAACCCCCTTCCTGCCTTACAAAAGGCTCATATAGGTGGTCCGAATGCACCCTTCCCATCTCTGGCACTCCTGAATATTTAGGAATTTCAATTTCTGGATTAGGCCTTCTCGAACTAGTCCTATCATGAAAACGATTTCCTAGAGTAAAATCATACTCATCAAGCCCATGATCATCATTTTTAAAACCCTTATTCCCATCTAAGTCCTCAAAATTAGGTTTGAAAGGGATATTAGTGGTTTGCTTAAATGTTTTCTTATGCTTAGGAGTTTGATAATCATACGTCTTTGCAGGTTCATACCAAAACTCTAGTATATAATCTACATTAATAGGTTCTTTTCCAAGCCTTGACTTATGTTTGCTTGTGCTACTCTCTCCTTTATCTTTTTCAGATGAGAGTAAAGGCTCACTCCTAAGTTTTGACTGTTTTTTCAACTTTTGAAACATAAGTTTCTGGGTTTGAGTCAATTCTTTAAATGTAGCAATCAGCTCAGCAAATTGATTAAATGACACATTTCCTCCAACTTCTGGATTCTTTGGGTCATCAACATGCACTGTTCTGTTATTCCTAGTGTTTATTCAAGAAACATGGTCAATTCCTATATTTTGATCTTGACCATTACGGGTTTCTGGACCTACTTGGGGGCCTTCAACCTGTTCGTTCTCTTTAGAATTAACATTATTCTCATCTTCTGGCGTTTGGCCAACCTGAGAATCATCTACTTGCTTCCTAAGTTTTGGAGCCATTCAATACTTTCAGGTGTCCCACTGGGCGTGCCAAAAAATGTGTTTGCTTCTTTTACTTCTTTGCAATGGAAAATAATTATGTGCGAGCGTGCCAGAGAGAGTTTTCAATCTCCTCCCTCAGATTAACTTTGGAAAACCAAATTCAATCAGACAATTGTGTTTTAATGGTTCAATTACCTCAATTAAGAGGATTTTTCTTTCAAAGTGAAGAAATATAAACCAATATACTTAGGAAATCAAAGAACAACGAAGAAACAAGATACTTTGATTGATAAATCCAAAGTAGACTTACTTCGAAATTGTCTTTAACTTCAAACAAACGGTAACAAGAACTTCGAACAATTGATTGTTACAAGAACAACCGAGTTCTACTTCCTAAACTACTTCCTAATCTACTTCCTAAACTACTTCAAACTGAGTCAAAATCCTAATTCTACTTGCTAATGAACAAACCAAACAACATTTTTTGATAACTGGTTGTTGAAGATTTGTCTGGGGGCGTTTTCATTCTTCAGTTTCTTCTAATTATCGGCACTGCTTGCAATTTGAACTTCCTGCTCAAAATATTTGAAATTGGCTTGCTTCGAACTCTATCTTTCTACTTCAAATGAGCAGTTTCTTCCCTCCAACACATTCGAACTTGAATTTCTTTAATCTTCCTTAAAAAACTTTAATTTGAATCTGCATGGTTGCTTGAACAACTCAAATGATTAGATGTTAAGGAAATAACCGCCTTGCACGATGTCTTAACTGTCAACTACCTCGTTTTATAAGTTTACACGTGGAATTCATGCATTTAGCACTTGAAATTATGGCTTTGAAGTTAATTTCCTATATTAGCTCTGACTTGTAACTGCCAATAGCCGCTTTTCAAACTGAGAACTAATACGACATCGTATTAATCCATCTTCATTGACACATATTTGTCAACGTTTGGGACCCTTGATTACGTATCAATTAATTATTGAATTTGGTAATTTTATATGTAAACAAATACTAAAACGCGTAATGGATGATTGCATTAAAGAGCAATTTTACAAATACTTTGAAAACGGGAGGTGACGAAAAATCCCCTAAAGTCACTCCCTACTTATCAGTTATCACTCTCATTGGCCGGGGTCTCCGATTCCGACTCGCCGTAAACTCGGTTGGACATGGCGAGACCCCCGATCACAACTACGCCTCTCCTTCTCTCTCTAATCTTCTTGCTCCTCTCTCTCTCCTCCTCCCAATCATCGCACTTCCGCTCCTCCTCCAGACGAACCCCTCCTCGCTTCCCCACCCGTTTCTCACACATCAACAAACCCCAATTAACAACACCACAACGACAAAAACAGCAGTACAAATACGAGACTCGGTACTTCGAGCAGCGTCTCGACCACTTCAGCTTCTCCGATGATCTTCCGACGTTCAGTCAGCGGTACCTCATCAATACGGAGCATTGGGTGGGTCCCAATCTCTTGGGCCCCATCTTCCTTTACTGTGGGAACGAGGGGGAGATTGTGTGGTTCGCGGAGAACACGGGGCTTGTGTGGGAACTCGCCCCTCGGTTTGGCGCCATGGTCATCTTTCCTGAAGTAATACGATCGTATTTATAGTTATATGACCACATGATCGCGTCTGTTTATATCCTTTTTTGTCATTTGGAATTGATAGAATAAAAGCAAGATTTTTTTTGGTATTATATTACTTGAGAAACTGATGAGAGAGCTGTTTGGCCCATTTTCTCGTTGTTTCCACACACACACACACACAGATTCATGTTTTGTGACCGAATTACAAATTAGAAAGTATTGCTGAACGCAGTGCTCGAGTTCAACTGAAGATAAACGGTGAATTAAGTATATTTTTTACACCGCTGAACTTAAATTCTAGAGCCACCCCTGCCCTGGGCAAAATGTATTGATTGACAACGTAGGTTGGAAATTCTGATTTTTGACTTTCTGGTTGGTTTCCATCAAATTATGAACACATTAGAAAATTCCACTAAGGGTGGCTTATTGGCTTTTTGGCTTTTCACGGCTTTTTATGTTATGCATTGTGAGATAATGACCTGTCTTGGGAATTGGAATAAGCTGGCTTTTTGAGTTAGTAGAATGGGGCACCATTTTTATCTTTTGTTGTTGCCAAACCAGGTCACATTATGTATCTGCTTGTTTAGTTTCTGTTGAGGAGAATAGTTTACAACATAATATATCTACGGAAGCCATCCAAAATTACTGACACTGACATTTTTGAATTTATGAGCCACAGTAGTTAGTGTTTTCCATTTATCATGCTGTTTGGGAATTCTGTTTGTATAGTATTACCATTTTGTTAAAAGTTGCAGAATTGAATTGTTCTTCTAGTTTCTCTTTGTTATGCATATTGACTTGAGGATTTCGTTGGCAGCATCGATACTATGGCGAGTCAGTGCCCTATGGAAGTTTAGAAGAAGCATATAAGAATGCTACTACTTTATCACATCTGACAACCGAGCAAGCAATTGCTGATTTTGCAGTGTTGATTACTGACCTGAAACATAATTTGTCAGCTCAGGCTTGCCCTGTTGTGTTATTTGGCGGATCATATGGTGGAAGTAAGACATGGTTTTTCTCTCTAGTTGTTGTACACGAGTAGGAACTCAAAACAGTTTATCATTCTGTTTTCGCGTGGTTATAACAGAGATGTGAGAAATACTTCAGTATTCTGTCTTTTTGAACTGAACAGTGTTGGCGGCATGGATGCGTCTCAAATATCCTCACATTGCAATTGGAGCACTCGCTTCTTCAGCACCCATTCTTCAATTTGAAGATATCGTGCCACCAGAAACATTTTATGACATTGTTTCCAATAGTTTTCGAGTATGTTCCTCTCTAGACTTTATTCTTGTCTGTGTGATTTTTCTGCTGTAACTGTACGTGACTGTGAGACTTCTTCCCTCTTATCTACTCAGCATGAAAGTACTAGCTGCTTCAACACCATAAAAGAGTCCTGGGATGCTCTAGACTCCGAGGGTTCACAAAATGATGGCCTTTTGCAACTGACAAAGACTTTCCACTTCTGCCAGTAAGATTTTGTCCATGCGGTGCTTGTTTCAATCCCATGTACATGAGCTTGCAGAGTCGGGTTACTATTTCTGACTTCTGGACCTTTTTTTTCATCATTTGAACTGATCCTCTGATCTGAGAAACATATGAATGGCAGGAAACTGGAAAGTGTAGATGACCTTTACAACTGGTTGGACTCTGCTTATAGTTATTTAGCAATGGTTAACTATCCATATCCGGCCAATTTTATGATGCCTTTGCCAGGAAATCCCATAAAAGAGGTTGGTTAGCTCGGGGACATGCTTGAAAAAAAAAAATTGAGTGACATGTCATGAACAATGCTTTTTGGTAATTTGTTTATTTATTTATTTTCATTGTTCTGTAGGTTTGCAGAAAAATTGACAACTGCCCTGAAGGGACTAGTGTTTTGGAGCGGATATTTGAAGGAGTAAGTGTATATTACAATTACACTGGAGAATATGACTGCTTTCAGCTGGATGATGACCCTCATGGCTTGGATGGTTGGAACTGGCAGGTCCAGAAGTGCTCTTATTATGACTACATTCTCTTTCTTCAATTTAGAATGAGAATAGCAGTGAACTATTACACAATACGGTGCTCAATCCCGTAACACTGAACTGACATCTTTTGCTTTGTTTCCTTTCTATTTGCAGGCATGCACTGAGATGGTTATGCCAATGTCTGCAAGCCAGAATACTAGCATGTATCCTGCTTCTGATTTTAACTACACTTACTATAAAGAGGACTGCTGGAACAGTTTCCATGTCAAACCAAGGCCTAAGTGGATAACCACAGAATTTGGTGGACATGTAAGTGAATTATAACTTGTGGATTTTAAGTTATTTCCAAAATTCTGTATTTCTGATCCATGGGCTGTTTTAGTCATTTCTTATTGGTAAATTGATGAGAGGGGCGTCATGTCCTAGGCTTAAAGTTTCTGGGGAGGTCAATTTCAGCTATTATTCTCTCTTTTGCTTTGGTTATTTCGCTTTGGTTATTTCTCTCTGGTAAAATGGACCTGGATGACCTCTCTTTTGCTTTGGTTATTTCGCTGTGGTTATCTCTCTCTGGTTACATGGACCTAGATGACCTGTTTAACTTTTGGGGACTATATGGGTTTGTTCAGTTTCTATAGTGGGTCAAAAGAATTTGTTCTTTTTCTACAAGATTTCATTTTCATACGTATGATAGTGAAATTTACTTTGCCGATAATAACATGAAGCTCGGTGCCCAAACACGACTAGAGTTCCAAGATACATGTCATGGTTTTAGCTTTACATTTCTTATATGTAGACATATCTTTACCAGTTTTTGTTCTGGTCTACAATTATTTTCCAAAAAGAAATTCCAGTTTCAGATTGTTTTGGATCCAAATAATCCGTCCACATGTTTCAGAGAATCGGAACAGTTATATGGACAAAGGAAGTTCAATGTAATGGCTCTTTGGTTCTCTTGAATGGAATGAGTCATGAGTGTTAACTAGGTGACAGTATAGGACTACCATTTTGAAATGGAACCGCCGTAAAGCAGTAATGTGCTCAATTTTTACCTTACAATTATCTCAGGGGTATTTTATTTATCACTTTATCATGGGATTGGCTACACCTGGATGATATGTTTTCAAAATTTGCATGGGCACACAAGATAGAGATTTGGTAAGGATCCCCTTTTGTATTGGATATTTGTAATGTGGTTAATGAGCTTTGGTGATGAATTGATGATCCTAGCCTTGCTTTTGATACTTTTGGTTTGCCCTTGACTCAAGAATCAAGATGGAGCTATTTCCATTGCTTGTGTGTGCGGGTGGGTGGGGTTGGGGTAATGGAAGGTAAAAGGTGGGCATTGGCTTGTCTGTGTGATGCGTTTTTGTTTATTTTGTACAGTTGGATGTCTGGGGTTAGGTTACCAAAAAAAGCAAGAGTTACCACTGCTGTTTCTTGTATTTCTGTTTGAATTGGTTCATTTACGTGGCTTTGTATTAGATGGAACCCTAGGAGTATTCATAATTGTGTGCTTTCCCCTTTTTTCGGTAACCATATTTATATGCGAAGAATCTATATTATTTTCTGATCGAGTCACTTTACTTGATGTTTTCCGGTTTCATGTGAAGGATTTTAAGACAGCCTTGAAAATGTTTGGAAGTAACATCATTTTCGCAAATGGCCTATTGGATCCTTGGAGCGGCGGCGGGTAACTTCTTCATTGTTTATATGATGTCATTGTTGCCAAATATTCATGAGGTTTGATGGACATTGCTTATTTCTGGTGCAGTGTTCTGGAAGATGTATCTGAAACTATTGTCGCTCTTGTTACTGAAAAAGGTGATCTTAGAATCGAATATCTTCCGCTTTTAGCTATTAGCTGGATTTGTACATTGTAGAGAACCATGCCTTAAGTTTGCTTGAATCTAATTTTAGTTAGCTATCCTTGAATTTCATCATACGTGGTTAGCATGGTAAACACCAACACATGATGCTACTACTGATTTTATAAGCATCACCCAGATCTATGCACGCATCCTAGCTGCTTTACCGAGCAGGTTACATTCTTGGGTGACGAAGAAATATTTGAAGTGTTTTAGTACGACTCCTCGTCTCTAACTATCTATCCAAAGTGGTCTTCTTTTTTTGTGCTTATTTGACCAAGATGTCTCTAACACAATAGAGGGAGATTTAGAAATCTTTAGAAGAGTGAGCTATATCTTCCACATATGAGTGTCGGCAGACTTTCGGCCAACTACGCCTAATGATGGCTAGTTATCTGCTGGGCTATATGATCAAGTTGATGTATACATTGGAAAACTTATGTAGTATAATATGGGCTTAAACCATAAGCTAAACTATCAGTTAAGCCACTCTGCGTTTGTCTTGAAAAATGAGCTTAACCCTCATAAAGTAATTTCAGTTTTTGTGCAAGACCAGATGGTTTAATCCCACAAGTGATCACTGGTGGCACTAGTAAGGGGCGGTTGGTGGCGCTTGCCCGATCTGATTTTCAAAACACACCGGTTTACTTATAGTTTTTATTTTTCCCCAGTCAAAATTCTGATATTAATTTCACCTATGATTTTAAATTGTATTTTCTATATGACCCTACCTGGTTCTTATTGCATTATTTGACTCTACCTGGTTCTTATTGCATTCTTACTGCCCTCAATGTTAGGCCCTGTTTGGGCCAAAAGCATTTTACTTGCTTTTTGAGGCTAAAAGCAAGCGTTATTCCTGCCAAAAGAGATTCAAACCTTTGTTTGTTGCTCTCAGGTGCCCATCACTTGGACTTGCGAGCGGCGACTGCTGAGGATCCCGGCTGGTTAGTGGACCAGAGGGCATCTGAAATCAAGCTGATTGAAGGCTGGCTTCACGACTACTACCGGGAAAAGAAAGCATTTTTTGCTTCATGACTACGTCAACCTGTTCTTGTTCTAGCACATTATGTACATACAGCACCAAATTGACAAAATCCCTTGTCTGAATTTCCAGAATATCTGTTGTCAAAGTTCTGCTGAATTTCTTCAAGGCCACGTACTGAACTCAGTGCCTTGCGTTAGCTTAGCTTTGGTTGCAATTTCAAGGCTGTTATTGAAAATAAAAAATTCTCATGGTAAAGAATAATTTGTTTTGCATTGAACACATCCCAGGCTTGTTATCATTGTTATTGAACTTGTTTTTGGCTTTAAGGTGATTTCGAATCATGGATATCTGAAAGCAAATTAGAAAAGGTCCTTGGGAACCAAATGAAGTGAAATAAGATATAAAATTTTCTCAATTTTTTCTGTTATCTTAACATACAAAAAATTAAAGATGGTCAAATTAAAAGATGAGGAAACAACATTAAAACCTTAGCATTATAAACTGTTCTCGATGAAATATCTTTTTCATTATGCTCTCTCTTCTGTTTTTTTTAAACTATCTTTTGCCACGAAATTGTACTACCGCTAATATCATCTTTACTTTTTGTTAGATTCTCGTAAAACATGCACAAGTTGATGTTCAAATAAGAAAATATTGCGATAATTTTGAAAAGATGCTTATGTCACCTATATTTAATATGGATGATTGGAGAAAATTTTTGGAGGTAAGATTTAAAGATGAAAATAGAGAAATAAAATTAGGTTTGGTGGATTGTTAAATTGTCTAAACTCACCTTTTTCACTATACATGCTATTTTCAGCCTCTAAAATAGAGAATGAGAGACACATGAGTGGAGACGCTCTTAATTGGTCCAAGTCATTGGCTTACATCTACGACGGGAGGAGGTGTTTAGGAGCTCCCTTTTACATTTTGAATTATGATATTTCACATTTTAGCTCTTTGGCGGTTGAATTTGTAGAATACACTTTGACATGATGCATTTTCTAAATCAGACAGTAGAGGCGCAATATCATAATCAACCCTGGAGATACTTTTGCATTCTGGATAGCAAACCTCCTCATAATCTATTCTGATATGATTATTCACAACACTACTTTGTTGCGAAATATATTCTGTATATATCTCTCGAACACTCCTATAGATTAATAATCTATTTTGACCATAATAAAAAAATCAATAACTCACAATCTAAAATGCAAAAAATAATAGGCTTCCAAACGGCCCGGACTATAGAAGGCGCCAAACAGGTAGACATTAAAGTCTTCACATTGGCAAAAATGAATTTCAATCCCTCGTTATCCATAAACCATCGAGAAGTTAATTTAAAGTAAATTGATAACCACCCCACCTGAAACCCTTTTTTTTTTAAAGCATCGAGAAGTTAATTTAAAGTAAATTGATAACCACATCACCTGAAACCCTTTTTTTTTTTTTAATATTACAGTTATTTGAAAACCCTTCATACAAGGAGGGAGTATCATGTGTTTGTAGATCCCAACTCATGTAAGAGAGCATTACAAATTTTATTGCCGATCAAAAGAATAAACAAAGAGCGTTACAAATAATTGTTGTATCCGACTCCCGACATAAAAACAATGATTTTATAAAAGTTTGAATTGACATAGTATTATTTTGATAGGAAGGGTCCGCCATTTGATCGACAAAACAAATTGTCCAAAATTGACCAGCACGTCTTGCAGGAAAAAACTATCACTAGCTAAATAATTTTCATGTTACACTATCCTATTATTATTATTATTATTATTATTATTATTATTATTATTATTATTATTATTATTATTATTTGATCGGACACAAATCTATTCATTGATGGATAAATTGTGGATGGTTTTAGAAGGTAAAAGTTTTTTTTTTTTTTTTTGTCAAAAAAGAGAGAAGATTTATTGATCCGGTAGGCAAAGCCTAGACATCGGAAAGCAAAGAGCCCCATGGGGGCAGAGTGGAAGTCCACAGACCGGACAAACCACTAGAAAGGGCCTTTCTTGCACAATCATGTGCGGCCCGATTACAACCACGTTTGACAAAATTAAACTGACACGAACCAAAAGAGTTCTTAAGTTCTAAACAATCTTGTACCAAAACCACGATATCAGATGCTGGAGTCTTAGAGATCTCAAAACTTTTCACTATCGATTCAGCATCTGATTCAAAAATAACCTTCGAAACCTTCATAGCAATACCCAAATTCAAGCCCTCCCGAATTGCTATAGCCTTGGCAACCCTCGGAGAATTAATACCCGTATGACCTTTGAGCAGGATACCAAGCACAATGCCATTCTCATCTCGTGCAATCGCTCCTGTTGCAACACTATTTGTTACCTTAGACACAGCGGCATCTACATTAATCTTAATCAAACCCGCCCTAGGACGCTGCCATTTATCCTCATCAGCACTTGAAGTGTTAGTAGTATTGTTGTCGGCCTTCCTATTAGCATCCATAAAGCCATAGAAATCAGTTTGTGCTTTCCCGCTGACTGCCTCAGTCCGCCACCATGTGCCATTGAAAAGAGCCTCGTTTCTCATTCTCCAAATCCACCAACAATAAGTGAGACCAAGTCCCAAAGAAGATGCTGGAAGTCGAGCTTGGGTAATGCGGTCTTGAATACACGTCCACCAATCCGACATATATTTGCATTCCTGTAACTCTTCGGGCCTCAGACGAAAGGGTGACATGATCCAAACTTTGGCTGCACGCTCGCAATGAAAAAGAGTATGGCAGATTGACTCATCAACTCTGCCGCATAAAGCACAAATGGGATCAGTGCTTATTTTCCTTGCAACTAAGGCTGAGTTTGTTGCTAACGCTCCGTTTAAGCACTTCCATGCAAAAACCTTAATCTTTGGGTGTACCGGCAAACCCCACAACCTCTTCCAAATTAATTCCATCGCACCAGCAGAACTAGTTTGAGGCTCCTGCTCTTCCGTAAAAATTGACAAGCTCTCCTTTTCTAAATGATAAGCGGACTTAACAAAGAAAAGGCCATTCGGAGTAGGGTAAAAGTTATTAACAGTATAAGATATTAGTAACTGTCGAGGAAAAGAAATAATGCGCTCATCTGCTAGTGCTCTTTAATTATAGTCTTGTTTTAATTTGGTCCTTATTTTTTTAAATGTCTCAATTTCGTCCTTATGGCTATGTGTCGGTTTCAATTTGATCCTTACATTTGTAAATGTTTCAATTTCCTCCTTAAGAATTTTGCTTTGTTTCAATATGATTTTTTCCTAATTACAAAGTAGTCCTTCATGTTTATATGATAAGGCATTGTACCTCTAAAGTTTATAAGCTTATATTTACTTTCCTAAGTTAGGTTTTTAAACACTTTAAAGTTTTTTTTTAATGGGTTAGAGCAGGGTCATCCTAGCCAATATTACTATTTAAATTCTATTTAATAAATCTAACTGGTCTTAATATATTGGCAATAGTAAATTTATTATGGTTATTTCAAGTATGACTTATTCAGGTTTGTTTAAAGATAAATATATTCCTTCATCTTCTGGTATATTAGACTGTAGAGGTGTTGATTTCCTTTGTTGGGTAAGAAAAAAATTGTAGAGGTTTTGATTCAATTTCTACTTCAGTTATTGGTTTTTCTTTACCAAAAATTGTATACCTTATTTTGCTTATTGTTTCTAATTAATTATATGTATCTTTTCGATAAGTTCTTTTAATAGTCTTATTAAAGTATCATTTTATTCAATTATGATTTGTAGAAAAGTGCTATTATTAAAAGAAAAATGCTAACGTGTGCCCAATAGGAACACATTAAGTGTATTGAAAAGTGTATATGGATATGTGAAAATGTATTGAAAATTGTAAAAAGTGCATTGGAGTATGTGTTGTTTTTGTTTGTTTGTGTGCTTATTGTGTGCCCATTGGGCATACGTTAGCAAGACCCTTATACCATTTAATAAAACTTTTGTCCTTGTAGTTGTAATTTGTAATTTGACAAATATTTTTGCAAAGGGCTTTGTGAGACCTCTTTAGTCCCCCATTAGTGAGATGTGGGAATTGAGTATGATATATAACAAAACACGATGAGCTACTGCATCCTTCGAGGATAACCTTTTGAGCCACGTTGTTAGACTAAAAGTTAGCAGATCAGTTGGCGCGGGTCCTTACAAATGGTACCAGAGCACAATGCTCGTTCTACAACTGAATGAGCCACCTCTTGAATCCATGATTAGGAACAAAGTGCTATATAGACTAAGTGCTACACCATGGCCATCGAAAAAAGGTTGTCGGGTCAATGCAATGAGGACGTTGCATCATAAGGTTTGTGAGACCCCTTTAGTCCCACATTGGTGAGATGTGGGAATTGACTTGATCTATAATGAAACGCGATGAGTTGGTTAGACTAAGGGTTAGCAGGTCAACCGGCGCGAATCGTTACAGACTTAATTGATAGTGATTGAATGCTTCAAGGACTAAATTGATGCAAATAAAATTATGAGGACTAAATTGAAAGTTGAGTAATTCCTTGAGGACTAAATCAATTCAATTTAAAACTTTGAGGATGAAATTGAAATTCACTTATATATAGAGACTAAAATAGTAGATAAGCCTCAATAATAAAGTTACCCGTTAAGCTTTTAAATCAGTTGGTGGTTAACAATTTAAGATGATATCAGAGCAGACAGTAGATCATGTGTTCGAACCTTACCGCCCACTTTGTTATTAAATATTTGCATGTGTTTAGCCCCGTTATGGATTAGAGTCTGGTATTATGTGTGCAGGACATGTTGGAGTAATAAGTCAGTGGTTATTATTCTAATAACAACGATCCCGTGCAATTGAGATTAGTAGGAATGAATGTTAACTTGCTAAAGAAATACTAATACAACCAACAAATTCTTTATTTTACTTTTATCTAAACCAACAAATTAATTGAGTATTAAGAACACTTATAGACCTGGGCACTTTAAATCGTTTGATACATAAACCCCATTAAAAATATAAAATATAGAGGTAATTAAATATCCATCCATATTATGGACACTCCATAGATTTTCATCCCCTTTACTTCAAGGAGTTATGTTTTCATCCTCTTTTAATGTGATTTACCATTATTATCCTTTCTTAATATATATATATATATATATATATATATAGGGAACACTTCTAGTCCGGTCTTCCCGTTTCCGGACCTCTATGACCCAAATTTTTTTTTGACGATCCGAGCCGTCCAATGTGTTCAGAAGGTGTTTTCAAGGGTCCCTCGCGGGAAATTTTCAAAAAAAAATACCGGGAAGGGCTTGATCCAAGCAGTTTTCGCAAAAAATATATATATACAGTTTTTGTGAAAAATGCTTGGATCAAGCCCTTCCCGGTATTTTTTTTGAAGATTTCTCGTGGGGACCCTTGAAAACACCTTCTGAACACATTGGACGGCTCGGATTTTTCAAAAATAATTTGCAACACAAAAAAAATCAGTTTTTCCTTATTTTCGGGAGGTTTGGACTAGAAGTTTTACCTATATATATATATATATATATATATATATAATCCGGACTTTTAATCCAAATTTTTTTTTGACGATCCGATCCGTCCAATGTGTTCAGAAGGTGTTTTCAAGGGTCATCGCGAAAAATCTTCAAAAAAAAAAAATACCAGGAAGGGCTTGATCCAAGCAGTTTTCGCAAAAAATGTATATTTACATTTTTTGCGAAAACTGCTTGGATCAAGCCCTTCCCGGTATTTTTTTTTTTGAAGATTTCTCGCGTGGATCCTTGAAAACACCTTCTGAACACATTGGACGGATCGGATTTTCCAAAAATAATTTGCAACACAAAAAATGTCATGTTTTTCTTATTTCCGGGAGTGTGGATGTGAACCGTGAGCTATATATATGTATGTGTATATATATCCCAAAAAAATAGGGAATTTTGAACTTCTTTATAGGGAGTAAGGAACTTGAAATATATGGTAGTTACTTCCATATTTTTAGGGACTGTCGAAATTTTAAATGCATGTCACTTACTTAATTTTCAAATTTTACTTTATTATCTTGCCTAAAATTAAGGAAGTTTGAAATGGTGTGTGATTTTACTTACCTAAAATCAAAGAAATTTTGAAATTGTGGACATTCAAAATTAGGGGATACTATTGTTTCCAAAATTGAGTCCCGTCAACACCGAATTTTAGGTTAAAAAATAGTCATGGTAAAATTATATTCATATTTTTTTTTCTCGGCGACTACAATAAAAACTCAGATTGGGCAATTATTGTAGGAAAATATATCCAAATAAGCAACTATGGTAATTTTTTGAATATTCATGGTAAAAATTAATTCCACCTTTTAACATAGACCATGGGAAAAAGCCCTAAAAGGGCACAATAAATATGGTAAATTTATCTTTCATAACAAGTTACATCATGGTATATAATCAACATTTCATGGTAAAAATAAAAAACGATAAAAAAATCATGGTAAAAAGATCAAAACAACCGTTGCGCGGGCCTATATAGATAAGGAGTATGTACGCTCTCCTTGTACATATAAACATGGTAATAATTATTGAATTAACATCTTGAATCATGGTAAAAAAAATGTCAAAAACCATTGACATGATTGTTAGTTTGATTTTAACCATGATCGCTTCCCTTTATGAATTTGGCCCGCGCACACGGCACCCTAAAACATTTTAGCCATGATTACTGGATCAAGGATTTTTGGATGAAAATATATAAAATAGCGGCAAAAATAATTTATATTTTCATCCAAAAAATCTTTACCTTATAGGCCAAGAATTTTTTGATGGAAACATAATTAATTTTGGATGAATTTCATCCAAAATTATTTATGTTTTCATCCAAAAAATCTTTACCCTATAGGCTAAGAATTTTTGGATGGAAACATAATTAATTATGGATGAATTTCATCAAAAATAATTTATGTTTTCATCCAAAAAAATCTATACCCTATAGGCCAAGAATTTTTAGATGGAAACATAATTTATTTTGGATGAATTTCATCCGAAAAATCTTTACCCTATAGGCCAAGAATTTTTAGATGGAAACATAATTAATTGTGGATGAATTTCAACCAAAATAATTTATGTTTTCATCCAAAAAATCTTTACCCTATAGACCAAGAATTTTTGGATGGAAATATAATTAATTTTGGATGAAAACATTCGTTTTAGTCCTTAATCTCCCAGTATATATATCTATATTACATTACACAACGCTTTTGAGAAATGTCTCTCTCACAAGTGTCCTCCGTGGCACTTTAGAGGGCCGTGATCTAATTTTAAAGTTTTTCTCAACTAATCCAAGGGTTGAAATTACTTTCATTTCAAAATTTAAAACCCTAAAGTAAACCACCCTCTACAACCGTCGAATCAACATTTCATTTTAGTTATAGCCGTTCGATCGAGAAAATACTTCCCAATATAAACCACTCTAACCTTATGACTAATAGATTCTTTCCATTGATTGACTTTAAGTTGTTTCCTTAAAAAAAGAATTTATTATCCCTTTGAATTCAAAATCAACTAAACAAATGGGTTTCCTACTTAATTTCCCTACATTTAACTCAATAATTGGTTTATGTTGTTTCCTTTTAGGTTGATTTTCCTATATTCAAAATGGAAACGAACCCCTTTTGGATTCATATATGGAAAGGAAACAATCATTTTTTAAAAACTTGATAATTATATTTTTCTTTACTAATTAGCATTGTACATATGTATTCCTTCAAAAATGAATAAACGTTTTTCTTAATAATCTATTATGAACTTAGATTTTCCTTTTATAAGCACACACAATTCTTCTAAATTCGTAAGCTTCTCTAAGAAGAGGAGAAATTAGGTCCTTCATACCTTGATTGGAGAAAGAGAGTGGCTCATTACCTCTGGTTTGTCAGAACAAGAGGTAACCAAATCTTTTTGTTTTTTTCCATTATTCTACACATTCTCTCCTTGGGTTAGATGTTTTGAGGCCCTTTCGGGTCATGTTGTACAGAGTAGTGTACAATGTTTCTCTCCATGGATGTTTTTTCTTTTGTATGAAAAGAAATGAGATGTGTCAACGTAATATCTACGGTGATGGTAACTTATTTCGTCACCATTTTATTTTGAAAGAGGAAATTCTTACTCATTTAATTAATTTTTTATATGTTTTATTGTCATTCATGTTCTTAATTTTTCTCTTTGGACAAAGTAGGTGTTCAAGAGTTATGAAGACAGTGCTGGAAGATATTTCGAAAATTGATGATGAGAAAGTTCAAACATTCATGATCAAAAGTGACAAATAAAAAGATCAGGAAGAATGTCTGAAGAAGTTTATTAACAGTAAAAGTTTTACATAATAGAGTTTGATGAAAGAGCATCACAACTCAAAAGCTAATGAGGAAGATACTCTCTTTACATTTCTCTTTCGGTATCCTTTTTTTTTTTTTTTTTAGCTGTTAGTATTTCCATATGAGATTTATTTATGTTTTATGTATTTCTAGAGTATTTGAGCAAATATGCTATTTTTCGGCATACCGCTGTGGTGCATTGAATTGATGTGTCCCATAAAGATTAGATTTAATGTAGTTGATTAGATGACATCTGTTTAAAAGCTTATTTGAAAACATGACTTTTAGGAGAAGTCAGCTTGATTGGCGGGGTGGTCAACAGTAGGGAGTGATAATTCATTTAAATTGTGTCCAGAACCCGTTGCTTCGTGCCTTTAGGCACGGGCAATTCACATTGCTATTTTTTTCCATCCTGTAAATCTAATGTTATGAACTACTCCCTCTGTCTCATTTTGATAGTCCAACTCGGTCTCTAACGCAATATTTAAATTGTTAATATTTTTCAATCTACAATATTTTAAAATATTTTAATTTTTTTTGTATAATAGAACTAATTGAGATCTATCATATGAGATCCATATTGCACATAAAATTTATTATAAATTGAAAGATAATAACAATTTAAAAATTGCATTAGAAACCGAACTGGACTATCAAAATAGGACGAAGGGAGTATTATAAATTTAAAATGTGAATAAAATAAATTCATGTTAATTTGCAATTGCGGAAAAAATGTAAGGAAAATAAACAAAACTAAAAGTATAATATTTATTTATCCTTTTTATCTACTACAAACTTAACTCCTCATTTTCTTTAAAACATCGATATTACATTACACAATGGTTTTGCAAAATGTCCCTCTCACAACTGTCCTCTGTGGCACATTGGAGGGTTGTGATTAAATTTTAAAGTTTCTTCTTAACTAATCCAGGGGCTGAAAATACTTTCCTTTCAAAATTCAAAACCCTAAATTAAAGGAATCTATACTCCCTCCGTCTCAATTTAATAATCCCTCGTTCTATTCTAACCGGACAAAAAACTACTTAAAACTTGAAATCGGCAATGAATTTCATATTCAATATGGATCTTGTTTGATAGATCTCAATTAATTCTATAAGACAATATTTTCAAAATCACGTAAAGCAATGTAAATTACGAGATATAATCAATTGAAAAGTGGAACGAACTCCCAAAAGGGACTATTAAATTGGGACGAAGGGAGTATTATAAAACAGAGCGGTTTTTGTTTACACATACAAACCTAGCACTCTCTACAACTATCTGATCGACATTTTATATTAATTGTAGCCGTCTGATCAAGAGAATACTTCCTAATATAAACCATTATAACCTGGTGACTAAATTATTTTCATTGATTGTTTTTACGCTGTTTCCTTAAAAAATGATTGACTATCCTTTTGAATTCAAATCAACTAAACAAATGGTTTTCCTATTTAATTTCCTTATATTAAACTCAATAATTGATTTTAAGTTGTTTCCTTTAGGTTGACTTTCCTACATTCAAAAAGGAAACAAACACCTTTTGGATTTATTTACGGAAAGGAAATAACCATTTTTTTAAAAGTTGATAATTATATTTTTCTTTACTAATTAGCATTCACATATGTTTTCCTTAAAAAATGAGTCTATGTTTTCCTTAATAATCCATGTTGAAACTTAGGTTTTCCTTTTATAAGCACACACACAATTCTTCTAATTCATAAGCTTCTCTAAGAAGAGCAGAAATCAGCTTCCTTCATACCTTGATTGGAGAAAGACAGGTTCATTACCTCTACTTTGTCAAGAGAATAGGTAGTCAAATTTTTTTTATATTTTGTTATTCTACACGTTCTCTCCCTCCCTCCCAGGGTTAGATGTTTTGAGGCCTTTCGGGTCGTGTAGTGTGGAGTAGTACACTGTTTATCTCCGTGGATATTTTTTCTTTTGAATGAAAAGAAATGAGATGTGTTAAGGTAATATACATGTACAGGTTATGATCCTACTGCGATAGTGTTGGGAAGAATAGATGAGATCTATGGTTAAGGTAACTTATTTCATAACCATTTTATTTTGCAAGAGGGAATTTTAGCTTACTCATTTAATTATTTTCTTAAATGTTTTATATTGTTGTTCATGTTCTTAATTTTTCTCTTTGGACGAAATAGGTATTCAAGAGTGATGAAGACAGTTGACGACATTTAGAAAATTGATGATGAGAAAGTTCAAACATCCATGGTCAAAAGTGACGAATAAAAAGATCTGGAAGAACATGTCTCGAGAAGTTTATGAGGAAGACACTCTCTTTACACTTCTCTTTTGGTATTCATTTTTTGTTTTTTTTAGTTGTCAATATTTCCATGTGAGATTTATTTATATTTTAGGTATTTCTAAAGTATTACAACAATTGCTATTTTTTGACATACTTTTTGGATGCATTGAATTGATGTATGCCATAAAGATTTAATGTAGTTAATTAGATGAAATCTGTTTAAAGCTTATTTGAAAACATTATTTTTAGGAGAAGTCAGCTTGGCTGGCGGGATGGTCAATAGTAGAAAGTGATAATTCATTTAAATTGTGTTCAAAACGCGTTGCTTCGTGCCTTTAGACACGGGCAATCCCTAGTAACAGTATATTACACTAAATATTTCACTAAATTAACTCATACATTCCTTGGCAAGGGCATGAGCAATTAGGGTATTAAAATTGTGTGTAAGACATTTTTCTTCGGAGTAATTAGGGTATTAAAAAATTACTCACTTACAAACTTCAAAATTCAAAGCATAAATCATGGATCTCTGATTTTTTTTATTTCAGTTAATCAGTATATATTACCTTTTTTACTACTCCAGCTTTCAAATTCAAAATCTAATCCCAAGGCTAAACGTCGTCGTAGATACGTTGTCTTCCGCTTCTTGAGCTCTCCGAAGCTTTTTACAGTTTGAATAGTCAAAAGCTTCTTGTGAAAGAATTTCATACCGTTCTCACAATACACACAGTGTAGAGAGAGAGAGAGAGAGCGAGAGTTCTAGAGAGAGAAGCTAAAAGGCTTTTTGTAGAGAAAAGGTGGAGTGACTGGACTCCCACTACTCAAGAACAACTGAACAAGAGATCAAGAACTCTACTCCAAGAACGCAATAGCAAAGACGCTGATCGACGCTTCTGGTAGAAACCCTAAAAGAATCTAGGGTTTCTTGATTACCAGAAGTTTGGGCAAATGGCGAGTCCTCTGTCTGAGCGATTGCTTATCTCTCCGAAAACGCCTGGTTCTAGGGTTTTGCAAACTCCTTTGAGCGATGAAGCGATCTGGAAACGCCTTCGAGAGTCTGGGTTAGACGAAGAGTCGATCAAACGGAGGGATAAAGCTTCTCTCGTTGCCTATATTGCCAAGCTTGAAGCTGAGGTCTCTCAATTCCTAATTTCTCCCCTCATATGTTTTAGCCATATTTCTTGCTTCTGTTATGTTGTTTTAATTTTTCTCTCTTGTCATTGCGATTAATTGATACAATTACTCAAGCACAGTGATACTTCCTCCTTTTGGACCTCTTAAAAAAAAATACTCTTTTTCTTTGAAATTTAATATAGTTTTTATGTGCAATTTGGATCTTGAGAGTTCACCTTGTTATATTAGACACAGATTTCAAATTATAAGAAATAATATAAATTTTAAAAAAATAGTTTTTAAGAAGTGGAAATAGTGAAATTGGAACAATCATTTTGCGGCGGAAGGAGTACATGGACTATTAAAGGCTTCACTTTTTTTGTGCTAAAGGTTTGTAATTTGATTTTTGATTGTAGGTTTACTATATGTATTGGAGTTGTGGTGGAACTGTCTTTGATAAATATACTGTTGTATCTCAACTATTTGAAAGAAACAAAAATGAAAGATAAATAGAGTAGACAGAAGATTATGTAACTCAAGTCTTTTTCGTTTTACATCCTTCACTTCTGTTACGTCGGTTTCAGCTCATGTGTTATTTTTAAATTTAGTATCCACTCTGTCCCACTTTGTTTGCTTCCTACGGGAGACTGCATGACCTCCAAAAATAAGATGCTTACCAAAATAGTTTATTTATTTATTTATTTTTGGCACCGTCCAAAAGATCTCAATTATTGATTTTGAACAGTGTAAAAAGATAGTAAAATTATTCCTAGAAGCAACTATTTGTTAGGATTAAAATGGTAGGACTTTTGTTTGAAGGAAACAAAGTGGGATGGTGAGAGTAATTTGAATAAGGGGGATGAGCGGGAGACAGGTTATGACCTTGCCTATATTTTGCTATAATGATGAGGAATACTTCTGTGAGTAATATAAATTGTTTAGCAAGAGATGTGAATAACTTAGATGTTTGATGGACTAATGAGTTTTTCCTAATCTAACTGGACATGATTTTAATCTAAATATGATTTCCATGGCTAAGTGTTGATCTCATCATCTCGATTTTATGTAGGTGTATGACCATCAACACCACATGGGTCTTCTTTTATTGGAAAAAAAGGAATGGATTTCCAAGTATGAGAAAATTAAAGCATCTGTTGACTCGGGTGAGTTAATGCATCGGCGGGATCAAGCTGCACACTCATCTACCCTAGCTGAAGCCAAGAAACGGGAGGAGAATTTGAAGAAGGCTCTTGGAATTGAGAAAGAGTGTGTTGCAAATGTACGGTATTTGAATAGGTGCCTTTCGATGTCCACATCATCATCTTTGTTCCTCATTTATTATTTGTTTGTAGATTGAGAAGGCATTGCACGAGATGCGTGCCGAATGTGCCGAGGCAAAAGTTGCAGCTGAGATTAAATTGTGTGAAGCACGAAATATGGTGGAAAGTGCTGAGAAAAAGTTTGTCGAGGCCGAGGCAAAGCTGCATGCAGCAGAGTCTTTGGAAGCTGAAGCCAATCGATATCACCGAGCTGCTGAAAGAAAGTTACATGAGGTGGAAGCACGTGAGGATGATCTCAGGAGACGCATCATATCATTCAAGTCTGAGTACGTCTTTTACCTACTCTTCTTTTTCTTCATCATATAACTTTCGTTAAAGATTGGTGTGTCATTTCCTTTGCTTTGTTAGTAATTTCAATCTGCTGTGGTCCTATTTCCAAAACTGAGTGTCAATGGAAAGGAGAGAGATAGGATTGTGCCTTGGTTGGTTCATGCTGAATCATTCACAGTAGCTAGATAGTAAGTGTGCCAGATTGCTGAATCATACTAGGGGCACATGATGTTCTGAATGATACAAGACTGTTCTAGGCGAGAGTCCAATCTGATGCATAAGGCCTTGACCCAATATTTGCTGGTGTTGTCCAGATTGTTGGTTTTTGCCTGTGGATTGTGGCATTGTGTATGATGTCATCATTAATGACTCTACCAATCTTTCAAATTGTGTTTCTTTCAGTTGAATGTGGCACGTGACATTCTGTTACCTAGTCTCATTGTGTGTTGCCAGAGGTTCTCTGGCTTGGGTTGTGTTTAGCTTCGGGTATGTCTCATGAGCTTCACTTTAATATTCAAATTTGGTAACTACTTGCCTACCAAAAATGAGATACAACAATTGAGTACTGGAATTTGGAACTAGCTTCCTGTCACTTTAACCCGCATTTATGGTAAGAAAATTACAAGAAAAGTTAAAATTGAACGAAATAAAGAAGTGACCAAACCTATTTGAAGTTTGAACATTAGTTTGAACGAAAGCATTTAAGAATAGATGATTAGAGTTGGATTTTAAGACCAATCAGTTCCCTCCTCAATATAGGTTGGAGTTCCGTTCCAGATGTCAGCTATCGATGGTTTACGTAGCTGTCTTCTTTTAAATTCCATGGACAAGTTTTATTTGTTGGGATGTTTGTTGAAGTTAACCATGATTTGCCTTCTACACTTCATGAATTCATACATTTTTCTACTTGTGGTGATTTATTAATTGGGTTTTTGCCTATGCATATTGGTGGATGTTTATCAGGTAATTATTTTTTAGATTTTGGATCCTGAATTGTATATGTTAACTTTCTCAATTATAATCAAATCTGTGTAAGTGTTTGAATACTATATGTGGAGTAGATTTTTGGAGAAGAGTAGTGCATGAGAACAAAGAGAATCCAAAGAGTTCCTCCAGAGGTGACTTTTGGATTCTGCATCATGCAGATATGCATTCAAGGTGTTTGGAAGCATTATGAAAAAACAAGAACTTGTAACTTTATTATAAGTTTTAATGATATAAGTTTTCTTGATGAGGTGGCCTGGTTTCTGGAACTTATAACTTGCGTTAATGGTTAGTTGTGATGCTAAAGAGAAAGAGATCCTTCTTGAGAGGCAATCTGTGTACGAAAGGCAGAAAACTCTGCAGGAATCACAAGAAAGGTTACTCGAAGGACAAGCTCTGCTAAACCAAAGAGAGGACTACATTCTTAGCAGATCTCAGGAATTAAATCGACTTGAGAAAGAGTATGAGTCTTCAAAAGCAGATATTGACAAGGAACGTAGAGGCCTAAATGAGGAGAGAAGCAATCTCGAGCTAACTGTAGCCTCTTTGTCGGCAAGGGAAGAGGTATATAGAAAACTTTCTTTTTTATTTATGTTTGTATCAATGAAAATGGTAATTGTGAACATGGTGAACTGGATTGCTGTTTTGTTTCACAAAGAGCAATTTACGCAATAATTCTCCTGATTTCTCACAGGCTGTTATCAAAAGAGAATGCGAGCTGAACAAGAGAGAAGAAGACCTGCTTATTTTGCAGGAGAAACTTATTAGCAAGGAATCAGTGAGTCTTTTTCTTCATTCATGCCATTTGATTACCTGTAAATAGATTCAGTACGGTAGTTGTGATTGATGATGTTGCTGCAGCATTGTTCGATATGTAATAACAATTGTTATAGGTAAAATAACGCAAGTTTCAGTTATGACGTGCAATTATTTTATTATCACCTTCTTGATGAACAACGTAGGATGGAATTCAACAAGTTATGGCTAACCATGAAGCAGCTTTGAAAGCAAGGAAGTCCGAATTGGAGGCAGAGTTGGAGACAAAGCAAAAACTGGCGGAAGAGCAAATGTTGAGCAAGAGACGTTCTTGGGAGTTGAGGGAGATGGATCTTAGCCAATGGGAGGATGTAATGTTGGAGAAAGAACAAGAATTGGAGGTTAAATCAAGGGCATTGGCTGAGAAGGAGAAAGAGTTGGTAGAGAGGGCAAATTTACTCGATGAGAGAGAGAAAAGTCTCCTCGCTGCAGAAAGTGAAGCTGAGGAGACAAGAGCCCTTTTGCTAAAGGAAAAAGAAGAGATCAACAACTCGAAGCTTGATCTTCAAAAGTTTATGGATTTACTTGAAGGCAGGAAAAAGCAAGTTGAAGAGGCAGAGGGGAAAATGGGGGCCAGGGAAAGTGAAACAAATGAACTACTGGTTTTAGAAATAAGGCTTAAGGAAGAAATTGATAGTATCAGTGCTCAGAAGCTTGAACTTGAGGTTCTGGCGGATGAGTTGAAAGCAGAGAAGGCGAAGTTTGAAACTGAATGGGATTTGATTGACGAGAAAAGAGTAGAATTACAAAAGGAAGCAGAACGTATGGCTGAGGAGAGACTAGCCATTTCTAAGTTTCTGAAGGATGAGAGAGATTGCCTTAAATTAGAGAGGGATGCAATGTGGGATCAGTATAAGCGTGATGCTGAGTCACTTTCTCATGACCGGGAAGCCTTCATGATTGAAATTGAACGAGAGCGATCAGAGTGGTTTAGCAAGATTCAAAAAGAACGTGCTGACTTCTTGCTGGATGTTGAGATGCAGAAGAGAGAGCTAGAGAACTGCGTCAGTAAGAGGCGTGAAGAAATTGAAAGTAATCTCCTGGAAAGAGAGAAGGTTTTCGAGGAAGAAAAGAAGAAAGAACATCAACACATAGCTTCTCTTCGGGAAACAGTGGAAAAGGAAATGGAACAAGTTAATTTAGAAATGCAAAAGCTTGATTCTGAGAGAAGAGAGATCAATTTAGATCGCGAACGGAGGGATCAGGAATGGGGAGAATTAAACAAAGCCATTGAAGAACTTGTGGTGCAAAGGCAGAAGTTGGAGAAACAAAGGGAGCTATTGCATGTGGATAGAGAAGAGATTCTTGGTCAGATTGAACAGATGAAGAAGTTGGAAAAGGCTGCCCAAGACTGTATAACTGCACCAGAGATTCAAGAATCCGTTTTACTGTCTAGCAGGCAAAAAGTTTCAGCTAGAAGAGTTCTGAAGCAGCAGACTGTTGCACCAGATGCTAAAATGGATTCAACTAAAAAAATAGATTGTATTGGAATTGATTTGTCTTCTAAAAAGGGATCAGGTGTTTCTTCTCCTCCTGTCTCTGCTCCTATGTCATGGCTTAAACGATGTGCTGATACTCTACTAGAGCGCACACAGAGTACTAAGAAAAGGAAGCAGCATAAGGATGTTGATTTAGCACCGTTAGAAGAGACCACAAACCCCAGGTATTGTCCCATAATATGATAGTCTTGTGTTCTAGTTGAGTCAATTGCACCTTTGTAGCCTGTAGATAACTAGATATCACTTTTTTTTTTTTTTACAATCAATTAGTCCTTGTTTGTTGATTTCTTTCTTTCTTCTGTTTTTTGGATTATGTTTAGTGTGTTATCAACACGGGGAAATGAACAAAAAGATGAGCTTGCTTTGATGTCATTGAACCATACTCTGGGAGGTGCTGAGGAGACTACGGTTTACATAGATAAAATCATTACGGTTCGAGAAGTAACATCCATGGGTGGTGGACAAGTTGATGAGGACAGTCAGGTACATGCTAATTTCAAAATATTGATGCCACTTCCTAGATCCTTCTCTTGATTCATGTGTGAGGTAAATGATAATAATTATCACACACCTTGGTGAAAACAATGATTGTAGTTTGAAAGCTGTTAACGTTATGTTTTCAATCTTCGTCTTATGGTAGATAATAATCATTCCATCTGCTTATAGGATTCTTGAAAATTGAAATAACTCTTAATTGTGGCTGAATTGTTTGCTACTTTGCTTGTTCCTGTTTAAGATTATTTTTTAATTTCTGTATGTGATCTCTTATCTGGTCGGGTTAGCTTTGCCTGCTGTTTAACTGTTATTCTTCATGGGATTTCTCTTTTTCAATGGTGCACTTCAAGGTCATCTCGTAATTTTTACCGATCTTATTTCTCGTGATCTCCCCCTTGGAATGGGTTTCAGACTTTCAGTGGTTAAAATCACAGATACCAAAGGTCCTGAGTCATTTTTTGATAGTCTCTGTTGTAAATTGTTGTTCTATGACTTGTATTCATCATATTTGTTTCTTGCTTTTTCAATATAATAATTGTTATATGTTCTGTCTCCCTAGTATCAACAAGAAGTCATCTCCAAGGAAATTGAGGAGAAGCTTGAATATCATGACAACACCAGATTGGAGGAAAACAGGGAGGCTATGCAGCTGTAAAGTTCTGTTTGCTTTGTCAGGTCTATTGGTTTGGTCCCAGCCCTGGTGTCCACAGCAGTAATACAAAATAGTATATTCCGCCTACCCATCTCGTTTGTTTCTCCCTAATATTGAATTATTTGAAAGCTTTCTGAAGTTCACTATTCTGATATTGTTGCTCAGGTGCAGTACAGAACAGAAGACAGCAGTATAGAATTATGGGCGTATGTTTTTTGGTAATGGCCCGTGACTTGTTTAACCGGAGGAATGTTATGTAAATGGCGTATGTCAGCTTTATATACGAGGGACCTGTATATTCCTTTCTAGTATTGGCTTTCAACCCGTGTAGGGTATTGCGTAAGGTAGTTTATCGCCAGCGAGGAGGTTGGCATTAGCTTGTTTGGGTTGATGTTTGTGTTATGGTTTGTGGGTTATATCGGCTTTGGAATTTCTAGTGTTTGGAGTTTTGGTGGTGAATGCTAGTTCTTAATGTTATTTTTACACTTCCTTTGGGTAATTCAATGTGGTGTGATGCCACGAGGTGATTCGTGTTGCACATCCTAGTATATTGAATTTGCTTTGGTAATAACCTCATTCTTACAATCTAATGGTTGTATCCTCTCTCTCTCTCTCTCAATATTGCTCGTCAAAATCCAAGAAGAAACTAAGAAAAGCGTCATGTTATTGACCTTGATGACCACCTCAGCCCATAAAAAAAAGAGAGCAACTAATGGGATTAAATAAGAAGGGTGTAGGCCTGTCAATGGGCCGGATCCGATCCGGATCCGAGAGGATCCGAATTCGATCCGGATCCGATAAGCTTGGATCCGAATCCGGATCTGATATTCACAAATCCGAAAACGTTAATCCGGATCCGGATCCGAATTCGGGATATCCGATCCGAAAATCCGAATCCGATCTGGTAATTTATTTTTTTTGTCCTTTCTAGCTAGCTTGCTTGCTTACGGGGCGGATTTGATCCGGATCCGATAAGTTTGGATCCGATCCGAATCCGATCCGGATTTTATTAGAATTTTCGGTTCCGGATTATCGGATCTGAAATACCGGATTCGGGTCCGGATTTTTCGGATCGGATCCGGATCAAATTCGATCCGTTGACGGGCCTGGAAGGGTGGATAAAAATGATGATACGGTAGAAGGGAGATTAATTTTGGAAAGCAGAGATAAAAGTTGATGTGAAAATTGTAAAATGAAAGTAAGATGTAATAATGATGTTTCTTTAATAAGTTGGACTTGCGAAACAACACATTTAAAAAGGGACAGAGGGAGTATTAATCCTTTTCTAGGGACTTTGGACCTATTTTTATTAGCGAGTGTGTATTTCTCCTATAGATTGCCCTAGCTAGGGCCGGAGATGAAACCTCAATAGATTCATGCTATTTATTTATTTATTTTATTGATTCGTTTTTATTTTGAATGCAAAGATTCTTATTGATCTTTTCGATTGACTTTATCTGGAAAAGTTGATATTGTGTAAAATCTTGAGCTTTGTCGTGATTTCGGATAGGTGATTGCTGGCTATTTTGTTCGATTCATTGTGATTTGGAGTACAGTAAATTCCCATAATTCCTTGCGAATAAATAATTGAGTTTTTAATGTTTTGATCAATTGATCAATAGAATCAATTTCGAGTGAATATTTTAACGCAATCATTGTTTTTATATCTTTCGATTGGAGACACCTTTTGTGTGATTTTCAATTGAGTTACATAAACGAATCATGAATAAATATTATGGGCATAGATTGAGCGTGAATCCTTGATACCTTAGCGCTGTTGTAACGCCCCGCATTTTTGGGAAAAGCGTTATGGATTATTATTACAATTTAAAGTCGGTCTTAAACGGTAATAATAATAACCAAAAATACATATAGATGATCTATCCTTCACAGATTAGAAAAAGGTAGACTGGGTGGGTTCTACGGCTCCGCAAATCTCTCCACCTGGTGGATCTCCATCTCGGCAGCTCCTCTGGCTCCGTGTTCTCCGTAGAGGTCCTCCTGTTCATTATGATAATCTAGCATAATACGTCAGAGTTGCGAAGCAACATCGAGGTATTATGCCAGGGCGAAACCGTGAGCGAGGACGCTCAATAGATACCCTACCCCAACTTTAAACTAGCAATTCTAGAACAATAAAGTTGGCAGGTAAATAGTTGAAAATCATTTATCAAAACAGTAAGTTCATGCGTGTCAATGCATCAGTATCACATCCAAATCAGAGTGCAGCTTTAGTAAAATCAGTATCCCATTTCTTTAAAAAGAATCAGAGTGCAGTATCAGTATCTCGTTTCTTTTAAAAAAAAAAATCAGAGTACAGTATCAGTATCTCGTATCATTTTCTCATAACAGCATTCTTCTTCAAATTTCAACCATGTCAACATCTCACATCTCTCGAAAGTTATTGGCCCGTTCTACAACCCCGTTCTAACGGTCACCAACCTTTCCGTTCAAAGGTTCGGCCACCCATATACTGACTCCTGCAGTATGAGTTCCGCTATCTCCGCGTCACACACGACATAGTCCCGGCTACCCATATCACTGAATCCCCACCAGTCTGTTTATGAGGTCCGCTTGCTATGTGTTGTACTGAGTAAGTTCTAACCGTCAAATTCACCCGCGGAATTTGAGGAGAAACTTCAAACAGCACTACCGTATAGTTCCATTGAGCTTTGACCACCAGTTCACACCGGGGAACTGAGGCGGGACTCTAATGGCAGTATTGTTTATAGTATAGTTCCATTGAGCTTTGACCACCAGTTCACACCGGGGAACTGAGGCGGGACTCTAATGGCAGTATTGTTTATAGTATAGTTCCATTGAGCTTTGACCACCAGTTCACACCGGGGAACTGAGGCGGGACTCCAATGGCAGTATTTTATTTACAACAGCATTTTCATTCTCATCTCTATTTCTTCTTGTAAAAACAATCGATCATTTTCTTGAAAAACGTGTCGTGTCGTACCGTCTCGGAAAACATGCACATGCCATATTACATAAAAATCTTCCGTTTAGAAATCGTTTCACGATAAACTTTTCATTTAAAAATACTTCACGATAACCGTGTTACTTTAGGTATAAATCTCGTCGGTGACTTTCTTTAGACAAATGAGATAACCAGGAGAGTCCCAGGCTGGATGGCCGCACGAATGCAGTTACTGGCACCATTCCTTTCTTAGACAGCGCTAGGCATATCTTTTTTGACAGACCCTCAAGGGTGTTAGCCTTGGGTTAATCTCAACAGTCCAAGTACAGTCAAAACATTTTGAAGTTGCTTTAAGAAAAGTTTAGTCGGCTATTTTCCAAAAATCAATTGGGCAGCATAACGGCGTAAATTTGAAAAGTCAATTTTCATTCGGCATTATAACTGGATATTTTAGGTTTCCAAAAGTCCATCGGGCATTATAACGGTGCATTTTGATAGTCAATTTTAAATCGTGCATAGTAACGACTAAGTGTGATTTTCAAAGTCTAATTGTTCATAAAATCACTAATCACCAATATAATCACGTTTAATCATAATTAGGCATGTTTAAGCAAAATAATAACATCATTAATATGAACTAGTAAATACTAATCTAAAGTTAAGATAAAGTATCTACCTTAATTCCGATGATTAGTCGGAAGCCAAATAGCTAGTTGAATTCCGGCGGCGTAACGACTAGTTGACCTCCGTTCAAACGCTTTCTAGCTAACTTATTTTACCTTTCTAAGATCTAGGGGTGGTCGAGAGTGGTGGAGTGTGGTGGTTTAGGATGAGTTTCAAGAAGAACACTCAAGAACTCATTCAAGAACACTAGAAAGCACAAAGTGGAGAAGTTGGAAGGTTTTGGTGTGAGAAATGAAACAAGGTGAGTGAGCTATTTATAGAAGATTGTAATTAGGTAAGTAGCCTAACTTGTTAGGTAGCCAAACTTGTTAGGTAGCCAAATTTTCTTTCCTCTCATTAACTCACAAAAATACAAATTAGGTTTAGTAAAAGTAAAGTCAAAATTGGTAGAAAAGTCAAATTGAGCACATGCCTAATTAGTTTTTTTTTTTTCCAAAATAGAAATAGACCTAATTTAGGTTTTAAAAAGAATAAGGCTAGTCATAATAGGACAAAATAGGAGTTGGGGGAATTAGTTGGTCTTCCGGACGCGATGTAGTGAAATACCCGGTGTGCACGCGTTGATTTTACGGCGCGGAAAAATAAATAAAAGGAAATAAACAAACTAAATCTAGTTTCATTCAAATTATTTAAACTAAATAATAAATTATTTTATTCAGCGATATTAAAAATAACTAATCGAATTAATAAACCGAAATTTTTATTTACGAAATTTCAGGTTATTACAGCTGTCCCTCGTATTGTTTCTCCTTTGAGTTCTTCACCAAATTTCACCCTCAGTTTATTTATTTTGTTTAATTAATTGCTTGTACTTTAATTTCCTCTTTCCTTGTGGATCAACCTCGGACTTCACCGAGAATTACTACTTCGCAACGACCAGCACTTGGATTTTACACATTCAAAGTCGTAGCATTTTTGACGTTGTTACTAGCGAGAGCAGCGAAGAAAAGAGAGCACCGATCGAGCAGCTATTGGAGAAGGATGATTGTGATTTCTCACATTAATCCCGGTAAACTCATTCCACTTTGTTAGTTTAGTACTTTTTTTTTAGACATTAGATTTAACTATTTCCTTTTTCTTAACCAGAAAAAAGGTAAATATATATATATTTTCTCTTGTTGTGCTTTCTTGGATCGTGATTATAATATTACTGGTGATTGGTGAGCATAGATTCAGATACATTATTTGAAAATTTGTTTGATTCTGATTCTCTGAATATCTTATACACACTCACGTACACGCTTGAAACAATGGACGATGAGAATAATAATAAAGGGAGGAATGAACTCAATGAAGTCCCACCACTTTGAACTTTATGTAGCATAGATTTAAATATCGGCCGAGACGTCTCGTATCGGCCGATACGTACCGGTATTTAGGGCCTCCGATATCTCGATGTGAGGAAAAATCGCACCCCGTCTCTGCCGATACCCGAGACGTATCGGTGTCTCGGCCGATGCGGCGTCTGTCTCGGCCGATACGCGACCGATACGCGGAAAAAAAAAAAAAACATTTTAAAAAATTATCGGTGAACCAAAAATTAGCAAAAACAAGAAAATGAGAGAATTTACAACATGCACCAAGAAAACCACCATATAACTTAATTTTTGTTGAGTATAACAAATTAATAATAATTGAAAAATACATCCAATTAATTGCGTGTTGTAAGAACTCTATGGTATGCTTATTTATAACCTCATCGTGGTGGTTTGGTTCAATTATATGTGCCAAGATTGGTTAAAATATTACTAATTATGCTAATGAGAGAAAAAGAAGAGTGTAAAATCAAGTTTTCTACATATTGCTAATGATTTAAAAAAATTCACGGCCGAGATAGCCGATTCCCGAGACGTATCGCCGATATGTCCCGATATCGATACACTGATACCGCGACCGATACCGAGATTTAAAACCTTGTTATGTAACCCATCCGTTGTAGTGCACCATCATGCATAATTCTTCCTCTCAATGAGCGTACTTTTACTTTAATCCGGGGATGATTTCATTACTTCTAAATTTCATGGCTTAGAATCTGAGAACCTGTACTTGCTCATTAAAGAGTTTGAGGAAGTTTGTGCCATGTTAGACTAAACTGGTAATAAAGAGACCATTAGGTTGAAGACGAAAACTTGGGTTAATTCTTTGAAATCTAGGTCATTGGCACATGGCAAGAGATGCAAACTAAATTTCTGAATGAAGAAGTTCTTCCCATTACATAGAACTAAGCATTTGAGGCAAATTTTGAATTTTTCTCAAAAAGAGAATGAGACCTTCTATCAATGTTGGGGACGCTTCAAAGATTTATTACACTATTGCCCACATCATGATTATGAAAGTTGGCACATAATAAGCCTTTTCTATGATGGTTTGTCTCCCAAAATGCGCCAATTTGTAGAGATGATGTGTAATGGTGAATTTTTGAATAAGGAACCAGATGAAGCTTTCGATTATTTTAACTTGTTAAGCTGAAAATGCCCAATCATGGGACATCATTGGTCACTCGTGTCCTTTATCACGAATAAGTCCAACCATAACCCCATTGAATCTAGTGGTGTCCAGTGCCAAGTTAGGGAGGAGGACGACTTGAGTGCAAGATAAGCTAGCTAAGAAGGAAGGTTGAAGCCATGGAATTAAGGAAAGTTAATGACTATACCTAAGGAGGAGTACGTTTTTGACATTTGCGAGACCATGGGGGACACGACACATGATTGTACAACTATTACTAGCTGCTTTTAAAGAAATGTTGCATGATCAAGCTAATGCGATGAATACTTCAGGGTGGAAGAATCACCCAAATTTTAGTTGGAGAAACGAAAATAGTGCACTACCACAACCTTTTTTCTTTATAAACTTGTGTCTGGGCCGGGCCAGCTTTCGCGCACTTTGACTAATCCTGGGAGACCAATCCCACCGTCCACTAGTGGGGGGCCCCATTTAAAGCAAGAGCAAAGCTCTGTATGGATTGGCCCTCAAAGAGTTGGTAACACCTATGAGGTTTCGAACCTGCAGAGACTTTAGGAGGCCTCTAAGTCTCAAGCCTTGACCATTAGGCCAACCCCTTGGGGTTTGCACTATCATAACCTCCCCAAGGGCATTCAAGTTTTGTTCCCAATGGCGCCCCTCCACCATGGAAGACCCTTGAGGACACGTTGCAATAGTTTATGCAAGGACAAACTGTTATTAATGCTCAAACATAACAGGGCATCAATGATATAAATAGCAGTCTCACTAAATTGACCTCTTCATTGATCATACAGGAGAAGGGCAGATTCCCTAGCCAACCTTAACCAAACCTGCAAGGTTAAAATGACGTGAGTGATCTTCTTCTCACAACTTGAGCATGTTAAATCTATCACTACCCTTCGAAGCGGATAAATCATTGACAAAAATATTCCAATGAAGGCCCAAAAGCCTAAAGAGGTTTTAGAAAAAGCAAGTAGTACGAAACTTGACAAGTCTGAACCTAATGAAGAAGTGAGATGTCCTATTCATGTTCCTTTTCCTTAAAGATTGTTACCACCTCCAAAGATAAGTCAAAATGTTGATATTCTTGAAATTTTTAAGCAAATGAAGATCAACATTCCCATTTTGGATGCGATCAAACAAATTCTAGCTTCTTATGCTAAGTTTTTAAAAGATTTGTGTACTATAAAGCGCAAGCCTAATGCACAAAAGAAGGCAATTTTTACCAAACAAGCAAGTGCTATAATTCAACACAACACCCCACCTAAGTAAAAAGATCCTGGTTGTACTACTGTTTCTTATCTCTTAGGAAATTTTAGAATAAATAGAGCTTTGCTTGATCTTGGGGCTAGCTTTAATCTTTTGCCTTATTCAGTTTATGAGCGGTTAAAATTAGGTGAGTTTAAACCAACTTCGATAGCCCTTCGATTAGCTGACCGGTCGATAGAAAGACCTAGGAATAGTGGAGGATGTGTTAGTCCAAGTGAACAAGTTCTATTTTCATATTGATTTTACTATACTGGACACACAACCTGTGATAATCCCGAATGCTCAAATCCGTATTATCTTAGGCTGTCCATTCCTAGCTACTTCAAATGCTCTCATCTATTGTAGGAATGGCATGATGAAATTATCTCTTCGCAATATTGTTGCGCCCAGAATTTTCCGCTGCGAGCGTCCCCTAATTTCGGGAAACGAAAGCAGAGAACACTTGACCAAATGCGATGATTGTTTCAATTAATTTTGACAGCTGTGACTTGCTTTAAAAAAAAAAAAACTAGAGCCGCCATTTAACAATGAGTTCAGGTGTGCTAAGTCACCCCCCTAAAGACATTTTCAAAGAAAAACATCTTTAGGAAAATATTTTGGCGATTTTGCATTTTTTATTTACGAAATTAGAGAACAGATTTGGGGATTTACTGTTACGAGTAGGGAAAATGTTAGGCACCCTACGTCGCCCTTTTGGTACTTCTTTTCCAAAATTAAACCTTTTCAAAATTATCTCCAGGGGGAAAGAAAAGATAGAGAAAATCTTTACAGAAACAGAAACCCGAACCTGAGCATATAGACGGCAAACAAAATAAAAATAAAATTGGGCTTTGCCGTTCAAACCCTTGTTTTCATTGGCGAACGTGGATGATTTCAAAGACTTCAAGGTCAATTTGCATTGAATTGGTAATTGAAAAATACCCGTGCAGGCACATTTCAATTTAGACACCAAACACGAACTATTGAATTCGACGGCGTCTGGGGTTCTCAGTTCGACACAAATTAACTTTGAACATTTTAAAACTAATTTATATTGGACTGGTTAAGGAAAAATGACTGTGAGGGCATATTTCAATTTGGACACCAAGCGAGGACTACTGAATTCGACGGCGCCTGAGATCCTCAATTCAATATAAACTGATTTTGAGTAAAAAGTTGCGGCTACAGTTCCAGGGCGACATCTAAACTCCAAAACCTTTAAAGATTTCCAAAATCAATTTATATTGAACTGGTTGATGAAAAATGCTTGTGAGAGCACATTTCATTTCTGATACCAAGCGCAGACTACTAAATTCGACAGCGCTTGGGATCCTCAATTAGATAAAATTCGTTGCAATCAGAGTTTGTGCAGCTCAGAAACCTCCTACCTGGATTCTTGTCTGTCCAAGATGTTTTTTATGACCTTCTGGGTTCCACAATGGATGCAGAGGTAGTTCAACTCATGTAGTCTGTTAATGTTACTGCAACAACTCATTGTGGAAGATGGAGAAAGAAAAATGATGAACAAGAGATGGGGAATGGAGAAGGAGATGGGAAATGAGGGAAGATAGAGAATGGAGAAGGAGATGGGAAGGAGAGATGCTCTGTTTTAGACTTGTGGAGGGAAAATGAGGGAAACTATTTAGGGCTTTTACATTTTCCCTCCTAAATTTGGGGGGGAGAGAGAGAGAGAGTAGGGTAGGATTAACACACCAAATGAGTTTCCCTCTGAAAACTACTCCCTAACGTTTTGTTAGCTCCGTTTTGCTCCAGCTCAGTGTCCTCCGTTAGGTAAGTGACAGATTGGGACGACAAGAGTGAAAACAATAACAAAATGGTAGTTCAAGAGTGCATTTGACAATTTTGAAAGTTTGGGTGTCAATGAGACATTGAAGTCAAAGTGTGGGTTTTTTTTTTTTTTTTTGAATTTCTCCCCAAAAATCAACTCTCATGATTTTGTCCTCTTCATGATTTGGTAAAGGCACTGGTCCTGAAGTGGGCCCACAATCTTGGAGCTGAGCGCAAAGGATTAGGCCCCTCCATCTTTTTCTTCTCAACCTAATTTAACCGTCACCATTAACCACCACAATTTTAGGGTTCTAATCCGGTGATCAGAATTCGACATTCGCGTTTTATATCCATAACATTCTTCAAAAATAAAATATTATAAATGCTCTTCAATCCGGTGAATCAATCCTTGTTGGCCCTTTTTCCGATCCTCGTCTCACTCCAATCATTTACGCTTTCAACTCCGGTTGGTTAGTCTGTAAAATCAGGAGACACTTAAGTTGTAAACCCGACATTTAGGGCTTCCTTAAAAAAGTTTTAGAGCGTGAAAGATCTGGTTAAGGAAGATGGAGACTACAGGTGGGTTTTTCACAGGGCTTCAAACCGACCACAATTACCTTGTTTCTCGATTAAGCAGGGCTTTTAGACTTCTTCCGCCTCGAATTTCAACCGAAAAGAAGCAGTTTTGCCAGCTACCTCTCGAGGTATCTTTCTTCTATATCCGGCGCTTACTCAAATTTTCTCTCATATTGGAGTAACAATTTGAGCAAGCTTTATTTGGTATGAAGTACGCCAATGGACAAACCCAAATATAAGCATAAATTTGAGGAAAAGCTTCATTAATTGCACAGTAGTATTTGGTGGAGTGCAAAACAGGCCTTCAAAAATTTGGGTAGAATACCCCTTGATTTGGTGAAAAATATGAGTAAAACTCAATCTGGTATGAGTTTGAGACTTTGAGTCAAAGGACTAGAGTATGTTTAGAGAGGTTTTACTTAGAATTTTGTTCTCGGTCAATTAAAAGATTAAGGTCGAAGCTATTTCTGACTCTAATTTTTACTTTAGTAAAAATTCTTGAAAATAGTCGAATCATTTTACGTTTTCAAAAATCATTTAAATCTTCTACTCAAACTATACCAATTGGAGTTTCATTCAGACTCAAGTCTTGACTCAAACTTTAAAAGGTTATTTTTTCTTCCTCAAATTTAATTTATGATCGGTGAAAATTGTCAATTTTTTAAGGGTTTGCTTCCTCCATAAAGTGTCAGGTTTGATTTATCTTGCCAAACTACTCTTGGTGCCACCTCATGCTCACTGCAAGTGCATGCGTAAGCGTGTGAAATGGAAGGGTTTGCAGGATTAATGTAAGGTGCGTGTCAATTGAGCCGGAACACCCAATGTTACCAATAAAACATACACACTTACATTTTTTAGAGCTTCTCCGGATGTTATTCATACTTAATCAAATTTGAGTAAAATGTCAGTAGAAGCATCTTTGGTATGAAACACTTCCATGGGTAACCTCAAAGCTAAACAAAAAGGTAAAGTTTCAATCATGGCATATTCATAGTTCTACTCAAATTTGAGTAAAATGTTAGTAAAGGCATCTTTGGTACGAAACACTTCCATGGGTAACCTCAAAGCTAAACAAAAAAGTAAAGTTTCAATCATGGCAGTGTTAACTGTAAAATTCAGAGGGAGGGAGCTGCGTTTTAGAAGATTTTTTTACCAAGATTTTGTTCCTAAGACATAAAGAGGGGAAGGGCTGGGATGCATTTTATGTTGCAGCATTCCTCATTGTAGTTCTTCATGTCGCAGCATTCCTCATGTCGCAGCATTCCTTAATCCTAACGAAGTAGTTCCTCCAAAATCCAACGTTACATAGGATCATATAGCTATTGGTAAATTTACCTAAGAAGTAAAATGATTGATTTGATATTAATGGATGACTCGTTACGGAGGGACCATTTCGTTTTTGTAGGCTGACCGTGGGCTCAATGTAGTATAGGTTTGAATCAAGGATCGACTGCATTTTAGAAGACTTTTTTACCAAGATTCTTCATGTCGCAGCATTCCTCAATCCTAACGAAGCAGTTCCTCCGGAATCCAATGTCCTATCGACGTAGTTCGTCCAGAATACAATGAACAACAACGTTACTTAGGATCATGTAGCTATTGGTAAATTCACCTAAGAAGTAAAATGATTGATTTGATATTAATGGATGACTGGTTACAGGGGGACCATTTCGTTTTTGTAGGCTGGCTGGGCCCAATATAACCTTAGAAAGAAAGCGGTTCGTACTCAATTTGCAATAAGTAAGGGCATGAGCTCGCTTTTGGTTTAATGTTCTTGAACTGCATGTGATTTCGACTTGCAGGGCCTACGCCTGCAGTTCAAAAAGATGTCTCTTTTTGCTTCTTATAGCGAGCATAACAGTATTGATCAAGAGGCCGTTATTAAGAGGTCCGTCCCTCTCAGATTGCAATGATTGATTCTGTGATTTTATTTTGATATATGATTTTTGGTCTGCACTGAATTGGGGCGGGGAGCAGAGATTCTGTTCACCCTCTATTTTTGCATTCTTGCAACTAGAACTGGTGGCACACATGTTGCATGTGCATAGTAGTTAGTTAACAATCTCACTTACGGAATATGTGACTTAATAAAGTCATTGCAATAGCTAGTGATTAATTCTATCATTGAACTTCATTTATTTCAGGAATTAGCTATTAGACAACATATGCAGACACGTAGACAACACAAAAACTTCGTCTTTTACTAAATAAAGACCTCCCTTTGTCTATACATATAGATTTGTATGAGAAAATGAAGTCCCCAACAAACATCCAGAAGAACTTGAATCTAACGAGGGTAACTAAAGTGAAGAGCAGGCAAAAATTCAATTTCACCAAACGTTCAGAGATAGGTACATAAACTTCATGAATAAGATACATTTCACGGCTTGTCGTTGTGTAACTTGTGTTGCTTAGAATCATATCCGCTTTAAGAGTTGTCTTCACAAATAAGATACATACATTTCACCGCTTGTCGTTGTGTAACTTGTGTTGCTTAGAATCATATCTGCTTTAAGAGTTGTATTCGGGTCAAAGCAGAAGAGTTGAAAGAGGATAAGACAGAGGAACTTTAGAAGTTTTTTTTGAATTTTTATGAGTTGCAAAACATAAGATATTGCTGTGAATCGGGGGTTTAGCAGCTATAATGATGCAGTTTTTTTGAGTTTTCATGAGTTGCAAAACAGAAGATATTGCTGTGAATCCTGGCTTAGCAGCTATCATAAGGCGGTTACCAGGCTGGTTCTTTTTTGCCCAAACAGTAAAACCAAAGCATTTTAGAGTGTAAAAATAAAATTTTCATAGGAAAGCTTAAAAAATTAACAACACTAAAGAGAGGCTCTCCCTTCCCATATTGGAATAGATGTTGGCCACTTGACATTTGGACCACATTCCTCATTGATCAAGTGCATTATGGATCCTTCAAAGGGGAATGATCTCACTTTTTTGCGGGAATCCTCTCTGACACCTTTTGGAAGATAAGCGGGGGCTACACATTTGGGAGTGGTGTCAAAACCCTAGCTGGCAATCTCAACTACAGCCACTTACAACCTATGGGCGTGTTGTAAGTACCAATCTATCTATAATTGAATTTTATATCGGTTGATAGTAGTTTGCAAAGTTCTCGGTTTCCTATTTAGAAAACATCTAAGCACGGCGTCCGCGGCAAGTTTCAAACATGGGAATTCTTGCTTAGATATCACAGAAGCTCTTGCGTTTATTTTTCAGGCTGAAAAACAATGTAAAAAGTTATACTGGAAAAATGAGATCCAAACCGTGAAACAGTCTGAAGAAGAGAGGCTAATTGGTCACAGATATCTCTCTCTCTCTTTAGGTAATATTGTACTATTAATAAGATAACTTTATGTAACAGTTGGTCCTTTGTATTTTTTTTTCCCCCTCATAATTTTATGGTTCTTTTTGAAAGTGCTTTTCTGTAAAGGTTGCATGCATGAACATGAAACAGATGGTATTCATAACTCGTCAGGCTTTAATTCATGCTATTTAGGTTTTTGCTGTTATTTACAAGGTTTTTTTGTAATTCCAATTTCCAGTTGATTTTATATGCTGACTTTTTACGTTGACTTTTCGTCTTTCACTGCGACAGCGATAGAGCGTATGAATTAGGTGCTATAGACTGGGACAGCCTTGGATTTTCATTGACGCCTACGGATTATATGTATGTCATGAAATGCTCACAAGGACAAAGCTTTAAGAAAGGTGAATTACAGCGTTTTGGAATCATTGAGTTGAGCCCATCTGCTGGGGTCTTAAACTACGGGCAGGTTTGTCCTTTTTTGTATATGTGGTGCTCATATTATTAGATGATGCAAGTTACTTATCAAAAAAAAATATATTATTAGATGATGCAAGTAAATAATGGAAAATTTTCTCATGCAATATACTTGGATTTCAGCTTCTCGGTCACTTGTGGATTTTTCCATTTTATTTTTGCATATGTCGAAGTTAGATTTTTTTCTTCTTTTACTCACTTCAAGGTTTTTTCTAGTGATAGTTTATAGTGCTCTTTCTGGATAAGTTGACGTTCTTTGGCATAAGTGTCGTCTTATCCAAGGCAGTGAAAGGAAAACTTTATCTGAAATTGGTGTTATCTGTCATTGACTTGGAACCTGCTCAGGACCACTATTTTAGTCGGTGTGTTGTTACCTCATTGCATCATTTATTAGTGCATGTTAATTCCTGTCAAGTGAACTTGTTGTGCACACCCTCTTTGATTTGTACTGTGGGCCTACTAATCTGCCACCTTCTATAATCTGCAATTTTTTCCAGCCTAATAAGTGTGAGGTGCTATTTTGATTAGTACTCGAACATGCTATGAAGGTACAAATATCCCTGTGTTGGTCAATGTGTTCTTGTGATTTTGGCGAATTCCATCCCCCTTTCTTTCACCCCTTCTTTCTCTTTCTTTTACACCTCGTTGAAAATAAACTCCAGCTTTCATCCTCTAAAGCCTGTGTGGCAATTTTGGAGAATAGTTTCATCGCATCAACTGCTATCTTCTGCTTAAAGTGGAAGTTCTTTAATTTTTCAAGGAAAAAGGGGAAACTTCAATTCTGTTTTGTTTGCCCTTCTTTTGGTGACTGGAACTTATTTTATAAAAGCTGTCATGGAGGAGCAGTTTTTCTGTGAGGAACAAGAACTGAAAAAATTTTATACAGATAAATGTGGCAGAATAGCATAGCAAAGCGGTTTTAACATGCTCCAGATAAGTGGGATCCCTGAGTCAACCATTTATTTCTTTCTTGTATCTTGTCAGGAATACTATGGCCAGGATTAGATAACTTAGTTGTGAAGTTCTCAGCTAGAAAGACGTCACATTTTTGGATGCTGTACTTTCTTGTGCCAGACTTTGCTTTGAAATCTGATAGAAACCACCATAGAATTGTTGGTTTACTAATTTTATGAAAAATAATATGCTGGTGGAACGTGAAAAGTTATATATAGGCTTTGTCTTATTTGATTGTTGTTTTTGTTGCATGTTGTCATTTGAACTATTTTTCCCTTCTTTCTTCTTTGATTACAGGGATTGTTTGAAGGTTTAAAAGCACAACGTAAACAAGATGGTAAGATTTTATTGTTTCGTCCCGAGGAAAACGCATTGCGGATGAGGATGGGGGCAGAGCGAATGTGCATGCCTTCACCTACAGTTGAACAGTTTGTGGATGCTGTTACGGCTACTGTTTTAGCAAATAAACGATGGGTAACGTGAAGTTTTGTTTTCCAGTGTGATATTTTGGTCCTAGTTATTAGTTATTTTTAATCTACTAAAATATTGTGTTTTTTTCTTCTTCAGATTCCTCCTCCTGGTAAAGGTTCCTTATACATAAGGCCATTGCTTATAGGAAGTGGAGCTGTTCTTAGTCTTGTACCATCTCCTGAGTACACCTTTCTGATATATGTTTCACCTGTTGGAAACTATTTCAAGGTTTGTGGCTTATCTGTTTCAACTTAGATGCCTTTTGCATTGATTTCAGGTTTTTCTTTTTCCAATAACTGTTGTTTGTTTAACCTAATCAACTCTTGCATTATTTTCTTAGATGGTGGATTTTTCTTGCTTGACAATAAATAGAGTAAATGATGGGTTTCAGTTGTCTTTGATATGCTTGACTTGGGTTCTTTGTGGTGTCACTTAGGCTTTCAATAGATTCTTTACAGTTAACTGTTTAAGTATTTATCTAGTATTTATTTTTTCTATTTCAAGAAACCTAATTAAGCGTGCTTAGGCAAAAGTAATACAAGTTATCTCTAGTTACACAAGGGCCTCATAAGATAATGGTTGTTTTACATATGAAAATTGTTTTAGAGTTCTTCCATTTGATCTTTGATGCTTTTGTTATCGTATTTAATTGTGGGCCTTCTTAGCGATAAGAGATACTTAAACACAAAACCTATTAAGGTTTCTATGTGTCATCTGATCCCAGGAAGGTATTGCACCGATACATTTGCTGATTGACACTGAAGTGCATCGAGCAGTCCCTGGTGGTACTGGAGGTGTAAAGACTCTGGGGAATTATGCATCGGTGAGCTAGCTTTCCCATGATTCATGTTAATACAACATTCATGCTTAATTTGTCTTTTAAACCACTGGAACTTGGTCATAGTTTGTCACCATTATCAACTAGTATTATTGGCTCTTATGTGCCCATTTGGTAGTCGTTGAAATTGTCTCTCTATTTGTACCAAACAGCCGTCAAATTAGATTATTTATGTACATAGATTATTTATGTACATTAACCGGATTATAACTAAATATTTGCATAGTGTTGTAGTGAAGTCCGAGTCGATCCACAAAGAAATAAGTGTGTCAATTCTCAAAATTAACTTCTATTTTTGTTCAAGCAAAAGATAAATGTTTTTGGGTTTGTAACTACAAAATGCATAAATTAAAAGAACATAAAATAAAATGGAGGTTAAAATAAAATAGAGAAGGTCCTGGAATTCCGATTCAACCTTGGCTTTGTAACAATAGTATTGCATTAGTTTAATGTCTTACTCAATTCATCAATAATGATCCATGGCAGCTACAAGCCCTACTTAGCATCGTCGAGAGGATGCATACAGTTAAACATCAACATAGCCTATTTTGATTAGGCACTGAGATGGACCATCTTTGACTCTAACTAATAATCTGAGAACAACCTGTGACTAATCAGCTTCTACTATTCACTCGGTAATCTAAGAATGATTTGTCACTAATCATCTGCGATTTAACACCACACTACGCTACACTAAATTGTCACAGCACGATCCGTTTTCTCAGGATAGACTACCTCATTTCTTAATTATATATTATGTGAACACTATTGGATGGGGTAGTGTTTGAAAAATCAAAGAAACCAAACACCCGATATAAAACACTCAAGAAAATCATTTTAACAAGACGAGATATACAGCCATACAACTCATTGACTAAATGAAAGAAACCAAAAATAAAATACAATAAGTAAAGCTACTTGGCCAGGATTTCTTCTATATTTCAAGAATAAAATGGAAGAGCATTGTTGTACTCCCTTCGTCCCAAATTGCTTGCCCCTTCTTGGAGACAATGCATTTTGTATGCAAAAAATTAATGCATTTACATGATTTTTTCCCCAAATTTTTTTTATATGACTTTAAAGATCTCATTGAGACGAAAAAATTCGTGAAATTTGTTTTTCCAAAAAAAATTTGTAGACACATTATTTTTTGCGTGCAAAATGCACGGTCTCCAAGAAGGGGCAAGCAATTTGGGACAGAGGGAGTATATTTTTAGAACAGAGGAAAGAGCCTCTGCTCCCACGGTGGAGCACTGCCCTTCTTCCCTTGTCTTGGCCTTCTGCCCGAAATTCTTTCCTCTTTAATTGGAAAACCTCTTGGCCCTTATATGCAGTAGTGAGAATCCCTTGTACAAAGAAATAATAACTGTTCCCCTGTTCATTACTCCATTTTGGCCACCAGTTCAAAATAGCATTTTGGGTGATAGGCAATAACTCCTTTTGGTGGAAAACCGATGGCCATAGCTGGCCTTCTTATCTTGTTGTCCCTTTTGTATATAAATAAATTGCCCGAATTCCTCACTTCATTCTAACTCCATCTCCCCATTTATACAAGACAAGCCAATTAATCGCATAATACATAAACAATGTTATAGAACTGGTGGTGGAGACAAATGACGGTGAGTGAATTGAATGAAAGGAGAAATGAAACAAGACAAGTGGTGTAGAAAGAGAGTGTCGGTGGAGGAAATGATAGAAATGGTTCTGATCAAATAACGCATGCACGAATGATTGGCCCTTATCTTCCAATTTAAGGTCAAGTTTGATGCAAGTAGTCTTGTGACCTGCAATCACAAAATATAACAAAGGACATCAACTAATAGTAGTAAAGGACATAACAAATGTACATTAGGTGGCCTAGATGTGTATGTATCGGCACTTATCACTTACCTAGTTATTACTCCGTATTCTAAAGATAATCATTTATATACCCCTTCCCTCACCTCCCCCTCCCTCTTTCTTGATAACTTTTTTCATTTTATTTAGAAGGCTTTATCTTATGTTTAACGGTCTCTTTCCTTATGTTTTTTTTAAAGTTGTATGCCTTTCTATTCTCTGGAAATCTAATGTACCAATGACGCTTCAACGTACAAAATTTGTGCAATATTGTTTGGTGTTTGGTTTAATTTCGAGGTTCTTTGAAAAGTACAAGGATCCTTTGCAACAAGGATCCCCTTTAGTAAGAAAAGTTGCATTCCTACGAGGTGGCGGGCTTTTCATCTTCAAAACTTAGGCGCAATTTTATGGTAATTGACATGTTTTCCTTGCCAACAACCATATCAACCCTTGTCCCAACTAAGCTTGGTGACTATCTTTCAAAGTGCTAATTTTTGGTATGTAGTATAAGTTGTATAACCCCGACGGATATCTAGTGAAACTTGGGCAGGAGTCATAGTTAGCACTTCTATCAAGGGAGACCCCCTTCAAGATTTCTTTTGAGATTTGGAGTTGCTAACAGAGTTTTGGTCTTTCTGATAATGATTTGTAGGTATTGAAGGCACAAACTACTGCGCAAGCCAAAGGTTACACAGATGTTCTGTACCTTGATTGTGTTCACAAGAAGTACCTGGAAGAGGTTTCCTCTTGTAATGTCTTTGTCGTGAAGGTAAATTGATGACTGATTCAGATTCTTAGTTCCTTGATATACCTTTTTTGCAATCTTGTTCAATTTTGAATGATAACTTTCGGTGATAAATTCTACATTAGACCAGATTAGTCTCAAATGCAATTGCTTACATATGATTTGTTGTCATGGAATGACAATATGTTCTTCAATTAAGTGCTGTTGTTTCATGTGCCTCAGATGACTTTTTTGGTTCTCCTTGCACGTTTTCATCTGACCTGAATAGTGGAAGTTTCATGTTAATCAACGAAGACTTTCTTGGATAACCAAGGTAGTTAGAACCCACTTGCTACACACGAAGTCTATGTGATCAACAAGGACTATATTTGTTTAACAACCATAAGTTGTCCGGTGATTAACCATCATTAGGGACACTGCACATATAGGTAAAATCTAGCTCTCTTTTGGTGCTAAATTTTTGGCTTTAATGAATGTCTCACAATTGTTGAACTTTGTTCAACTCACTCCTCTGTTTTTGGTTTCTGGTGAGGCTGAAGTTGGGATTGGATCTGAATCTAAGACTCAGTTTCTAACCTCATGTATAGGAAGGCCTTGAAAGTTGTGGTTCGATATCCTAGTTTAGAAATGGGTTTGTCGTCAAATAATTGAAAGTTTTATAAATTCAGGTGGAAAGGTGTTAATTTTTATACGAATTTGAAGAAATCGGTGAAAAGAACCAGAATCATTCCCAATCACTGTCTTGGGTACTTTTCCATGGTGCAACCATTCCCATATCCCACTGCATCTGACTTAATATTAGACCATGGTGGGTATGGACAACTAACATTCAAACTTTAATACAAGGGCTACCACAATCCTCTCAGCCACTACCTTAAGATGCCTTGAACTGTTAGTGTTTGTGAAGTATAAATTTTTTTGTGCATCCAGCTCCTTGAACAAATTGCAGGGAATAAGGTCTTTCATTTTGATTGTTCGGCTGAATACGAGTTTGCATTGAACTACTCTTATATCAAGTGAGTCTAGGAATGGATTCTGGTGTGCGTAACAAATGTGGGCCACCTTTTCTATTCATTGTAGAGGTTTTGATGCCTCTTCATTCTCTTGCAACCCATTTTGTGAATCTGATTATATAAACCATTGATGCATTGGTCATTGGTGGATGGGTATTATTCTCTCCTAAGATTTTGTGAGGTTGATGTTATGGTGCCATGATTGCTTTTCTTTCCTGAAACTATGTAGAATTGTGATTCAAATTGTAATTCCTTTTTTATGTCTCTTAGGGTAATGTCATCTCTACCCCTGCCATAAAAGGGACCATCCTACCTGGAATTACACGAAAGAGTATAATTGATGTTGCTCGAAGCCAAGGATTCCAGGTACTTCTGACTGTTGTGCATTGTTGATAGATAGGTGATATTAGGCAAATGCAACCTACATTTTCTTTGATAATAATAGTCTCTATCTGTTCCACTATTTCTAATGATACATACGGAGTCTATGGATATAAGGGCGAGGTGCCATACTTGGGCCAACTGCTTGATAGTACAAGCATTTGCCTTGTTTCTGAGAGCCTAGGCATAACAAGCCTATTTCGGCAATCCACGTATCTTTTGGAAGAGAGAAAAAATGCAACCAAGTAATGGCTTGTGCCATTATCTATGTTACACAGATACGGGTACGTGAATCGGATACGGGTGCATATCTGAGTGTCAGACACCTCAACCACAAAAAAAGAGGATTTGTGGGTATGTATCCAAATTTGGATACGGGTGTGACAAACTAGAGGAGAGAAGAATTGATATGTTACTGATAATCGGAATACAAAATAATGAAACTATTACATGTTTAAATAGAGAAAAGCTACGCCTAAAAAGGGAAAAGATTGCAAGATTTGATCACTATACGATCCCGATTTGATCACGATACGATCCTTATTTGATCCCAATTTGATCACAATACGATTCTGATTTGATCCCAATACGATCTCGATAAACTGCCTAAAATAGAGGATTGCAATATGATACTTTCACACCCAGCTCAAACTCACGATGTGAGCCCGGAGAGCATCGTGAGTTTGCCAAGGAGATAAGCCAATTGCAATCAAGTGTGTCCATTAATGCTGAAAATGCCGAACACCGACCAAAAGCTGAACCAATGCAAATAGAGGAAGATTGCAAAAAGAGACTAGAACATATGCAAATAGGAGGAAGAACCGAGGCCGAACAGATTTCGGCTACAGATAGGAGGAAGAATAGATGCCGAACAAATTTCAGGGGAGAGAAGAGAGATGTAGATTCATAGTGCCCGACGGACAGTGGTGAGGATTAGGCTGCCCGCTGGAGAACGGATTCCGATAGGCCTAGAACTTAGGCTCTGTTACCATATGACAAACTAAAAGAGAGTTATTAGTGATTATCGGAATACAAAATAATGAAACTATTACATGTTTAAATAGAGAAAAGCTACGCCTAAAAAAGGAAAAGATTACAAGATTTGATCATGATACGATCCCGATTTGATCAGATACGATTCTGATTTGATCCTAACACGATCTCCGGGCTCACATCTGGTGTGAAGGGAAGTCCCACATCGTATGGTTACCAAAGTAATATGAAATATATAAGCGTGAGGGCACCCCCACTTCATGAACTAGCTTTTGGGGTTGAGTTCTATCCAAGACCGTGTAACATGGTATCAGAGTTGGCTAGGGTGCGTGTCTTGGGCCTGCACGTGACGGGTGTTGCCGAGTTAGCACGTTGCGCGTGAGCGAGGGTGTGAAGCGAAGTCCCACATTGCCTGGTCACCAAAATAATATGAAATATATAAGCACGAGGGTACTCTCACTTCATGAGCTAGCTTTTGGGGTTGAGTTCTACCCAAGACTGTGTAACAATGGGTACGGGGATATGCCACGTAGTTTTCAATGTTTTTATAAATTAATATTATAAATATACGTTTAATGTATTAGTATAATGTTTTTAATATATTTCTAAAAGGAATGGTGGCCCAATCCCAATTTGCCCAAATTCGTGATAAGATGAACTTGGTGACAACAACAGTAGGCTCAATTACTTATCCCCAAGTTAATAGAGGAGCCCAAATACCACATTGTATTTACTAGTGGATAAGTCCATCGAAAAACCATAAGCCCATTTAAAAACCCTATGTCTCACACTTTCTTCTTCGATCTTCTGCTGTTGCTGTTGAGTCCTGTGCTTCCCCGACCTGAACTGGTTGCTGGTCCTCCGACCCCCTGTCCCGCTGCTCCTTTCAGGTACTGCGATCTTCTTCTTCTTCTTCTTCTTCATGCCTGATCTGCCCCGACGTGTCCGATTTTCATCTGCCGCACCGGGCAAATATCCTGCACCTGCACCCGTGTTGTGTCGACATGGATAATTTGCCAAAAATGGTGGACCGTGTTTCATAGGACGTCGGAGACATCAGTATCTCTTCTCTCTCTCTCTCTCTCTCTCTCGCATTCTTCCTCCTCCTCACGTGTCCAGATTCAGTGTGGATCGTGCACCTGTATAGTGTCGTGTCAACATGGGTACTTACCCCAATATTGTGGATCCATGTAACATAGGAAGCAAGTTGGTTCTAGAACCAATAACCAACAGTGCGTGTTTTATTGGGACTCGTAATCATATGTTGCATGAAATCCTCTTACACACATAGGTCCAAACAATGGAAGAAGAAAACCTGCTATTTCTTTTGAAGGTCTCATTACAAAAAAACGTACTTGTTTCGTCTCAAATTCATGAAAAGGATCCTGCTACTGTACAGATCAAGCAAAAGGTATGTTTGTTGTGATAGTACTTATGCTACTCATCTTATTTTTAATTAGCATTGGTCATTAACGTCTTTAAAGGAAATTCTGGGTCCATGGTCATCACATATTCTCTGCTTGAGCTTGTTTTTCAGTCTTAATGCATCTATTAGTCCAGCTTCCAGGCGCTCTTCTTATCATGCTCATAGCACAACAAAGTATACGCCTCTTCCGCTTTTCTGGTAGATTATTAAATGATTGGTCCTTGAGTATGCATTGTACGGTTTGTTTCATTAACACTGATGCTATTAATCTTCTGAAGACTTCTTTTTTTGGACTTCATAAATATTACCTTATTTGATGTACTGAGATCGATTATGCATGAGGTATGCGAACTACAAAAAGAAGTGATTTTGTTAGGGGAGAGGGTTGTACTCGCAACTCTTGGCTTCTATCTTTATTTGCATGATCCATACACACCCCTTGGAGAGGCAACAAATAAATTCAAGGTCACTCACTATGCCCTTGTTCAACTTGCATGGAGTGTTGTCAATGATGGGTATGACAAACTTCTAGTTCTTTATGCACTGCCCTCCAATCCCTGGTCGATGACGAGAAAGGCAGAAACCAATGCGAGACCTTCTCACCGACGGATGGAAGCTTTACTTTAAGAAGCTTGGCAGCAAGGAAAATGGCACATGCTGCAATGTGTTGGGCTTAAATTGCAAGCAAACAGATGCCTCACGCTGCTTGCCCGGGTCAAAAAGAGAGGACGAAGAATGACTAGGGACAGGGAGGGCAGTGCATAAAGAACTAGAAGTCTGTCATACCCATCATTGACACAACTCCATGAAAGTTGAGCAAGGGCATTGTGATAACCTTGAATATCCTATTTCCTCTTCAAAGGGTGTGAATGGTATCAAAGCCAAGAGTTGCAAGTACAACCCCTCTCCCAACAAAATTAGTTATTTTTTGTGTTCGGATACCTCATGCATGATCGATCTCAGTACGTTAAATAAGGTAATATTTATGAAGTCAAAAAAGTATTCTTCAGAAGATTACGTTAAATAAGGTAATATTTATGAAGTCAAAAAAGTATTCTTCAGAAGATTACCTTAATAGCATCAGTTTTAAAGAAACGAACGGTACAATGCATACTGAAGGAACATTCATTTAATAATCTATTGGAAGAGCCGAAGAGGCATTACCTTGTTGTGCTATGAGCGTGATAAGAAGAGAGCATAGAAGCTGGACTGATGAATATGCATCATAACTGAAAAACGAACTCAAGCAGAGAATATGTGATATGACCGTCGACCCAGAATTTCCTGTAAAAACTTTGATGGCCGATGCTAATTAATATAAGATGAATAGCATAAGCGCTCTCACAACAAGCATACCTTTTGCTTCATCCTCTGTGCAGCAGCGTGATCCTTTTCATGAATTTGAGATGAAACAAGTGTGATTTTTTTAATGAGCGACGAGATCCTTCAAACTTCCCAACAAGTAACATAATCATGTTGCAATGATCTGCAACAAATTCTAGGAGAACTTAGGTGACTGGATTAATGATCTCTCAAAAGCCAGATCTCAAAATGAACATCTTTCCTTCATATCTGTATTTATCATCAAAAGGAACATCAACATATCATGCAACAAGTAATTTTTTTGAAGGACCGAGAATTCTACATGTTAAAGCATCCAACTCAAAACCAAATGGCAATGAGTGGAGATGCCGCCTAGGCTCATTTACTAGGTTTTCGAGGTGATAATTAACCGATGTGGGACAAATTCCAACACTCCCCCGCACATGCGACCCTTGATTCGCATGTGGAGAGGTCAACAAAGGATCCGGAGCATATAGATCACAACAGAACAAAGTGCAATTATGGCACAAACAAAGGGGAAAAGCCTCTGAAAACCTAGCTCTGATACCATGTTAAAGCATCCAACTCAAAACCAATTGGCAATTAGTGGAGAGGCGGGCTCATATACTAGTTTTCGAGGTGATAATTATCCTATGTGGGACAAATTCCAACCCCACACACAAAGGGCCGAGGTGCGAGTCAACTGACAAATTAGAAACATCAATTAACAACACACAACTGCCCTTATATTGCACTTAACACATCGAGGGAATCTGTCAACTTGGACATCCAATTGATAAAGGGTACACCTGAAATTATATTATCAAAGGAATAAAATGGACCTTCCAAAGTCCATCTTTTGAAAAAAGAAAGAGCAGATTTTCTTCTTTTATTGTTTGAACGTCTGTGTGTGCATGTGTGTAACAGGATGTCATGCAAAATTACTTAGGGGTGCACAAGAAAACAGATATAACCACCAAACCGATCTGATCCAGACTGAACCGGTCTATTTGCTTAGGTTCCATGGTTCATTGGTCTGGTTATGGTTCTAAAAATCTAAGAACCGGTAATTATGGTTCGGTTACTAGTTCTCAATTTAAGAACCACGGTTAGAACCGAACCGGACTATATAATATGCATGCATATATATTAAATATATTTATACATGTACAAAATTTTGAATATTATAAAATCATATAATTAGTTATTTATCTAAATTCTAAATAATCTTTTGAACTTTGTGTTGTGATAAAGTCTTCCTTAATCGGGTAGAACCGTAACCGAACCAAAACTGGTCCGGTCTTGTGGTTTGGATCTAGACAGGTTCTTCACGTGTATTGGTTAGATTTTGGTTCTTAATTTTTTAGAACCGGTCAGAATGGTTCGGTTACTGGATTTGTAGAGAACTGGTCCAATCCGGACCGTGTGCACCCCTAAAATTACTGATTAGGAGTCCTAATAAAACTTGGAATTATAGGCAGACAATTGCAGAACACTCACTGTTGGTGCACATGGGCCAGGTTTTTTTGTCACACAAAACCAAAATGAAGCAACTTGATTCTAGAACCAATGGCCCAACAGTGCGTGTTTTGTTACGACTCCATCAGTAATTCTGAATGAAATCTTCTTAGCTTTCAAACACTGCAGCCACTCGCCTCCAGATATGTTTTCCATGAAACTATGTGATATACCATACAAAATTCGCATATCTAATCAGTTAAAAAAATCTGAAATGATGAAAGTATGCAATTGGTACTAAAAGAATGTAATGGCCATCTTCATCACTTTATGGACAAGATTTTGATTCGGATTGTGGTATCAGTTTCTGTTTTTTATCTTTTAATCATGGGCTGTTGCTGTTCTTCTGTGTTCCACTGGTTATGGAGTTTTTATTGTGCTTTCCGGGTCACACACACACGTAAACACACACAAGAAATCTGAGACAACTTGGGGCTAAGCCCATCCGGCCCACACAGAGTGGATCCCAACAGTTTATATGAATATCCTGCAGTTTGGTCCACAGTTGAATCATTGAGTGACATAGCAACGTGTAGGTTGAGGAACGGCTTGTAGCAGTGGACGAATTACTTGATGCTGATGAAGTATTTTGTACTGGAACAGCTGTTGTTGTATCACCTGTTGGCAGCATAACTTATCATGGTGAAAGGTACACGTGTATATTATGGTTTTCCATTTGCAGTTTCGTGTTTGAATGTTTGTCCAGGAAATACATGGAAGTAATTATTAGTTGGTGAAAAGAATTCAAGTTGTAGTAATTCATTCACTAAAGTAAAATAGCAAATGGCTGGAAAATAGGGAGGACTGCAATGTAGAGAGGACTGCATGGAATAGGGAGAACTGCAATATAGAGAGGACTGCATGCCTTGCTCATGGATGGAATAGGGAGGACTGCATGTCTGCTCAAGCACGAAAACTACCTGATCTAATCTAATGTTTGATGATGTCTAAATAGCTGCTCTGCTCAATGAAGCTTGAGTTTTAAGAAAGCTTACGTTTGGGGTTTTGGAGAGATTGTCTTTTCTGATTTTACATTTTAGATGAACCATTTACGGTTTTGATATTAATTAAAAGCTAAAAAGTTGTTTGGGGAGATTTGGAAAATAGTTTGTTCAACGAAATAGTATTAGGGAGTATTGAGAAATTTGTTTTGAATGTACATTTGACCAAAATATTGAGCATAGACACAGCAGAACAAGCAAAAAAGAAAACATCTTTTATTGCATATAAGTATTCTTTACAAGTTTCTCGCTCGTATCCAATGGACTGCTCCCCCACACGAGGTAATCTCACTCACGCCACTTCAGGTGTCACGCCTCAAAATTTAAAAGATAAAAGTAATATAAATCCACTTGGAAAGTCAACAAAGTCTAAGGCCTGGGTCAAAGTCCAAGCTTGACCCATAAAGTCAAAGTCATACACCATAAAGTTCACGGGATTCCCATGCCCAAAAATAAGTATATGAGTTACAAGTATTATGAAAAACCCAAGTCAAAAGATGGAACTTAATTAAGTTGCAAAATAATCTTATCAAAAATTTAAGTTCTAAGATGATAAGGTAACTCCTCCGTTAAGCTTTCAAAATAGATGCATGCATACACTCCAAGCAATCTATATCATGCTCCATGCTGGGTACCTGAAATTATAAGGGTGAGCTCACTAGCCCAGTAGAGAAAAGTCTACCAATCCTAAATGCAATGAAATGCAAGTGAGTGATAGACAAAGAAAGCACAAGTCACGCAACAAGGATCAATAAATTTTAATGGTTAAAGGATTGAAAACCAATTCATACGCCAATAAATTTCCTTTCTTATCATCCCCAGTACCCGACACATACCCAACATCTCGCTTGTGTCCAACTTGTTCATATCGTAATGTGTCTAATTCATTTTAGTTCTCCAATTAAGAAATTCCTTGCGACACGTCCATAGGACGGCCCGAGTATCAATTCTGGACTACCTTTCGGCCCGTATCATCTCCCCTTGGCCAAGGCACAATTCCTCGCGACATGTCCATAGGACGGACCGAGTATCATTCCCAGCGACACATTCGAAGGACGGCCCTAGTATCATTCTGGCCTATCTTTCGGCCCCGTATCCATGTCGTTCCTCATGTGTTCATTCACCTTAATTTATCGTTCATCTCAATTCATGTATGTTTCATCACATAACTCACACCCACCACTCTCTGTATGCGTCCCACAAGTGCTTTCGATCATTGTGTCCAAAAACTTCCCGAACAAACAACGAAATAGCATAAAGTTCATCTATCAAGTCTAGGACAAGTTTATCTAAAAGAAATCACAAGTTTCTAAACTTTAGAGAGGATTCGGGACCGCCGAAGGTTAAAAGAACAAGAGAACGAAGTATTAAAGAACAGTGGATAAGTGTATTGATACACCATTTCGGGTGTATCATTACCCAGGTTACGAAGTTTTAGTTTTTCATGGCAGAGGACAGGTTTCGGATGGGTCTCCACCAACTTAACGAGATAAGGTTCCCAACACAAAATTCATGGTACTAACAACTCATATGCACTAGAGAGCAAGAGATCATCAATAACCTTTCAACAACTCCATGGGAAAAAGGATCAATTTCAAAGATCAAACCAAGCATGATTAGAATGAGTTTTCTTAAGAAAAGACAACACACCATAGACAAGATTGATTAAAGAGAAGCTATACACCCACCCACCTTACATTAGCACTTAGAAAAGATAGAAATTTCCCTACCTCAAGTGAGAGATCTTGGAATCAATGTGAGAGCAAAATCCTAGCTTCCAAACTCAAGAATCCACCAATTTGAGCTTTCCCAAGGTAAATGCAAGAAGATATCAAGCTTTGGTGACCAATAGTTGAAGGATTTGTGAAAGGGTTAAGAGGATTTGTCAAATTTTGGGGAGATTTGTGTAAGAGAAAGAAGAACAATAGAGGAGAAGAAAGAGAGAGAAATGGGTCGGCTGATTTTGGGAGAGGAAATGAGTTCTCTCTCCTCTCATACACCACACATGCACACATATTTCAAATAATTACACCCCCGGCCCTTGTATTGGCTTGTGTAATTCAATTTGGCCCAATTTCACTCATATGACTAAATAATTCAACACTTAACTTTTTAAACAATTTCTCACATTTTCCCAACTTTATTTTTGGAAAAATAATTAAAAATTTACGGGTCTCCACATCAAGTGAGCTCCAACTATTGGCACACCCTAAGTGTATTCTCCTACGTACACTCTCCAGTCTCCAATTGTGCTCTCATGTGCACGCTTCTGCGTGCGCTCTTAGTGTGCTCTCATTTGCACTCTACTAGGTGCACCTAGTGTGGTCCCCCATGTGCACCCTCCTAGGTACATTCCATGTGAGCTCACATCTGAGCTTATGCAAGTGGGCTATCATTTCTTTGTCATGCATTGCGAAATTGTACTTTACGCCCGTTTATATAGTCTCATGCCCTAATCTATATGTATTTTCACGGTAAGATGGCAAATGTTGGTTTGTCTTCCTTTTAATTTGCCATTGCAATTTTTTACATTCTTTACCAAAAAATTCAAAAAAAAAAGAAAAAAAGAAAGGGGCCTTGGAAGCAGCCAAAACAACAAATACATTGACCTTCCTATAATGGATTGAGTTAAATAGTGCCATCCAGGTTTGAAACCCACTCTTTAGAAGTTCATATGCACATGACATAATGTCTATTATTCTAGTGGGAAAACTGAAATGAACAATTTGCATTAACACAACATCTGTTGCTAAAAGTATGTGAAAGAGACGAAGACCCTCGCTTCTAAACTGGACTGTGCTATATGTGGTGCCTAGTGTATGATGAATCCTCATTTTGGTTTTGCAATACTCAATAAGTCGATCTGTTAAGTAGTGTTATTGTTTTTTTTTTGCAGGCTCTCTTACGGTAATGGTGAAGTTGGTGTTGTGTCACAGCAACTATATTCTGCACTAACAAGACTACAGATGGGGCTCACAGATGACAAGATGAACTGGGTTGTTGAGTTGAATTAAGGCTCTCCAACGATTCTGTGTGGTTTTGCGCTTTGTATTTGCAAAATGCAAAGTGCTATGATACATGGACCCTTCAAAATTGAAAAGTACCCTCGGACAGGGGTAAGAAATTAGTGGTGAATAGATTGAGTTGGATATCCACTTAGCAAGAATACTTGTAATTTGAATCTACCAGGGACAAGGCGTAGAATTTCTACATGAAAGGCTAGGCACTTAGTAAAAACTGTTTGACCGGAACAAGAAATGGAGGCATATCTCTGTGTCCTTGAAACAGAAGTTGCATGAATTCGACACGTAGACACATAACTACACGCGACACCTATACCTGAATCCATGTAACACAGGTGAAGTGGTGGGTGAACTCGCTCTCTTTGTTTTCGACTAAGATTATTAGTTACTCCCTCTGTCCCACATTTCTTGTCCACTTTTCCTATTCATGATACCTCAAAAAATTGTTTATATTGTCAAATTTATAATGTTATATATATTCAATATCGATCTCGTTTGATGGTACTCGATAAGTTCTATTCAACAAAGTTTTCAAAATTATAAAAAATAATTATAGGTTGAAAGATATAACCAATTGAAAATTAGCATGCATGCACGTAAATGGACAACAAATTCAAGACGGAGGGAGTAGTTTCATGTTTTTTGTTCTAGTGTAGGCAAGCTGTCATCTTGTTTATGCTTGTCAATGGTACTTTCTTTGGTACCTGATTTCTCCTGTTGCATGATTGTGTGTTACATTGAAAATTTGATTCCTTAATATCAAGGAAATTTCTAAAATCAACTTTGGGCTCTCGTTAAGATTTAAAAAGTATATGGAAATATGTGAAAAGTGCATAAGAATATGTGAAAGTGTATAGAAAAGTTCAAAAAAATACACTATAGTTTTTTTTTGTCTTCTTTGTGGCTGACAATAGGACTCTAATTTCAATTCCCTCCATCCAAGATTTACTGTGCATTATGTTCCGTAGAATAGGCGGACTTTACACGGGGGCACATAGGTCACACGTCTCCACTCAAAATTGAAATTTTTTACTTGTGCCTCGGTATATTTTGAGTAGTTATATAAATAACACCTTGAACTTCTGTTTGTGAGGCAGGGTGGGGCAACATAATTGTTAAATTTGACAGGTTTCCTGTCCGGTTTCTTATAACCAAAAGTTTAAAACACTAATAAATTTTACAAATAAAATCAACTGTTACAAAGTACATGTATGTGAAACTTATCGTATGAACAATCTCTTGCACCACCCACCGTCATTGCTGAACTTGAACGAATTGAAACACAAATTAACAAAGCTACGTCGTCATCAGGCAGGTTAGGGAACAGGACCATCAAACATTGCACGTTATTAGGCGGGTTATGGACTGAGACCATTAAACTCTAAGCTACCCTACGTCATTAGGGGTAGTCCCCCGTACCATAATAAGTTACAAATTCCCTCGTATCCTAAGGGGCGTTTTGGCAAAAAAGATGAAAAGTGAGTTTTTGGTTTTTTAGTTGTCTTTATTCAAAAAAAAATTACATTTGTTAATTTTGCGTCAAGTTTTCGTGGTTTATGGATTCGTCTCGTCTCGTCTCGTCTCGACAAATCCATAAACCAATTTATTGGTTTAATTTTGGTTTTATTAAAAAAAAAAATACGTTTCGACCATAATTTTATACTATTTGGATTCGTCTTATCTCGACAAATCCATAAACCACAAAAATTTGACCCAAAATTAAAAAAATGCAAAAAAAAAAGAAAAGAATAAAGACAACGAAAAAACCAAAAAAATTGTTTTAACTTTTCTACATATAATGTGCTTGCAAATCTGCTAATCGGTTCTCATCGCTGCAATTAATACAAGACCATCCGTCAAAACTAAAATATTGTAACCTAAGGGGTTGACTAATTTCAAAAAGTAAAATAACAAAAAAAATAAATTTAGAATTTAGGATTGTGGTATTGGAACCTTTTGGAAGCTCAATACCTTTGTATATACTCGTTCCGTCCTACAAAGATGGTCCCCTACGAAATTACGTGCAATTTTCGAACTAAAAAATAATGTGCTTACTGAATTAATTTTTAGCAATATGGATCTTGTTCGATAGGTCTTATTGAAATCTTTTGAACAATGTAAAAAAATTTAAAAAAAAACAAAAAAAAAAACTTCTTTAAATACATGTTTTTTTAGGTAGAAAATTGCACATAATTTTGAAGGGATCTTTGTGGGACGGGAGGAGTATAGATGGATTGATAAGTAGATTATGTAGAAGGGTCCGTTTTTGGAAAGGACATAGTAAATGGGTCTTTACTTCAATAAGGATATCAACTTTTTCCTTAATGTCAAAAGGATAAATCACCTACACATTGCAAAAATGCCCCCACTAGCCAATGAAAGTGCCTAAACCCCCAAACTTAATGAAAGTGCCTAAACCTAAACCCCAGGGTACCCTATGAAAGTGCCTAAGACCGTAGGGTACCCTATGAAAGTGCCTAAAACATTAGAGTACCCTATGAAAGTGTCTAAATAACTAAAACCCTATAATTGGAAAGTGCACCCTAAGTGCCTAAACCCTAGGATACCCTATGAAAGTGCCTAAAACCTTAGGGTACTATGTGAAAGTGCCTAAACCACTAAAACCCTATAATTGAAAAGTGCACCCTAAGTAGCTAAACCCAAAATGCCTAAACCCACTATACTCTACCCCCAAAGAGCTTAAACCCCCTAAAATTGAACTCAATCCCAAAATTAAAGGGACAATTAATTTTGTCCCACCCAGTAAGGACCCACGCATTCGCATGAGAGAGAGATAGTGACGGGCATGAACAGTGATCACCCGTCGCTTTCAAGGGGTAGTGACCCGTCGCTTCCAAGGGTACTGAACCCTTTTAAAAATGGTGAAGCAAACAGTGACCACCCGTCACTTTCAGGGGCACAGCGAAGCTACAGCCAGTTGGTGTTTTTTTTTTTTTTTTTAAAAGCAGGGCATAAAGGACGCGCGTGAAGAATGATTCATTAAGGGTATTTTTGTCTAGTATTGTCCTTGAGCCCTTAAAAAATTTCTATCAATTTATTGAAAATATTAAAATAAATTAAGCTGGACTAAACATCATTTAAAGCCTCAAACTTGGCTTTAGACCAATTTTCTGTATGGAGAAAAGGGACAGATTCTCTTCTATATGAGATACTCCATCAGTGCCAGTTTTTTTTTTTTTTTTTTGAACAGGGGAACATTTCCATTAGACTAAAAATCTGACAAAAGGATTTGACTTAACTCAATTGGGATCAAGGATGCCCAATTCTGAGGAAGCAATCCGGAAACAAATGAGGCCACCCAATGGGCAACACTATTAATAGATATAGGAATCCAGGAAACAATGAAATGATGCTCCCTAACAATTTTCCTTACATCCTGGATAACACAAGCGCAATCCCAGGGAGGATCTAACTCAGACATACTAAGGGAAATGAGCTCTTTGTTATCGCTCTCAATCTGCACATCCTGAAGCTTCAAAGTTGTTGCCATCATGCAAGCTTCTCTTAAACCCATAGCCTCACACGCCAAGGCTGAGGATCCCGTGACTTTAAACTTCTTCCCGTCAATTAGATCACCCTTATGGTTCCTCAAAACCACTGCACCAAAACCTTCACCAGTAACTCTGTTCCAAGATGCATCACAATTGAATTTAAATTTGTCTTTATCTGGTGGCTTCCACTTCCACACTTCGGGACAAGAGGGATCAGCATTACATGGGTTAGTAGCAGGAGGCCTGAACACAAGAGAATTAAATTCATCCCAGGCTTGCTCCATCTTCAAAGCAATACTAGTAACTACTGGTAGATTCTGAAAAATGGACTCGTTTCTGGCTTTCCATATGCTCCATCCTGTCATAGCAGCTCCACTCAGAAGAGTTGACTCACTACGAAAAAACATGAAATTTTGATTACAAAATAAAGTACGTTAATTGGGACGTAATTTTTCTAATTTCTTCTTCGCACCTGATGCGTCAAAGGCACTGAACGATATTTCCATTACACTTCTCATAGCCTGGCCTGTCTGAAAACATGTGGAGTACATCAAAACAATGCCAGGCAACAGCAAAGCTGGAGGGATAAAATGGAGTGAACACGTGGACGAGTAAAAGCAAAACAACACCAGGCAGCAGCAAAGCTGGAGGGATAAAATGGTCATTTTATCAGGATTCATGGACTAATTTTTTCGCCCACCCTCTCCCACTTTATAGGAGTATATTGTAATGGATGGATTATTCAACGAAAATAAAATTTCTACTTTTTTTAGCAAGATCCATCAAAAAAATTGAAACTATGGGTATCATAACTTGGTAATTAATGAAGACTAAAAAAATTGCAGGAAAGTTTATTTTCTCATTTTCTTTATCTTTTCGGTGCAACTAAACGAGACCTCATGATTTTTTTTATATATTTTTTTTGGGGGAATTTGGTTCTTTCTTCTTTTTGTTCTTATTTTTATGAAATAACCTACGAAAATAAACCAACTGCAAGTAAATTGTAAACTCAAAAAAATTACTCCTTTTTTTTTTGGCTAAAGAGATAGGAATATCATTGATAAAAATAACCTGGTACAAAATGAGTACTTGCAAGCCAAGAACTAGAAAACACATAAAGCATGACAACATAGATACAACAAACTACACAGTAAAACAACATAATGATGTAACAATTAAACCGGCGCCTCCATCACCAGTATCCAGGTGAGGAACAAAAGTGGCAAGCGCATGCTTTGCCAAAAGATGCGCACATTGGACTTCCCTCCGATCTACTTTAGAAATTCAACAAAATCTCAGCTTTGCAATCTCCACTTGCAGGTTGCTAATAAAAAAAAAAGTCCAGATAGTGACCCTCACTCCTCCTCTCTATCTGCATAATGGCATTAAAACAGTCAGAAAGAATATAGGCATCATTAAAATTATGATTTAAAGCCTATTTAATTGCTTGGTATATTGCTTGTATTTCCGTTTGGACAGGACTATTGTTGTATATTGATATAGAGTGTTGTGCTATTACACTTCTGTTAGGGTCCTTAGCAGTGAAATCTTTCCCGCTCCAAGAATTTCCTTCTTTCCATGCCCCATCCACATGAAGTACACATTTTCTTAGGACTGTCAAAGACTCCCCCTGATTTTGTAACGTAATGGACGGAAATTTGGTGATGGAAGATTGGCTTAAAGGTTGTGATGATTGTTTAGTCTTATTTAGCCAGTTGGAAGCCCTTTGGAACCAATGAGCATTGTCCCGTGCCAATGAAAGAACAGCATCACTGCGAAAAAGAGTGTTTGAGCAAACAAGGGAGGTGCCATTTTTCCAGATGGCATAGCTATAAAGAAGAAGAGTTTTTGCCTATCTATATGAAGTCTAATGATCCAATCTAAAAGCCAATCCTTAAAAGAGTGTTTGAGAAAACAAGGGAGTTGCGATTTTTTCAGATGACCCAAAGCATAGCTATAAAGAAGAAGAGTTTCTGCCTATCCATATGAAGTCTAATGATCCAATCTAAAAGCCAATCCTTAAAAGAGTGTTTGAAAAAACAAGGGAGTTGCAATTTTTCCAGATGACCCAAAGCATAGCTATAAAGAAGAAGAGTTTCTGCCTATCCAGACGAAGTCTAATGATCCAATCTAAAAGCCAATCCTTAAAGGAGGTGTCTGCACAAATTGATTGTCGAAACTCCGTTATTTCCCAGGCTTAATAAACCTGGATAAGATTCATAAGGAAGCAGGGGCGGACCTACATAGAGGCAAGGGGGGTCAAGTGACCCCGCTGGATTAAAATTCCCCACAGATATGTACATATATTTTTAATATTATTTCGGTAATTTTGCCCCAAGACTTATACTCTATTATCTAGATCTTGTCCCTAACATGAAATATTTATAACCTGGCCCAAATAATTCACTGAATCTTCCATGATGTTTTCCTTACCATTTTTTCACACACTCTCCCTCACATGCGAATAAGAGGAGCACAGTTACAAATTATATAATTTTCTTTGCTGCACTCCCTCTCTCTCTCTCTCTCTGCCTTAAGTAAAATGACATACCACTTTTGCATGTATATGTTGAATAGATCTCTTTTGTTTTAGTATTCTATTGATTGTCCCTCCGTTCGTCCTATGTCCTATTGATTGTCCCCTATAGAAAGAAGTATAATTTATACTTTATTCTAATGTACTGCCAAAATGGGACGAAATGAGTATATGTTATAGATTTTTGACCCCACTGATGTTAAATACTGCGTCCGCCCTTGTAAGGAAGTGAACATCTTTTGCGTTAATGGGTTTATGGCCTATCGAGAATTTTCGATTCCTTATCTCTTCTATGTGCTGCCCAGCTGTCTCGGTTTTCTTCACTCTGTTGTCGTTACTAACAACAGTGGTAATCAGTGTCAACTCATTAATTTTGGAGGCCTAAAACGAACTTATTAAATGAGTCCTCCATGTATTTTGTAGTAAAATTTTGAATGCATATCTTTATAAAAAAATCATTACAAAATAATTATCATTAAAGTCATTTAAATATATAGTCATTAAAAAATAAACAACTATCACAATATATAAAAAGTTTTCATATTTGAGATCCCTATTTTTTCTTTACATTTTTTAAGAGACCCGAAACAGTAGAGGCTCATGCCACGAACCCGACCCTGGTAGTCATTAATGGCTTCTTAGGGGGTGTTCCATTAACTTGGTTTTTTTGGTTTTTTGATTTTTTGATTTTTTTTGGATGTTTTAGTTTTGCCAAAAAACTAACTTGTTCCACTAACTAGTTTTTTTGTTCCACTAACTAGTTTTTTGGTTTTTAGTTTTGCAAAAAAACTAACTTGTTCCATTAAACTAGTTTTTTGTATGTTTAGTTTTGCAAAAAAAACTAACTTGTTCCACTAACTAGTTTTTTAGTTTTTAGTTTTGGAAAAAAACTAAGTGATTTTTTGTTAGTGGAATGAGATAGTTTTTGAGTTAAAATAAAACTGTTTTTTTTTAGCGGAACGGGGCCTTATTCTTCGGCTTGGAGCAAGAATGGTATTTCACTCCTTTACTCTTCGCTTCTGCTGACAAATTGGGTTCATCACAATGTTTTAAAAATCGGATCGGACCAGCCGGTTGGCCCGTCAACTGGACTTTACTCCAGTTTGGTTTTATTTAATAACCGTTCCTTCTACAGAATCGGTCTAGAAATTAAAAATCGTCCCATAAAAGCGGTCAAACCGCCAACCCATAGAAACCAGAACTGGGTTGGTAGAACTGGGTTGGTAGAACTGGACCGTAAAATTTAAACTGTGTTTTTACATGTGCTGTTGTACAATCATGACGTCAGAGTGGTTTAAGTGGTCGACACATGCCAGCTCATGACCCCAATGACTTACTAGGCAAATCTGAGGGGCTCGTCAGCCTTTTATGGGAAGAAAGCGCTGGCTGGGAAACAAAATCCACCGATGTGGGATTGGAAAAACATACTTTGACATCACGGGTGGAAAAAACATACTAGGACATCACCGATGTGGGAAACAAATTTGAGTGGCTCGTCACCCTTTTATGTAGTTAATTTTTTATATGCTTATTTTCTTAAATTATATATTTATAATATATTTTTATTATAATTATGACATCACGGTTCGATTCCGGTTCAACCGCAATTGAACCAGTGACCCATCACCCGGTCCCCTTTCCGGTTCGATCTCTCGTCCAATTTTTAAAACATTGGTTCATCATACAGAAAGTTGGAGAGAGAGAGAGAGAGAATACGTGTATCAAATTCATTAACTGCAGGAGGGGTCAGCTGGGGGCTGAACAAAATGGCGGGCGGCAAAGGTGTACGGGCTTTGATTACAGGTAGTGACGTGGGAGTGATTATGAGATTCTGCGAGGGTTGAGATTCTCTAGACATGTGGCTTTAATGGGTTTTCCAAACTTTAATTTGATGCGAAAAAAATCGGAAAATAATGCACGGAACCACTTCATTTTTTGATTTGAAATATCATGATTTTAGTACCTGGGTGCTAAAATCTTTTGGAAAACTGGGCCTTATGCTAAAATCAATCATAAGCAAATGAGTTCACTAGGTGCTAAAATCAACCATGATTTTAGCTAAAATCAATCATGATTTTAACGCCTGGTAAACCCATTTGTTAAAATCTTGGTTAATATTAGCAACTGGATTGCTAAAATCAAATGAAAAACTAAAACTAAAGGAGCAATGGCACGGGTCACCCCGATTTCATGAATAATGCTTTCATATACTTATGGATTAGGCACTTATCGATACGAAAAACAACTTGATTTTTCACTCAGATGAGGAAAACAACAATTTACAAGATGAACGATTCAAATCATAACAACAAACACTCCAAAGGAGAATTGAATGAAACATTTCTTTGGGGTGCTTTGGCAAAAAAGTTAATAATTGATTTTTTTGATTTTTTTCGTTTTGTCGTTATTCAATTTTTTTGTGCATTTGTTAGTTTTGCGCTAAGTTTTTGTGGTTTACGGATTCGTCTTGACGAGACGAATTTAACAAGTATAAAACCATGGTCAAAACTAATATTTTTTTGAATAAAGCTAAAAATAAACCAAAATAATATTTTTTTTTAATATTTATTGGTTTAATTTTGGCTTTATTAAAAAAAATTAATTTTCGACCACAATTTTATACTCCCTCCGTCCCTTTTTAAGTGAGTACTTTGGGAAACGTGTATTTTTGTGGACGTTAAAAAATGTACTTTCGTATAATATTTTTAAATTTTTTTTGCACCAAATTAAAGTACTCAATGAGCACTTTAATTTGGTATAAAGAAAATTAAAAAATTATATAGGGAAATATGTTTTTTAAGGGTTTGAAATTGCACGTATTCCCAAGGTACGCACTTAAAAAGGGATGGAGGGAACTTGTTGGAACGAGACGAATCCATGAACCACGAAAACTTGACGCAAAACTAACAAATACAAAAAAAAAAATTGAATAATGACAAAACAGAAAAACCATTTTTTATTTTTTTGCCAAATTAATCGCCCCTTTGTTTTTAACAAAAACGAAGATCAGTATTGCACACTTTATGTTTAACTTCTCTCTGTTTTTTTACAAAAAAATATTTAATATTACAAGTAAACTCTTATCAGAAGATAGCCATCCCCAAATCAAAATCTTTGGTCCGCTACTGATCGTGCAGATCATGTTCACCCGGTACATAGATACACCAAAAAATTAGTACAAAGGATCTGGCGTGGGTTTGGCAGGCAGCCCACTTTTCACATCTATTTTTCCATTACAGTGGATTATGATCTGCAGTTTGAGAAATTAATCAGCAGAATTTAGGCCTGATTTGGGTAAATTGAAAAAACTGGTTTTTTGGTTTTGTCTTTATTCAAATTTTTTTTTTTTTGCATTTGTTAGTTTTCGGTCGATTTTTTGTGGTTTCTTGGCTTATCTCGACGAGAGGAATCTAAAAGTATAAAATTATTAGCCAAGCTTAAAGTTTTGTAAATAAAGACGAAAAATAATCCAAAAAAACCGGTTTTTTGGATGTCACCTTCGTCTTTATTCACAAAACTTTAAGTTTGGCTAATAATTTTACTCCCTCTGTCCCAATTTGTTTGCTCAGTACGGGAATCCCCCAATTTAGTGGGTCAGAGTCAAAGGCTTTAAAAGTACACAGTTTTCCCATCTTACCCTTCAAAACTTGGATGAGAAATAAATTTAGCATTCCCCTTTTGTAAATAGATAAAAAAAAAAAAGGTTCCAAATTCCTATAGACAAAATCTGTGATAGCACACCACCCCCCCAAAAAAAAAACCCCAAAAAATTTGCCCAAATTTTTTTTGGCTCCAATTGAAACACAGTTAATTTGAAAATGAATTGAAACTTTTGTCCCAAAATTTTGCCTGCAACAATCCCAAAAATTTTGGCCTAACAATCCTGAAAATTTTGGCTCCAAAAAATTTGGCTCCAACAATCCCAAAAATTTTGGCCAACAATCCCCAAAAATTTGGCTCCAACAATCCCGAAAAAATTGGCTCCAACTATCGAAATTTTTGGCTTGGAAATTTTGGCCCCAAATTCTCTCGTTTATTCACCAACCAAATCCCACAATATAAGGAATATCTTCCAGATTTTTTCTCCCTAGCAAACCCATTCCTATTTTAACTTCTCCATATTCTTAGCAATGAAGTTTCTATCCTAAATTAACGCCCCTTTCGACGTTTTCTCTTTCCTAATCCTAATGGAAAATTCTTCTATCTACTCCAAATAAAAAAGAAACTTAACAAATAAGCAACAATTTGCAATTCTTGAAACACTTCTCATACGAACTTAGAGAGGAAAATTGAAAAGGGGCTCCATACAAGAGATTGTTGCCTTGTTCTCCATCCATACGGCAACAATTGCTCGAATATGGCGGCAAGGGAAGGCTTCTATTACCACTGGAGAGTTTATCGACGTGTCTTCCAAATTGCCAACAAGAGTTGGCCGCAAACGAGTTCAAATTGAACCCGCATCAGTCATTGCAGTACCTCTTCGTCGCCGAACTAATATTCGCACCTTGTCAACTGAGTTGAAACTCGCAAGATCTACCGTTCATAGGCGAATCAAAGAAGGTATGATGAGGCCACGTTCAAATGCTTTAAAGCCTTTTTTATCAGAGGAATGTAAGAGAAAAAAGCTTCAATTTTGTTTATCAATGATTGAGCAAACTAGTATTGCAACTGAGCCAATTTTTAAGGATATGTACAACTACGTACATATTGATGAAAAATGGTTTTACATGACGAAAGAATCAGAGAAGTTCTACCTATTGCCGCAAGAAGATGAACCATTGCGCACTTGCAAAAGCAAAACGGTTCATTACTAAAGTGATGTTTCTAGCAGCTGTCGCAAGCCCACGCTTTGATGATAATCACAATGAAGTTTTTTCAGGCAAGATAGGAATTTTCCCATTCATTATCAAAGAATCTGCTAAACGGAGTAGCAAAAATCGCGAGGCTGGAACGTTAGTGATGAAAGCAATCACAGCGGTGACTAAAGATATTACCCGCTCATATTTGATTGAGAAAGTATTGCCAACAATTAGAAGCAAGTGGCCACGATCTTCAGAAATTGAGACTATCTACATTCAACAGGACAATGCAAGACCACATATTCAACCTTGGGATGTCGATTTTGTGGAAGCCGCAAGGGCCGACGGGTTTGATATTCAGTTGTTGGGTCAACCTCCAAGTAGTCCGGATATGAACGTTCTCGATCTTGGATTTTTTCGGCAATTCAGTCTTGTAGACACCCCAATTTGGGCCTACGAAAATCCGTAGCGTTCCCGATGATGAAAGTGAACTTTCAAACACGCTTAGAGCTTAAAAGGGATGATTGGAATTTAACCAAAACCTACCGAACACTTCCAAATCAAAAATCAAAAGAAGCCATTGAATCTGTTCCATACACCTGAAGCGCATCTGCATGCACCTAAACCATTCCCCTTCAGGCGCCTGAACCTCTCTCATGCACCTGAAGCATGTCCTTTAGGAGCGTGAACCTTTTTCATGCACCTGAAGCACCTCCCTTCAAGCGCCTGAACCCATTTCATGCACCTGAAAGCCATCCCTTTAGGCGCCTGAAGGGGCCTTTCAGGCGTCTGAAGGGCTCTTTTAGGCGCCTGAAGTAGTTTTCCAGAATTTCAAATTTTAAGTGGGAAAATTTGGATGTGATGATTATGATGCGATTTTGGTTGATTCTGCAAGGGAGGAGCGTCTATGGCCTAAGTGAACCCCCAAAATGACCCCTAAGAGGCCAAAACTACCTTTGAAAGCCTTATAAAAACCCCCCACACCCCTCCTTTGAAGGGGTTCCACCATAATCTGAAGGAAAGCACCCAAAATCAGTCATTTCCCTCTCTAAGAAACCACAAAAATCAAGCAAACATCACCTCCAATCCATCCATCTTCCACCTAAAACACATTATATTCAAGCTCTACCATTTTTCTCTCAAGAAACTACCCAAAACCAGCCTCTAATCTGATCCAAGTCACCCACCATCCATCCAAAACCCATTTCTATTGCCCAATCATCCATTTTTAAGCTCTAAAAGGTAGTGATTCTACCAAATCAATGTGACAAAGTTCTTATTGAGGGAAGTTAGTAGGTCCATGTTGGTTCTTGATACCAACAATGGGCTTATTATGACTTAAACACATCAAAAGAGCATTTTTGCTCGACACCTGAAGCAGCAGCTTCATGCCTTGTTCATTTTTTTCTCTCTCTCTCTATCTTAAAATGCTTTCTCTTGGTCTATTTTTATGATGATGTTGGTTTAAATCCCAGGAACAATCTGTTTGCTTTTTATTTTCCACTCCAAGAGATGAAAACCAAACTTTTTAAGGAGGAAAATGACCTTCAATGTAGTTAAAAATCAAGTATTTATCACAAAATCTCTATTGGAGGTCATTTCTTTGCATGCAAGAGTGAAAAGTCTCTGTTTTGCTATTTGAATGGATGAAAAACATGCTTTTATGAGATATAAATGGTGTTTCATGGTACAAATGAGTTGTTAGATAAAGCTTTCCAGTTTGTTTGCCTCTCAACAGAGTTTTAACATCATTACTTTACCTATTCCAATAGCAAAACAGAGATGAAAGTGGATTTGAGCAAGCACCTGAAGCCCCTTTCAGGCGCCTAATCCTCTCCTTCAGGCGCCTAAAGCATAACTTCAGGTGCTTGAAGCACTCCTTCAGGTGCTTGAAGCACTCCTTCAGGTGCTTCAAAGAAAATAGAAGAATTAGATTTGATTTTACCAAAAGGGTCCCTAAAAGCTTTTGTTACATTTATTCGCAGTTTATAGTCACTACTATCTATGTGTATGTCATTCTATCATTTCGTCATCTCATCCACACGATCACAAGCATACACCTTCATATGATAAACCATGATGATCTCTACATTCTTGTTTCTTCAATCTTGTTTATGTGGCTTGAGTTTAAGAAATGAATGTTTTCTGAAAATCCCTTAAATACTTAGTAGAGATCGGTTTTCATAACCGGGCGAGGGGGGTGCCTTAAAAACCTTCCCCCCCTCGTAACTTAGCTCCCGAACCCGAGAAATTCTGGTATCGATGTGCCGGTAAAAACTTTTTCCAAAGTAAGGGCAAAAGAGTCATTTTTGAAAAACCGGTTTCTCGGGTACGGTCCTTAAACCCGGGTGGCGACTCTAAAATCAAAATCACATTTTCTAAACCATATTCTCAAAACCATGCGGTGAAATTTTGCGGGGTATCCACAAGTCTTTACAACATCAAGAGGCACCCACAACGGTTGATGAGTTGGTTGCCGCTGTAGAGAAATCCTTTGAAGAACTAACGTCAGGAAACCTCGATCGGGTATTTTTATCTTTGCAATCTTGCATGGTTGAGGTGATGAAGGATTATGGAGGAAACAACTACAAGGTGCCGCACTTGGAAAAAAGCCGATTGATGAGAGAGGGTAATCTGCCTTCTCAAATCCCTTGTGAACTACACATTGTGGAAAATGCTCTCTCCCATCTATAGGATCAACCCTTTAATTAAGTCAGGTTTGTTCTTCTTGTTTTTTTTTTCTATGATATTAATCCGTTCCATTTTTTTTATTTGGAGTTATGCTTGATTACAATCTGATTTTTTTCCTCTTCTTATTCAGGTCATGAATTCTACACAAGTTATGGGAATTTTTTGCAAGGTCTCCAAGATGGCTTATATAGAGAAGAGACCTTTTTTGTTCCCCATATTTGTTTGAAGAGAAAAAATTGAACCTCATGCTTTTTGCTTTTTTTGTTTTTGTTTGGATGCTCAATTGATCATATGTCAACCATTGTAAAATTGTTGAGTATTCAATGTAGTGATTCACTTTTTGTATCTTTTGTGCTAATTCAAAGTGATTTCCTCAATGCAAAAATGAAAAGGATTGAAAAGTAGTGAAAAGGGTAGAATGGGCAGTTTGTCAAACATTTATAGCCAATTCAGGAAACTGAGCAATTTGGGACAGCCCAAAAAGGAATATTGAGCAAACAAATTGGGACGGAGGGAATAGTTTTTAGATTCCTCTCTTCAAGACAAGCCAAGAAACCACAAAAAATCGACTGAAAACTAATAAATGCAAAAAAAAATTGAATAAGGACAAAGCCAAAAGAACCAAAAAACCAGTTTTTTGGATTTAGCCAAAGGAGGCCTTAATGTTAATAACTCATCCATGCGTATGTTTATACTAAGGCCCAGATTGGATGGGGTATTATTTCCAGTAGATAAGTTTTATAGGGGGCATAAGATAAGAGGGAATATTATTCTTTTAGGGGGGCCCAGATTGATGTGATATTTATGGAGGAGGGATAAAAAAATAGATGGTTTGGATGAAAGATTAAACAGGGGGATAACTTTTGGTTTGATTTGGATAACTTAAAAATAAGAGGGGGTGGATGATGGAAAAAGCTGGCAAATGACTTATTTGCCCTTGTGGTGTACCAAACCTTATTAATGATTAATTTAATTATATAATTACATTAAATAATTTTTTTTGGATGATTTTAAGTTTAATTAAGTTATTTCACCGGAAAAAAATAATTTTTTTTTTAATTTTTTTGAAAAATGTTTTTTTGTAAATTAAACATTTGAATGGTTGGTTGTCATAAATTTTTTTTGAAGAAAGTATTTTTTTCCCACTTGTTGGGCTTTCTTATTTTGTTTTTTATTACGTCAACACAATGAATAATAAAATGAACAAACTAAAACATTTATTAAATGGGTCACTCATACAAAAATCCTAGTTTTTGTAGAGGGAAAAAAACCAATTCAAACGACAGATGAAGCAACACAATGAAATCCCAGTTATAATGAGACATGTACACAGAGTTTATACCCACAGATGAAGGAGATGAACCAGCAGTGTGAAAACCCAGATCTAAAACTACTCAGATGAAAAATCAAGATCTAAAACAACTCAGATCGAAAAAATAAGTAACAATACCGAGGTATTTGGGTCGATTTCGTCCATACCTGGGGTGGAGATGAAGCAACAGGATCGCAACCCACTAAATCGCACCAAAATCGCCACAAATCACAACACCACAAGCTCTGTTTGAAGCACAGATGAAGCTCCACAAATACGATGTCGATCGTCTGTGTAGGGGGATAACAAGGGGTGTTATCGTAAAAAATGCCCCCCTCTACTCCCAGATAACTTTTGGACGAGGCGAGGCCAGCCCAAAACTTATCAGGGAGAGCAACCTTCGCGAGGGAAATCGTAGAGGGGGTGAAAAGATATGAGGGAGGGCAAATGGGGTTGCCAATCTGGAGATATGGGTGGGGTCCCCCTGATAAGAGGGGGTCAAAATATATACGGGGGATATCCCCCATCCAAACACCCCGTAAGATTATGGTCCATCATTCGTGTACAAAGAAACATGTAAGACCACATATTTCCTCAGATTTGCTAGCCCCACTTTTGTTGCTGGGACTAAGCAACTGGAGTATAGAAGATTTAATAAAATTATATAAAACAATGCATTCGAAAAAATTGTTATAGTTAAAAAATATCACAGAAATTTAATAAAATTACTTTATTAAAAAAAATAAGCTTCATTTTCAAAAAGTACTATAAAAAAAGTGATTTTCGTAATTATATATTTGATGTAATGTGTAATCTAATATGGGTATGCATAAGGGTAAATATGTCATTTGTACAAGGGCAAATAATTTTATTAGTTTCCTAAAAAATATTAAAACAAAGAAAAACGCTAACAAATGCAACATTGCATCCATTAATGGAACAAAAAAGTACATTTGTGGGTCTCATTTGTACTTTAAAATACAAGACCTTAAAACAAAATACAATATTAGTACTTTTTTGTAGGACGCAATATTAGTACTTCAAAGTACAAGTAGGACCCGTTGCACCCGTTAGCAGGACCCTAAAACAATATTAATTTCACTACTCCTACTATTTTGTCACTCCAAACTTATCCCTCATTCAAATCAATTAGTAAACGTGCCTAGTGTTGAGTACGGATGGGCATGGGGAGGGTAGGGGGTGGGTACCACTACTTCCATCCTCGATCTCCGAACATATATCAATCCCTATCCCCTCCCCGATCCCCATCGGAGATTATATTTTAACCTCCATCCCTGCCCCGATGCGGGGAACGGAGATCCCCACGGGGAATCGGGGATCAAAAAATCCATGCACTTGCCCCATGTATGAAAGTGATAAATATTTTTTTAACCGAAACAGAAGATGATCATGTTGCTCAAATGCATATAATCAGGATGCAACTCACAGTTTCAAGCACACAACTCACAGTTTCAACAATCATCAAATAAAAATCATAAATTAGTTTAAGCAAGTCTCCAACAGTTTTAAGCACACAACTCACAGTTTCAACAAACATCAAATAAAAATCATAAATTAGTTTAAGTCTCCAACAGTTTAAGTTATAAACTTATTATCTGGGAAAAGAAATTTTATAAACTTATAATATAAATATATATTATACCTATACATATATATTAATATATATGAGTGAATGAGGATGCGGGGAGGGGCGCAGATCGGGGAGGGGATCGGGTAGGGGATTGACAATACCATCCCCTACCCGATCCCCGAATTTTTTTAAAAATAATTCTCATCCCCTACCCGATCCCTGAAAAAATCCTCGAATCCCCTACCCATTCGGAGAGGGGACAAGTTTGATCGGGGCAGGTCGGCCGAGATGGCCATCCCTAGTGTTGAGAGGTGTAAGACACCACGGTCGATGGTGCCCTCACCACTGAATAATTACTCCTTCCAAATCTAATCCTCGCGTGTCCATTTCAAATCTGTCACCCTTTCCTAAATTACTGCATGCCATCTATGATACCCTTTGCCGCCATATTTCACTAGCCACCTCTCAGTTCATCCCTCTCTCTCTCTCTCTCCCCGCACTCCTGTCACTCCCCGTACTCCTGTCACCTAAATTTGATGGTGAAGATGAAACCCAATTTCGTAGCAGGAAAAGAGTAGAGAACGGAGATAGTAGTAAAGAAGAAGCAAATGGCTGCTGTTGGTGTTGGGAACGATGACAGAAGGAAGATAGCGGAGATAGCGCGGCAGCATATAGAAGAGATAAGGAATCGAAAATTTTCGATGGGGCAGGGATCCTTAAACCACCCATTAACTCAAGATCTTCACAACGCTGTCACCAGGCTCTCCAAAGAGCTCTACACCAAAGATGTCCACTTTCTCATGGAGCTGATCCAGGTTAAATTTAATTAATGGTTAATTATCGTTCATCCTTCAGGGGTTAATTAACTTTCCAATTCTCCTCTCTCTGAAAGACTTCCTTTTCTTATAGCATCAAGCTTGATTTTTTTCATTTTCAAGCGTTATTTGGGTTTTTCATTTTCTGAATTCTTCGTATAGGTGGAATCATTCGAAAAATTAGAAGTTGTTCCTTAGAAACGGGCACTCGGGGGCGGATCAAGGGGGCATGGTGCACGTGCCCCGCTCAAAACTAAAAAAAAAATATTTATTTTTATTATATATTTATCACAATTATATACTCCGATGACGCTATATTTAGCATACACACTTATATATATCTAAAAAATAAAAGTGTAAAATTAATTCTGTGCTATTTTTTTTGGTTCTTTTTTTTATAAAAATATGCATTATAAACCTTATAATCCATAATAAATGTCTTAATTTAGCAAGATTGTTGACTAAAAAAAAAAATTGCTCGATTATAATTAAGGTGCCCCTTGGATTGAATTCGTGGGTACACCACTGCGTCCACTATTCATTTGTCTAAAATCTGCACATTGTCTTTATAACATTTGGCATCTAAGGTTTGAATATTTCATGTACTTGAGGATGGACAGAACTAGAGTAAACAAAACCAAACATAGTTTTACGTCCCAATCAATTGGGTCGGCTAGAAGAAAATTTTCCCCATTGAGCTCTGTGCTACTTGTTCTCCTTGGCTCAGCAGTGTGCACTATAACATTACTAACCAAAACTATCCTATCAATATCAATATCAATATCAATTTGGGTTTTCACTCCCTGTAGAGTAATTACACAAAATTGTCCTATCAACTCTCTTTACTACTTGGGCTTTCCCCTCCCCATAACGTTACTATCCAAAACTAACCTATCAACTTTCTTTACTTCTGCATTTCTATATCTTCAAACTACCCTAGTCAACTTTCTCTCAATTTTTTCTCTATAGGTACAACACCTACTGGCTCATGGATCGTTTTATTTATAATCCTGTCTTTTCTAGTCTTACCGAACATCCATCTCAGTAGTGTGATTTCAGCTACACTCATCTTGGTGACTTGGTGTTTCTTGATAGGCCAACATTCTGTCCGTTAAAGCATCTCCGGTCTTATGGTAATTTTATAGAATTTTCGTTTTAATTTTTTGGATATCCTGTAGTCATGTAATACACCAACATGGCTTCTCTACTGAGCCACCTTACTTGGATCTTATAAGTTGTAATCTCCATCTTTCCTAAAGATCTACGGGTCTTTTACGTGCTGCTGTTAGCTACCTAACAAACAATCCACTTCCTTTATTCGGGCTTGGGACTGGCTAGGAAAAAGATAAGTCTTTAAGCATGTCCTAGGCGGAGTTGGGGCTGCACACAATTCAGTAAAGAAAAGGGGCCGACAGACTTACAAGGCTCTGGTTGGTATGGTTTGGTTTGGCATCTAATTCTATTACCAATTATGGCCTTGTTTGATAACCCTATTCAGCACTTAAAACTGAATAGGTTAAGAAAAAATAAAATAAGTTGGTTTGATAACCAAAATAAGGGAGCTGAATGTTTTAAGAGCTAGGTAAAAGCAAGGAACAAAATATTAAGTAGCTCTCCCCCTACTTATTACTTATCACTTAACACGCTCAGCACCCTCCCCTCTTTATTCCAGACCTTGCCCATGCCTCTTATTCTAGATCTCATTCTAGATCGACACCAGTGATAAAAAACTGTGGAACTCTCTCCTCAGTCCTCAACGCCATCTCTCACTCTCTCTCCCTCCTTGTCAGTCTCTAGATAAGTTCTTTACATGGGTTTTCTCGATTTATGTTAATTGAGATGTGGGTCTCTTGATTTTGTTAAGAAAGCCCAATAATTTACAAAAGGTTTCTTGAACGTTTTGTTTGAGATTTTGATCTCTGGTTGTTGCTCCATCTTTCCTCGGGGATTTTGGTGTTACTGAAGGCATATAGGATATTGGTGGTATGTGGTATTGACATTCCCAATCAAGTGATTACTCATAGCCTATATAGATTTCATGGCATTCGATCTCCCATCAAACCATCAAACGGGCCAAAGGATCCTATACGCCTTAATTGATAAAACAATTAGTCTTTCAAACAATTGCATCCTTAATTGATTTTTGTTTTGGGATTGTAGAATACATAAGTGGTTGACACAGGAAGACATGATAGTGAAGAGTCTGCTTTCCTTATTTGCTTTGAAAATTTCACTGTGGCCTGATTCTTTTTTAGTGGAAGCACAGTATATGTTTCTAGTTTAGCCTTCTTCAAAATGGTTTAGAGACAATGAGTAAAATACGTTAAATTTAAATGGATTGAATCTAAAGCTATTTGAGGTGTAGGATGGCTTCTGGTGATGGTGGTAGGTGGAAAGATCCAAAATTCTATGAACTTGTTGAATTGTGCTTGAAAGAATCTCCAGAGAATGGTAAAAATGGTGATAGTCTTGAAAAAGATAGTTGGGATAGGGTTCGGTAACTTTGAAAAAGAGGACATCAACTTATCTCAAAAACAGTTGAAAATAAGTATATTGTTATTATTTTGATAACTGTTCTTTTTTTTTTTTTTCATTTAATTGATTTGGTTTTAGCATTACAACATCAATATATGAGGGCAAAGTTGAAAAATGAGTTACTTTAATAAATAATTGTTATAGGGTCCATTATAGCTTTTTGTAACACCTCTAGTCCACCTAATGTTTTCATAATACCTCTAGTCCAGCAAATCACTTTTTTTATTGTCTTAGGTCCATTCTATTGTTTTAATTGGACAAAATTACCCTCTGGTTTGGTTTAATCCCTTTGAGAGGTTTTACGCCTAACGAGCGTATATTGTTTTACGCCTAACGAACGTATATGCGCGCAAGAGCGAGAGAGAGAGAGAGAGAGAGAGAGAGAGAGAGTGAGGGAGAGTTCGATCGATGTTGGTGATATATCTCGTTATAGATTGCAGATTGCTGGAATAGAAGAGGTACGATCTCGGTTATTTGGTGAGCTCTTTTCGATTTTGTTGTTTGGCAGTCGATTTTCTTTGTTTGCGAACAGAATTGGTATCCGTTTGTATTTGATTTCTATCGGTTTTTGGTTTGAGTTTGTGCTGTGATGTGTAATCTGTGGTTTAGGTTTTGGTTTTTGAGTTTTTAGGTTTGATCGTTTTCTTTGATTTATATTGAGATGCTTGGATGAGCTTTGTATGGATTTGAACACCGAATCTCTCTAATTAAAGAGGAAAGCTGTTTTAATACTGATAATTAAGCACATTGTTGTTTTTCTTCTGTGAATGTTTGCTCTTGAAATAGGTCTCTAATTAAGCACATTTTGCTGTATGTAAAGACTGATAGTTAATCATGTTTTTGCACTTTTTGTGTGTTGTCGATGTTCATAGCTGAGCAAATTTGTTTTGCTGTACTGTAAGGTGTTTGCAGTGTTTTTGTTCTTTCAAATCTGTTTAGATGTGGCTATCACATATGTCCTGCTGTATGAAATCTGTTTTGATTGAAGTTGTTTCACTGTGGTGTAAGGTATTTGAATCTGCACATCTTGCAGTGTTTTTGTTCTTTGAAATCTGTTTCCATGTATGAGTAGGCAAGCTATGTAAGCATTGACAGTTTGGCACGTCTGGCAGTGTTTTTTTCAGTAGATACCCACATGTTTCTATTGTGTTTTTGCAGGTGTTGTGATGGATTCAATGAAAATTTTGATTTGTAGGTATGGATCGGAGGTTCTTGTTGTTAGGTTGGTTGGTGGCATTAAGTTTGATTTTTTTAGAAAGATTTGTGATAGGTGGGACACTTTAAGCATTGGTAGATTCTCATTGTCGTATGTTTTGGAAGGTTGTAATTGCAAACTTGTCGATGAAGAAGATTTTGATAATATGCTTTACTTGTGTCCTGATTCTAATAGAATATACGGTACGGTTGAGGAGGTAAGGCCTTCTATTGCATTAAGTGGTGGTAGTTCTACTATTGTCAGTGTTAGAGCTACCGGAGTTCTAGAAGATGTGGATATGGAAGAGCCACTTGATGAGTTTTGTCGTCATACCGAGACTAGGTATTTGACATCTGGTTGGGCGAATTTGATACACAGTGTTGGGCAAGTTTTTCGAGGTGGTGTGATGGATTTCAGGGCAGTGTTGCAGCGATAGGCTATTGAGAACGGGTTTATGTATGATCTTGTGAAGAATGACAAGTATAGGGTCACCGCAAAGTGTAAGTTTGAAAAGTGTGAATGGCGTGTGCATGCCATCTTGGATCGTTCAAGCGGAGAGTTTGTGATTAAGGATCTGCTCAATGAGCATCGCTGTGGTTCGACGTATAGAAGAAATAAACACAAGCGGTTGACCTCTAGTTTGGTTGCTAGTGAGATTGCGAGCATGGTGAATCAGAACAACAGCACATCTCCGATGCATATTTTGGAGTTCTTTGCTGACAAGTATGGGTTGGATCTGCCATACTACCATGCTTGGTTAGGAGTGGAGAAGGCTCGGGGGAAGGTATTTGGGGACTATGAGAGTTCGTTTGACAAGTTGAGGTGGTATGTTGAAGCTGCGAAAATTGCAAATCCTGGCAGTGTGTTGAAGCTCGAGGTTGATGCTGAAACGAAGGAATTCTCGAGGGTGTTCGTGGCATTCAATGCCTGTATTAGTGGCTTTAATAATTGTCGACCGTTCCTCTGCCTTGATGGTGCACATCTGAAAGGGAGATTCAAAGGGACACTTCTTGCTGCAACCGGAAAGGATGCAGATCAAGGTAATAGATGTGGTTATATTTTTCTAAATATGTGGAGATCTAATTGAAGTTTGTGTTTTGCAGATAGATGGTCATCTAATTCAGTTTTTGGTCTCTGTAGTTTTTGGAATATCTGTGCCTGTGTTTGAAAATAGATGTGGGCATTTAAATCTTTGTAGATGATCACATGTATGTTTTGCTGGGATATGGAGTGTTCTGAATTGTTGTTAGTTTGGTTTCTTTTTTGCTGCAGGTTTATTCCCGTTAGCTTTTGCGATTGTGGGTGCTGAAAATGATGATAATTGGTTGTGGTTTCTTGGAATTTTGAAGTTTGTCTTGTCTCCCCGTCCTATTACCTTTATTACCGATCGAAATCATGGTCTTGTGAGCAACATTTCCACTGTTTTTCCTCATTGTCATCATGCATACTGCTTGTATCATCTACAGTTCAACTTGAGAGATCATTATCCGGGTCATTTTCGAAAGGGATTTCGTAACAAGTTGGTAAAGTTGTTTAATAAGATTGCTTATGCTCCATCGGTGGCTTCTTACAATGTTTGCGTAACTAAGTTTTGTGATCATGGGGGAGCAAAGGCGAAGACTTTTCTTGCAAGTGTTCCAAAAGAACACTGGACGAATGCGTACTTTAAGGGGAAGCGATACGGGAAAATGAGTTCGAGTGCGATTGAATCATTCAATAATTAGGTCCTTGAGGCACGGCGTATGCCGGTTATGAACTTGATTGATTGTTTGAGATCTAAGATTATGGTTCAGATGTCAAAGAGAAGAGAAGATTCTGCTACGTGGATTTCTGAGATTGGTCCTGTGATGGATGCAAAGTTGAAAAAGAGGATTGAGAAAGGGAGGGCATGGAGGGTGCAAAAGTCTTCAACTGGGGTGTATGAGGTGAAATCCATGCCAGCTGTTGTTGTGGATCTTGAGGAAGGCACTTGTTCCTGTGGATCTTGGCAATACAGTGGTTTTGTTTGTGCTCACGTAGCAACAGTTTTAGCGAAGACGTGCGGTGAGGAGGAATCTATGGCTGACTACATTGATCCATTTTACCATGTTGTTGCTTACCAGCAAACTTATGAAGACAAAATTCATCCAGTTCTTGCTATGGATATTCCTGACTTCACTCAAGGAACTGCTCGTGAAATCAAACCACCAAGAAATAGGAGGCCTCCGGGAAGACCATGTTTAAAGAGAATTAGATCAAGGGGTGAAGAGTGTATGGCGAGGCCAAGGAAGTGCTCAAGGTGTCATCAACTTTGCAACCACAACCGCAGGACCTGCACAGAGGCTAGCAAGGATTGATGTTCTTCGAATATCATATTCATTTCATTTGTTTTTCTGTCCAGATTTTTTAGGCTGTCATTTGTTGGTCTTTTTTTGTTTGGTTGTCATATGTGTTCCATATCTGATTCTTTTATTGTCATTCATAGTACATATTTTTTGGTGATTGGTATAAAATTCAGCCCAGATGAGGTTTTTCTTGTTTTTCGTTGTTGCACCAGTACATATTTTGTTGTTCAGTTATTGACATTTGGTTCTGTGGTTTTGGATACTGCGTTATTTGTTGCAGCAATTTATGTATACTTTATATAGATAGCCACATCTTTTTGCAAAATTGTTTGTTGAGAAGATCTGGATACCCACATCTTATTCTAGAACAGGGTTGTGGATATGTTTTGTGTTGCCCCTGTACTGTTACGGCTTGAGATATGTTAGTGGATTTGGAACATGTTAACCAATAGTGTCACAAACACAGAAAACTAGTATAATAAAATTATTAGATTTTCAGGAAGGCGTACATGTTCACGTAGATTGAACACTTTTGATATTCAACACAGAAAGTTGGGTTTTTGCCAGCAGTTGTTGCATTGCCCATATTTTATTGGATGTGTTTGTTTGGTTGCTGTGTTTTTCCTAAAAACAGAGCCCAGATTTGTTTTAGATATCCACATCTTGTTTATATAGATAGCCACATCTTTTGCAAAATTGTTGTAAAACAGGGTTGTGGATATGTTTTGTGTTGCCCCTGTACTGTTATGGCTTGAGATATGTTAGTGGATTTGGAACATGTTAACCAAATACTGTCACAAACACAGAAAACTAGTATAACAAAATTTCGCAAAAGAACACTTTCTGTGTTGGCTTCCATTCATTAACATTAATAACATTTCACATAGTCCCCAAATAACAACACTTTTCATTTGGGGCTTCCAAAACAGCAAAAGAAGCCCCAAACTAACTTAAACAAAACAAGCCATAAACTGGTTTTTTTTACTTTTCATTTGGCGCTTCCAAAACAGCAAAAGAAGCCCCAAATGAAAAGTGCCTTAAACAAAACAAGTCATAAACTGCAAAAAGTGCCCCAAATGACAAGAAGCCCCAATCTATCTTAAACAAAACAAGTCACAAACTGCCTTTTTGTGTTCGTTTTTTTTTTTTTTTTTGGGTCTGCAGATGTCCCCCTCTTTTTCTTTTTGTTTTTTTTTTTTTTTTTGGGGGTCTGCAGACCCCCGTTTTTAATTAAAAAAAAAAAAAGAAAAACCCCTGTGTAATTGCTGGTTGCATGCTGAGATGGTGGTAAACCCCTAGTTGGTGGGTTGTGGAGATGCTGGTGCAGTTTCATCCTCTGACTTCTCTTCATTTTCTTCCTCCTCCTCTTCATCACTCTCCATTTCTGACTCCCAGTCCTCATCTGTCTCTTCATCTTCCTCCTCCCAGTCCATGTCTTCTTCCTCTTCTGCCTCTATTTCTTCCATCTCCAGATCTTCCAGGAACTGCCCATAGTGTTCATCCTGGGAGACTTGGATTTTGATCTTCATTTCTTCTATATATTGCTGCTGCTGAAGTGCTACGGCAAGCAAGGCATCGTTCTCTGTATTTTTGGCCATAGAGATGATTGCGTTATTGCTCGACTTGATTTCCTTCAAGTCGTTCTTGATGCCGTTGAGAGGGACGTTTGGTTGAGACATTGTTGGGGGCTTTCGAAAGAATTTGGAGGGTTTGTGAGAGAGGAGAGAGGAGTGGAGTGCTTGATCTCCTTCCAGTCGTTCTTTATAGGCTTGAAGATGAGTGCAACGCTTGGTTTTTTCGTGTAAAGGTTCTAGAAGATGAGTGCAACGTTTGGTTTTTGGGGGTGAATATGGTCACCTCGGTAAGTGAACGAACAGTGCATGGTTATTATCCGATTTTATTATTTTTTCCATTTTTTATTTCTTTTGATGTTCTCTAAAAATCATAAGAGTCTATTTCTATCCGGATAACCACATCTATTGCAAAAATTGCCTTTCGAAGTGATTACTCAGTTTCTGTTATGTCTAATTTTTGGATGTAATTTGGTGCAAAAATGGAAAATTTGATGAAAAGAAAATTTTGGATGTAATTTGGTGTCATATTTTGTGTGTGATGGGTATGTGTTTTTTTTTTTTTTGTACCAAAGTCAAAATGGAAATACAGTGAACAGAAATGGAAAATCATTTTTCTTTTGAAAGCAAAAATATGTGTTAACAACATGTATTCCGCAGCCTGGCTTTAAAAGTTCTATTTCTTTTCAGTTTCTTTTAGATATCTACATCTAATCCGAAAGCAAATGTAAGCAACTCATTTAAAGCACAGAAACCAAGAAGTAAAAACGTCACTTACCAACATCTATAACAATTAACGACATATATTCCAGAAAAAAACTGGCCTTAAAAGTTAGAACTGTTATTTTCCTTCAAAGACCCTGCCAGAGATGCACGTGTAATCCAAAAGCAAAAGCAAACAAATTACTTAAAGCAGAAAAACCAAGAGGCAAAAAATCCCCCATTGCTTAACAACATGTATTCCAAAGCCTGGCTTTAAAAGTTCTATTTTTCTTCAAAGTTTCGTTAAGATATCCACATCTAATTCCAAAAACTACCTTTTACTATGTCAGATATCCACATTTATCCTAAGCATATTACATCATGAGGAGTCTGCTTTTTAACATTTTCTCTCTGCTGCTCATCTTTCATCACCTGGAAGCTTTGCCATTCTTTAAGTGTCCAAGATCTCTCACCATCATTAAAAAATCTGGAGACCAAGTGAACTCGAAATTTCTGAACAGCGTCCTGGTTCATTGAGATTGGGACTTGTCGTTGAGATGCCAATTCAGAAACTATGTGACAGACAACTATACCACAATCCACTCTGCATATATTTGAAGATAAAAGTTAAAAATGACGATGATAGGATGCTTTTGTCATTGTACTACGAGCAGTTATAGCTATGGAAGCTTACGATGTGGCCAATTGTTGTGGTGCCTTTTCAGCTGATATAATTGGAGCATTGAAACTCTGTGCTTCAAACACTATTGGGGAAGATGATAGCCTGAAGTTTGGCTTGTCAGTAAGCTTGAACTGCATGAAAGCTTCGATGTATTTTTTCTGCATTTGGGAAACGATATGTTTTTACATTGTTGTCATTGCTAGAATATGGCTTGTCATAAACAATAAATGTTGATTTTTTTACCACTGTCACTGCATCTGCTAGGTATGGATCCTTTTTCTTGGTGAGAGAGTTGTAGTGCTTCCATGTCTCTTCCTTGATATCGTACAACAGAAGAGTCCAATGGTACGGTTGAACCTCTTTTGTAAGCCTCTTGTTTCCCGTGGAGTTCATAGGGAAAACGAGGTAGCTATAATAATTGGCTCCATGTTGTACAATGTTCTCATAGACCTTTAGAATGTTCCGGTCAAGGAGAGACTTTCTGAGACTGTCATTGTCTGAGCTAATTAGACTCTGCAGATTCCAAGTGAATGGTTATAGCAGTGCAGATCATAAAAATCCTGACAAGACAACATGTTCTAATCATTGCATAAGTAAAAAGTGAATAAATTTTTCTTTACCCAGCACATGCATGTGAAATATGCAATGTTATCATGTTGTACTCCTTGCGCTTCTTGCTCTCTCTCCAGTATGTTAAGAAATCCATCAATCACCTGCATAGTGTGTTTTTGAGGTTATATTACTAATGTTAATGCAAAAATGTTTTGTTGCAGCGTGATAAGAGAGATTTTTTACCGCATTGGAGACATCGCCTTGTTCCAGGAGGCGGATTATGTCAAATAGCGGTACGGTTTCTGCGCTTGGCTTGTTGGTCCAAACAGCTATACTGTGATTGTGGAAAAAGTAAAGCATTATTTTTTAAAAAAAGAAGTGAATTCGTTTTGTCAATCAGTTTGATTGTATGAGTACTTACGCTTCATCCAGTTCCTCGCAGTCACATATTTGATCCAAGATGTCCTTATCTTCTTGTTGGAGCAAGTGATATAACTTTGATTTTTCAGGCCTCCATCTTGGCTTTCTTTTTTTCTTCTTGTCATGCTCAGTATTCTTCTTCTTCTCATCATCAGTGTAGACATAACCCTCTATCCTCTTCTCCAATCTTGTCTCTCTCTCAGTCACCCTTTTCGTTAAGGATGATGGATCTATTTGTACTTTACTTCTCAGTATCCTCTTTTTCTGTCCTTGTTGAGGTTCTACTTCTTTGCAAGCAGCAGCTATTGTCCTCTGAAGTTCTTCATCTCCAACCATTTTATGGTCTGGGACTGTAGCATCATCCTCTTGTTGATTCTCCTTCTCATTTGGTTCTCCAACGTCATCATTCTCTTCTTCTTCGTAGTCTCCAACAGTTATATTTTCCTGTTGTGAAAAAATTATAACAGTAAGACAACAACATCTGACGTATTGGCTAATTTGCAGAGTCTAATTTTCTCAAGATGACCACATCTTTGCACTGATAAACTTTTTTGTATGAGGATTCATTTTCTATGGTCAAAACAAACATGGACATATGATGAAACTAAACATGCACAAGTAACCTAAACTTTTAAAGTACCTGGTATTCTTGGCTGACTTTGTGGGCCTCAATATCATCAATGACGTCCAATGCATCTTCAGTTTCCAGGATAATTTCATTGTTTACCACCATTGTCACAACTTCTACTTCCAAGCCAACATTTTGTTTCTCCAACTGTTCTTTTTCCTCAGTGGTAAGGTCATTTTGTAACAGCATGGTGCCAAAATCCTTTGCCCAATCCTTATCCAATTTTTTTTTTTCTTCCATCAACCTTTTTTTCTCCAATTGTACACTTTCGCATTGAAATCCATACTTAGCATTATCGTTTTCAAACTTGTGAAGCTTCTCTTGAAGTTCTGCAATTTCTTGATCCTTTCTCTGATTGTCTTCAATCAACTTCTTGTTTTCACTTCTCAGCATTTCTATTTCTTTTTGAAGCTGCAAGTTTGGACAATCAGCCATGCTGTCCTCATTTCCTTCGAAGTCATCAATTATTTCCAGCAAGTCTCTTTCTCGCTGAGTTGGCTCCAAGGCAGAATCTGAAACCTTTTAATGAAAAAACAGAACCAATTAACTGATAGGTAACCATATTTTGTGTTTGTTTTGGTGAAAAAATTGCACTAGGATAGTTACCTCATCTGATTCAAGGGTCTGCAATGGCGTATTCTTCAAAGATTCATTAAGGTCACTCAGCTTCCAACGTCTGAACCTTGGGAAATCTGTTGGTTCTGATATGTTTGCTAACTTCGTGTGCTCGCACAGCCAGTACTTTTTGCAGGAAGAAATACATTTAAAGCACAAAAACCAAGAAGGAAAAACGTCACTTAAGAACATCTATAACAATTAACAACATATTCCAGAAAAAAAACTGGCCTTAGAACTGTTATTTTCCTTCAAAGACCCTATCAGAGATGCATGTGCAATCCAAAAGCAAAAGCAAACAAATTAGCAGAAAAACCAAGAAGCAAAAATATCTGTTAACATGTATTCCAAAGCCTGGCTTTAAAAGTTCTATTTTTCTTCAAAGTTTCTTTAAGATATCCACATCTAATCCGAAAGCAAAGGGAAACAACTCATTTAAAGCACAAAAACCAAGAAGCAAAAACGTCACTTAACAACATCTATTCCAAAAACTACCATTTAGAAGTGTTATTTTTACTAAAAGTCATGAGATGCTTACCAAAAGTCCAATAGTGCATCCTTCGACATTGTTAGGTGCCTTTGTCTCGAGGTCTTTAATTAATTCATCCGTAATGAATTTCGACCATGCATAAGATGTGCTTTCCTCCAAGTTTACAATGTAGTCAAGGAAAGACCATGTTATTCTCGAGCCTGTGTTTGGGCAAAACAATGTAGCTAGGAGAAATAGCGTCAGCACACGAGCTACATCTTTGGCTGCTTCATCTGTCTTCTTTGTCACAACTTGTTCGAAGTACAACTTCAGGCTTCTAATACTTATTATCCTTTGATTCTTAGTATCCCTTGCCATAATCGCATTCGCAAATCGTGTGTCTGGTTTTGCTGGATGGATCGACAATGTGATTGGGGTACCACCAGACCGGATTCCAAATATGAGTTGAATATCCCTTTCTTTCAGACAAACAGACTTGGTTCCTAAATTAAACAATCCTCTTGTGCCCTTCTGGTATTGTTTGACCAACTGTAAGATATCATGATCATTTTTCTTCACGTAATGCTCAAATGGCTCTTTGATGTCATTTTCATTGTCACTTTCATTGTCATCTTCATCGTTGCCTTCAATTATTGCCAACAGTAGATAAGCAAATGGTGACTTAACAATCTCTTTCTTGTGTTTTGGTGTTATTGTTTTATCCTTTAGAAGCCTTACCAAAGCAACAAGATTCGACCTGCACAATTTTTTGACATACATGTGTTCACTTTCATTTTGTTAGATGTGGCTATCTAAAGTAATACATAAAAGCTTAACTGTCGAAACCAACAATATTAGTAACAATGGTAACAAGATATGGTTACCTGTACTGCAAATAACCATCTTCCTTTTGCTCCTCCTTTGGCTTCTTTGTGCTTGTTTTTTGAAGAGCAGTAGTAGGCTTCCTCTTTCTCCCTGTTGCTTTTGAAGGTGCCTTTGTCCTTCTACTTGGAGCAGGAGTTTTTGGCTTTGTTCTTTTAATTGGAGCAGGAGACTTTGCCTTGGTTATTGTAACAACAGCAGTAGAAGTTGTCTTCCTTCTTTTAACAGCTGCAACAGTATTTGTCTTCTTTCTTTTAACAGGTGCAGGATTCTTTTGTGTAGACCTTGACAATAAACAATCACCTTAGTTGTTTGTCTTCACATTGTAATACAAAACATAAAAGTACATAGTCAACCATACCTTTGTCTAGAACGGGCATATTTTTTTGGTTTTGATTGTAGCTCTTGCTCATGCTGTTTGTCTTCTTCTTGTTGGTCATCATCTTCATCACCATCTTCTTCTTTTTGACTATCTTTTTCATCCTTGTGTTCTTCCTGCTCATTATCCTTGTCTTCTTCTTCTTCTTCTTCTTCTTCTTCTTCTTCTTCTTCTTCACTATCATCATCTTCTTCTTCTTCTTCTTCTTCTTCTTGTTGCAGTGCCTCTAGTTCTTCTTTTTGTCTGCGTATATCATTTTTACTCAGTGTAAACTTCGGTTTTGGATGATATTGTATAGTTGAGGTTCCGGAATCTATTTGTATAGGCGATGATTTAGGTTTAGTTGCAGATTTTGTTTTCTTTTTTGGAGATTGTTCTGGTACTAGCCAAATCCTTTTTGCTGTTTTCTTTGGCTTTGCCATTCCTGTAGAAACATGAAAATATGATAAGCAAAAAACCACATGTTAGGTAAAGACTTAATGAATGAGTTAGTAAGAGTATACACGATAAGCACATCTTCTCGTGTTTTTTTGAATTACAGATTCTATAAATGAATTGATTATTAGTTTCTTATCTAGTCAGTAGATTTGCACATTTAGTAGTTTCTTATTTTGGCAGTGGATATCCACATGTAGTAGATATTCACATCCAGTATACAATAAGACCACATTTTATCAAAATGATAACTATCAGGAGAAATCTACGTCTTGTATTTTCAGATCCCTCATATTGACACCATATAACCACATTTTTTTTGTCTGTTGCAAGTCTAAGGAGTACTGTTTGACAGCACATAACAATATGTTATGACAATGATAACAATTAGCAGATAATCACATTTTTGTAGTGCTTTTAAAAGAAGAAACACCAATAAACGAACTGATTCTACAAACGAACTGATTAGAAGTTTCTTATCTAGTTAGTAGATGTCCAGATTTAGTAGTTTCTTATCTTGTCAGTGGACATCCACATGTAGTGGATGTCCACATGTAGTAGACATTCTCATCCAGTATACAATATGTCCACATCTTATCAAAATGATAACAATTACAAGTCTAACGAGTACTGTTTCACAGCACAAAACAATATGTTATGACAATGATAACAATTAGCAGATAACCACATTTTTGAATTACAGATTATACAAACGGACTGATAACAAGTTTATAACCAAAAACGTGGCAGCAGAAGGAAAAATTGGCAAAATTAAAACAAAAACGTAATTCAATGGCACGCAGGTTGACCTCATTAACGCCTAGCAGATAGCCACATATTGACTACGACATTGCTCGTCTATTATTTCATTATTGCAACAGCTGACGACATCTTCTAGGTTTTGACGACATCTTCTAGGTTTTTTCGTTTCGGAGAGAGAACAGAAATTGAGTGAACAAATAATCACATTGTTGTATTGTTTTTTGACAGAAATTGTGTAATACCTTGAATGGCGACGCCAAATGAACACTTCCGGTAGAACGTTTGTTCGATATCGATGGAGTGGAGTAGCTGTTTGCCGGTCGTTGGAGTACAGTAGCTTTCTTCCGATCAATGGACGACGTCTGCGCGAGCTCTAGGTTTTCGCCAGGCCTCGGTTTTCGGAGTGAAGTTTGTTCAGTGAGGATGGCTCTAGAAACCGATGGAAAAACGAAGAAAGTTCGGTTTATAAGGGGTTTGGGGTATTTTTGTCTTTTGCTTCCGCATGTGGATTGTATGTCTTAGAGAATTATAGTGTGGACCTTAGACTTTATGTAATAGTTATATTGGACCCTATAGCAATTCTCCCAAATTTAATACTTCAGTTTTTTGTACATATCAAACAGCTTATCTAATTCAGTGCTTAAAATTCAGTATATATCAAACAACTTATTAGCTTGAGAAATTCAGCATTCAGTTTTCGGTACTTAATTTTCAGTTTTCAGCTTTATCAAACAATATCTTTGTTTTTTTGCTTTCTATTTCTATGAATGGGTGCCACTTCCTATTATTGATATGAATTTTATAAAAATTGTACCTTTTGAAAAATCCAACAGCACATTAATTGAGACTATTAATGTTTACATAAATCTTTTGCGGAAAAATTAAGGGGGAATTGGGGAATATTTGTATTGGAATTTGGGGAGAAAACTGGAGGGAAATTATAGAGGTCAAAATGAAGAACTGTGTTAGAGTTGGTGTGAACAGTTACACTATCAGTACTCTCTTTCTGGATAGAAAATCTTATTTGAGACTTAAATAGAAAAATTTGATTGGACGTGATCGTGTGAGTGATTGTGTCTATTACTTGTTGTGACTGGTTATGGCAGAATGCAGAAGACAACGAGTACGCTGTGGGCATCGAACCCACATTGGAGCTTGTGCTAACTACGTCGGACATAACCGGGTTGGATGCCTCCGCGACGCTGTTGGTGTTCAACAACGAGGTTGGCTTTTCTAAGGAGAACATTGACTCCCTTTGTAGCATTGGTAGATCCACTAAAAAGGGTCAGAGACCCCAAGGCTTCATTGGAGAAAAAGGTATATTTGAAGTTTTAAAAAATATTGATTTTTTTTTTTTCTTTTGTTTCTTTTCTAGACTGCTAGAGGCCATACTCAATACTAATCTTTGGTGCAATTAACAAATGTTATTGCTCTGCAACTACTGATGTTCTTACACGCTCATCACACACAGAGTAAAGGCTAGGGTGACTTAGCCGGAACGGAAAGAAATCATCCTCCTCGGTTTTCTGTGTGACTGGAAGTTCGTTTATGAAAGCTAAATTTCAGAAACTTAATGGGCTGATTTGATGGATCTACTTGAAAATTAGGTTAATAAATTGGACACTTCGTCTGTATTTGGATCTTGGTTTTGTGGAGGGAGAAGGAAAGGTAAGTGATTCTTAACCTTATGTGTTGCATAAATGACTATTAAATAAGTCCTTTGCATATTCTATTGTTTTCGCAAATCCGAGATTCAAGTACAACATTATATGACACGTCTTATGCACTTCCTGTCGACACCTCTTCTGCACTTCCTAGTTCCTATGGCATGATTTATCTAACGAGTCTAGGATCCTTGTAGGAGATATGTTTTGTTTGGTTGTTTGTGTATTTTTTTATTTATTTATTTATTTTTTTTCCGGAGTGGTACTTGCATAACCAGTATATGATGAGAAAGGTTTTGAAGACATCATTCCTTGGTACCCCGTAGAAACATGTATGTTATGGTGCACCTGACTTCTAATTTGGGGACAGAACTTGGTAATTGTAAAACAGAAGTGCATGGTGAGAAAGAAACCAGTTGGTAGTATGCATCGTGTGAATGATGTTTGGGAATTTCATCATGCACTTTATGAGGTAAATGGAGGAGTTTGTGTCCTACTTTCTTTAGAATTTTCCGTATGAGGATGTTTTTGTTGTGTTTCCCATGCTATTTATGCTCCGAGGTTTCCATGCCCCATCAATTCTATGTTCATATTTGTTTTGTGGTTAATTGCTGAAGGCTAAGTCTACTCAAATGCAAATTCAATGTCACAAATGACAAATCACATTGTTTTTCTGAAAAGTATTGCGGTTAACTGTTACTGTTCGACATTGTTTCTCAATGAATGTCATAGTATCTTATTAGTAGTTCCTTCGTGGATGATGAGAATATTCCCTGGTGGAAATTCAACAGTATCAAAAAAGCTTATGCTGTGATGAAAATAATTGACTTCAAAAAATGATACGCCGTGTCATGCTTATAGTCTTATCTTCTACATAGCCGGTCCCAAATCCGGATAAAGGAGGAGTGTTGTGAGGTAGGTAGTTGACACCAGTACGTAAAGACCCTGTTAGATCCTCGTATCAAGAATCTGATTATGCATCTGAGTTAGTCTAGGGTATGCACGATCCCCTGGACAGAGCTCAATGGATTCTAATTGATTGGAACTTAAAACTTTGCTTGGTTTGGTTTGGTTACATGCTGGAGACTTGGTAAAGTCAGCCAAGCTCAAGAAGGATTGAAGTTCATCAATATCTTATCTGTAGTTCCTTGTCAGATTTTGTTGTCATTCTCATGGTTCTGAGGAGCATGAGTCAAATGACCTAGATAAAATTTTCAGTTGAACCTTCCCTGAAACAAGTGGAGAGAAAAGAATGACAAACAAGCAGCAGTAGCCTACTAATCTATCATGCCAAAGCTTCTACTTCATGTCCCTTTGAGGTATTGTAATGAGATTTACCATGTCTCTCTTAAGTTTGTAGTCCTCATAAGTCATAATGATAGGTAATACTGTTGGGAGTATCATGCTAAGTTTTTATGTGATTAACAGCAGATGTAGATTTTAGTGCAATACCAAAAGCTTAGCCTCTTTTTTTTTTTTTTTTTAACAATAGAGGTTTTTGTTATAATGAAGGCTAGATTTGCTTCTGCAGTTGTGTTATTTGTCAGACACTGTAGTTTTGTGGGTCAGCTGTTCAGATTTTTTTCTTTTAGTTTCACTTTAGCAAAGTTTCCTCGTTGGAATATTCTGGAACTTAATACTAGCTCACTATCATAACCCTTAGTGACTGGATGAGAATAGTTGCTCCTGCTAATTGATTGTGTGCCAATAAAAATTGATTGGCAAAAGGAAAACAATTTAGAAGTGATCTATCATAATCTTAACAACATGATATGATGACCATGAAATCCATGTGTGGAAGGAACTCCTAGTATATAATGTACTTGAAAAGCCGGTCAAAATGAATGGAAACCCCACAAAGAGCTAGAGATTCAATCGAAAATGCAGAGTACAACAATGAGATTAACTGCTTACGGGCCTCATAAATTTTAGATACTACCTCACTTCAATGGATAAAACCATTACAAAGAAGTTTGTCTTATATACCTTCTATAGCCCAAGCCCATGTGATCTCATGGAGCATGACATGGGTAATGGTTTTGTATCTTTTTACTGAAATTTTTGGTCTCGGTATTGATGATACAATAAAAAAATTTAAAGATGCGTGGAAGAGCAGAGCTTGAGTATTTTATTAGAAGGGGACAAACATTTTCTAATGTTTGGGTGGAGAAAAGATGAGGGCTAGGCTTGCTGGTAAATGAAAAGAGATTTCCCCACTCACCCACTTGCATGTATCTATCCCACTCATTGTGAGGGGATTAGACAAACATGAATAACAAGGGAACATGTCCACGTAATATATAACCGAAGGCAAAAACTTAAGCTTTTGAAGACTCACATTAGTTGTGTCATCTCTTGTGAAAAATTGTTCGAGTGTAAAACCAGACATTGTATTGAGACCCAAAATTAGGTTTATCTTCTCATTACATTTTATTTATACAAGAGAAAGAAATAACTAATTACATTAACATCCTAACCTACTAATCTAATTACATAAGAGTAATTACACGCTAAACCATTACACAAGAGAAAGAAATAACTAATTACATTAACATCCGAACCTACTAATCTAATTACATAAGAGTAATTACACGCTAAACCCATAACTTAACACTCTCCCTCAAGTTGGTGTGAAGATATCAATCATGCCTAACTTGAACACAATGGGGTGAAACTCTTGCTGCCAAGCCCTTTTGTGAAAATGTCACCTAATTGATTTTCGGATCGCACAAAAGGCATACATATCAACCCCTCACTTAACTTTTCCTTAATGAAGTGCATGTCAATCTCTATATGCTTCGTTCTATCATGTTAAACAAGATTGTGAGGAATGTTTATGGCCGGTTTATTGTCATAGTAGAGTTTCATAGGTCCATTATCAGAAATTCCCAAATCACGTAACAAGGTTTGAAGCGACAAGAGCTCACAAAAGCCATGAGCCATAGTTCTATACTCAGCTTTTGCGCTAGACCTGGCAACCACAAATTGCTTCTTGCTTCACCAAGTAACCAAATTTCCCCCAAGAAAAGTATAGTTGCCAAAAGTAGAGCGTCTATCATCCACAGAACCAGCCTAGTTAGCATTAGTAAATACCTCTAACTGCAGGTGACCGTGATTAAAGAACATAATTCCTTTCCCTGGAGCTGATTTGAGATACCTCAAAATACGATAAATTGCATCGAGGTGTGAAGTATGAGAATCATGCATAAATTGACTAACAACGCCCATTGCATAAGTAACATCCGGTTGCTGATATCTCTCCTTATCAGTGCGCTCCACCGCGTCTTCACTAAGATGATGATTTGCCTCAATAGGAGAATCTGCAGGTCTACAACTCAACATACCTGTTTCTTTCGTCGAGAGATAAAAATACCTCTATCAGATCTTGCCACTTCCATCCTAAGAAAGTATTTTAGTGATCCCAAATCCTTAATCTCGAATTCTTGAGCTAGACTAGACTTAAGATTAAGAATCTCATTCACATCATTGCTTGTCATTATTATATTATCAACATAAACAATAAGGACAACAATCTTACCAACACCTTTCTTGATGAACATAGTATTATCTGCATGGCTTTGTTTGTATCCAAACCTCAACAAAGCCTTTGAAAATCTACCAAACCAAGCTCTAAGTGACTGCTTCAACCCATAAAGAGCTTTTTTCAATCTACACACCTTTCCCTCAGTCTTAGAGGACGAAAAACATAGTAGGATATCCATATACACCTCCTCCTCTAACTCACCATGGAGGAATGCATTCTTCACATCAAATTGTTGAATAGGCCAATTCAAATTGGCAGCGCAAGAGAGTAGAGCTCGCATAGAGTTCATCTTTACTACTGGAGCAAACGTCTCCTCGTAGTCAATGTGAATATATATGTGACGACCGATCTTTTTGTTATTTTATATAGCTCTTAAGGATACTTTAGTCTTTTATATTAATTAGGGCTTCTTTATGTTAATTAGGGTTTAGTACAGTCTTTCTCTATTTAAAGCTCTTTCTTTTCTCTGTAATGTAGCACGTCTTGTGGAATAATGGAATACGTTTGTTTTCTCTCTTACCTTTGCAAAGTATCATGGTATCAGAGCTGGGTACCGGGGATGGGTAGGGTGCGTGTCCCTGGCCTGCACGCGGCGGGTGCTGCCGAGTGAGCACGTTGCGTGTGAGGGAGGGTGTGAAGCGAAGTCCCATATCGCCTGGTTACCAAAGTAATTTGAAATATATAAGCGTGAGGGCACTCTCACTTCTTGAGCTACCTTTTGGGGTTGAGTTCTACCCAAGACCGTGTAACACTAGCACCAGACTATGAATTTCTACTCTGTAAAGTAGGAACAAACCCACTACTAGAACTAAACTGGCCCGGAGGAATGGAAACCACTTGCACTCTAATCGGATCATATTCCATATCAAGGCCAGCAAGAAAGTCTTAAACACGCTCTTTCTCCAACCTTTGCAACCAATTAGCAACATCAACAACACAAACAACCTGAAATCCCTGATAAAAGTCAAATTCCTGCCACACCCCACACAACTCCGCATAATACACAACTACGGATTGATGGTGTGTGATCCAACGTACGAAGTATCTTTCTCAATTCAAAACACTGAGCATCATTACCCTGTTGAGAATAGATTTGTGTTGCTGTTGTCCAAATCTTATGTGGGGTATCAAGAATAAAAAAAGTACGGTGAACATCATCTCTCATAGAGTTAAACAACTAGGTCATGACTAAAGATTTAGATTTATGAGACTTAAATTTCTTAAGTGCAACAGCCTCATCAGGTTGAGTAACAGGACCCTTGATGAACTCTGACATCCCTCTGGCTTCAATGACCAAAGTAAAAGTGCGAGACCAAATCAAGCAGTTAGTACCATCCAACTCAATAGCGCAAATATCCAATGGTACATTCTCCAGCTGCCTTTCAAATTGGCCTGACACAGTGCTAGAGGTATTAGGCCATCCGTAGTGGTGGAGTTAAATGCCTAAGTTAGTCAGTTATTAGGACAGTTAACTAGCACTCTCTCTTTTTTTTGCCCATAATGGTGTAGCTAAGGAGTAGTTAAGTGGGCTCCACCATGTAAAAATGTTAACTCAGAAGTTAACTGTGGTATCTGAGGTAACCTCTGCCTTGTGTCAGAGGGAGGAGAGAGAACGTGAGAGAGAGGAGAGAGAACGTGAGAGAGTGGTGGGCACCTCTGCCTTGTGTCAGAGGGAGGAGAGAGAACGTGAGAGAGTAAAAGAAAGAAAGGAAAAAGGTGGGCAACACATGTATATACATATATATATTTTTGTACTTTTTAACATTTTAACTACACTTTAACAACACCACTATAACACTTTTTAACTTAACAACACATTTTGTCATAACAACACATAATTGGGTCCCACTTTTTATACTTTTGTGTCATATAACTACACAAATTTAACTCCACCACTACGGATGGCCTTAGCCCCATCAATTTTTAATACTCAGACATGTCGAAATCAAACCAAAAACGATAAACAGTGCTGGAAAAAACTCAAACAGCAACTACCAGTGGATTCCGATGGTACCCAAATAGATTCTAGAGATACCTAGTTGATTTCCTTAAAGATTAGTACTTACCAATATCGAACAGCCACAGAGAAGATAGAAAAAAAGGCCAACGAGGTCAGAACCTGATCGACAGCAATCAACAGTGATCGTTGATGACCATTCAGTGGTCTGTGATGATCGACAATGGTGGGTGGTGGTTGGAAGGCAATCGACAACGGCTGGTAGGTCAACGATGGTTGGCGATAAAAAAAGAGAGAATTGTTATAAGGTCCACTATAACTATTTCCTAACACTTCTAGTCCACCTAATATTATCCTAACACATCTAGTCCACTCACATGTACCAATTACAAGAATACCCCTCGCTTCTTAGGATACTCTAAGATCCTAGGGTACCCTAAAAACCTAGGGTACCCTACCCTAAAACCCTAGGGTACCCTAAAATTCTAGGGTACCCTACCTTAGAAGCATAGGGTACCCTACCCTAAAACCCTAGGGTACCCTAAAATCGTAGGGTACCCTACCCTAAAATCCTAGGGTACCCTAAAACGTATCCTAAGAAGAAGTGCCCTAGGATTTTAGGGTACCCTAGAATTTTAGGGTAGGGTATCCTAGGGTTTTAGGGTGCCCTAAGAAGAAGTGCCTAAAATCCTAGTTGAAGAGGAAGTGCCTAAAATCCTAGGGTACCCTATGAAAGTGCCTAACCACTAAAAATCCTATAATAGGAAAGTGCACCATAAACCTAAACCCTAGGGTACCCTATGAAAATGCCTAAACCTAAACCCTAGGGTCCCCTATGAAAGTGCCTAAACCACTAAAAACCCTATAATAGGGAAGTGCACCCTAAACCTAAACCCTAAGGTACCCTATGAAAGTGCCTAAACCTAAACCCTAGGTACTCTATGAAAGTATATTATGTATTAAATTTAATGTGAGGGTACATTTGTCTATTAAAAATGGAGAGTGGACCTTACACCTTAGAAATTGCAAAAAGGTGGATTAGAGGAGTTATGGAACTAAGAGGTGGACTAGACATGTTACAAAAAACTATAATGGACTTTAGACTAATTCTTTAATAAAAAAAACAAGAGATATCGAAGTCAATCAGACGAATCTGTTAGGGATTGACGAACGATAAGTTGACTGCAACTGTGATGAGTTGGCTGTTCGACTGAGACCTCTGGTAACAAACGAGAGTTTCAATCGTATATACGTTGATGGAGAATACTCGACCTCAACGATAAACTATCACGATCGATTACTTCTCTCTTGTGACAAACGAAAAACACAAAAGGAATAGCGATTGGATCAATCGCTCTGATACCATGTAAAATCAGACGATTCTATTGAGACCCGAAATTAGGGTTATCTTCTCATTATGTTGTATTTATGCAAGAGAAAGAAATAACTAATTACATTAAAATCCTAACCTACTAATCTAATTACATAAGAGTAATTACATGTTAAACCCATAATTTAACACTGAGTTTTGCTAGAACTACTTTTATGTCAACACTCTATATTTTTATAGGTTATATTCGCTTCTAATTAACAGAAACATAAGACACAAATTTGCTTGCAAAAATAGCTACTGCAACTGTCTTTATCTTCTACATGTTTAACTTTGTCAGATGTCGTTGGCATTCACCTTCATTTCGGGAATCAGAATGAATGTTTGCCTTCTAGAATGCAGAACATTGGAAAAACACTCATTAGATGTTTTGTATTTTTTAGAAGTTATATGTGCACCATGTGGTTGCTTTAGAGGGTATAATCGTACTCAATTCAAACTTTTCTTACCGAGTTTAGTTTCACACTCTGCAGGAATTGGTTTCAAGAGTGTGTTTCTTGTCAGTAGGCAGCCACACATATTTAGCAATGGCTATCAAATTAGGTTCGATGAAGCTCCTAATCGTGACTGTGGTATTGGATACATTGTCCCAGAGTGGGTCTCCACAAGACCGGCTATTTCAGATCTGCAACTAATCTACGGGCCTAGCAAAACCCTTCCAGCTACTACAATAATTCTCCCACTAAAGTCTGAGAAATTGGAAACTGTGAAGAAACATCTCTCAGAGATCCACCCGGAAGTCCTCCTCTTTTTGCACAAGATCAAGAGGTTGTCAATACGCGAAAACAGGTGTTCTGAAGAACGCGAAAACAGGTGTTCATCTTCAGAAGATTCGGTTTCTGCAATTTCGATTTCTAGTGAGACTAATCTCATTTCTGAACAGAATCAAGGAACAGATTTAAGTATTGTCCATCTTTCCATTCAGGAGGGGTTAGAGATGGGTGAGGCGACGTGCTGCTATTACATTTATAGACAACGCTTCCCTGTGAAACCTGAAAATGTGGTGGATTGTAGAAAGGATTTATATGAATGGGCCATATCTTTGGCTTTTCCATTTGGTGAAAGACTGAGGAGAGGGACTTCTTCTGTTGGTGTCTTTGCCTTCCTACCTACTGCGATGGTCACTAACTTCCCTTTTGTAGTACATGCGGATTTCATTCTTTCATCTTCAAGAGAAGCTATACTCTTGGATAACAAGTGGAATTTGGGAATCCTTGACCATGTTCCTTCATGCTTTGTTAATGCTCTAACGACTTTGATGAAATCCAATCAAATGGCGGAAACTTTCCCCACAGCTCGCGTGGTTGAATTCCTGCCTGTAAGAGAGTCTCCTGTGGAACAGTTCAATAGATTGAGAGAGTCTATTAGAATCAAGGTCAAGTCACTACACATTGTTCCTTGTGAGTCCTTCATGACTGGGGAAATGGTTTTTTGTGAACCAATTGGTGTAGTTCGAATCTTTCCGGAATTCCGGAAAATCCTGTCCAATATTAAGGAACTTGGGGTTTCTTTAAGTGTTATTTCTTCCCGAGGAAAGTATGTCTTACACAACTCTATAGATTGTAATAAATATGAAGAAACTTGGAATTTTCTTGGAGTTCCATCCATGGAAAAAAGTTATGAATGGTGTGGAGAGTGCATTGGAATGTGCAACCTTGTCTTGCGTGTACCTACAGTTGTGTATGTGGAGCTTCTTTGCTTTCTTGCTGATAACTAGAAGTATTTTCCAGTTAAGAGTATGGGCAGAGTTACTCTTCTCAAATATGTTGCTTGGAATGGGCAGGTTTTACCGTGTACCTTATCACAAATTAAACAGGAATCATTGAAAGTTCATGTTGTCTGGAGTCCTCAATGTCATTCCTGGCTAAACAAATGGAACGTAGAAATGGGGTGCCCAGGTGATGTGTTTTTCTTGCCCAATGATATGGTTAGCACTCTTGTTGGCCACGAGAAGGAAAGTACAGTGAAGAAATGGCTGGTCTCCAAGCCTATAGGTTTGTTGCTCATCGACATTTATTCATATTGTTCTAAACTTGCTAGCATTGCCAGCACAAACAGGGACCCAAAACTTCTAGTTTCACTGGCTCATCTTGTTTATCATTCCACTTTGAGGAAATACATCTATCCGTATTCTGCCTCTCGTGCCATTTTGCAGTCTATGCCGGTGGTTGATATGGCTGGGAATGTAAGCATGTGCAGAAGGTCTCTTGTGCCTGCTTCTAGAAGCACATGGGCAAAACTGTTTGGTTCTAGCGTTATACTTGCTAGAGAACTTGAGCTAGAAAACAAGACAGCAGAGGGACATGGCTCTTGTTCTAGTAAGTACGTAGAGTTGGGGGAGGTGTATGCAGAAGCTGCTAAGATTGCTGGAAAATCTACGGCAGAAGGTGAACTTCTGGACTTCCTTATTAAGCAGGGTAAAGCCATTGATTTGCCAGATATATTACCTCAGGATAGAGCATTAGATATTGTCTCCAATCAGCTAACAAGTGATCAAGCTCTGCTGCTATTGAAATGGATCCAGAATCTGAGAGCCAAAGAGGACACTGCCATCAAATATGAGATACCTGTTAGCTTCATTGAAAGTATAAGACGTGGGAAGTGGATGAAGACATATGCTGGCTTTAGACCTCCGAGTTGTTGCTATCTTTATGATGGAACTGAGAAATCAACTCTTTTAGACATCGGGGAAGGGTTTGAGGTCTTATCAGTTATTGATGAGGAGTATTATAATTACAGGATAAAATCATTCGAAGAGGAGCTGATGTTTGTTGGCGTACAAATCCGGTCAGAAAATATCTACCTTCTCATCGTTAATCACCTCAAACCTCTTATCACCTCTGCAATGAGTGCACGCTTTGGAATTTCACTCCTAAATTTTATCCGGTATTCGAATGATAATAACAAGCTGGATGTAGAATTTTTGAAATCCTTGCAAGATGGAAAATGGTTGAAATCAGACCAAGGCTTTGTTAATCCTCTTGGCGCCGTTTATCTGACTTCTGATATTGGAGAAGCTATTCAAGATATCACAGATTTACGGATTGTTGATAAACCTTATTATCGGGGCAAGCTAAGGGGCTTTGTGAATGAGCTGAAGTTGCTGGGGGTCGTAGTGAATCTGGAAGGCGTGTATGAACTAATACCGGGCCATTTCAAGTTCCCTAAAGATCTCTCAAAGTTGAACAAAGGTGCTGTTTTTGTGATGCTGGAATGCATTCGGCAATTAGGGCCTGAATCTGATGGTTTGAAGGAGAACATTGAGTGCCAACCTTGGATGAAAACTACTTTCGGTTTCAAATGCCCCCAGGAATCCCTTCTGCCTAATCACAACTGGGGCCAGTTAGTTAAATTTCTTCCACTATCCATCATCGATGAAGGCTATTATGGAAGCCGGATAAAGTTGTACAAGGCGGAATTAGAGGCAATTGGGGTGGCAGTAAATCTTGACCAAGTGTGTGACATGCTTATTCATAAAGTCAAGTGTCTCTTATCAGTGAATGGTTTAACCAGTGACATTGTAATCTCTCTTCTGAATTGTATGAGGTGTATGACTGAAAATATGGCTCAGCAGTTATCACGTCTACTGAGTTGCTTATCGCGTGAGAAATGGTTGAAAACTCGAGACGGTTACAGATTTGCTCCAGATTTGATTTTATTCAGTTCAGAGTGGGGAACTGTTTCGCAGTTTGTTGATCTTCCACTATTAGACAATGCATTCTATGGCAGTTCAATCTCTTCGTTCAAGGACGAACTGAAGATGCTGGGTGTTATGGTCGATTTCAATGAAGGAGCACGATTTGTTGCAAGAGGTTTGAAGTTACCCGTGGAGCCCATATCAGTAACGGCAGAATGTGCTCTCTCTTTACTGAATTGCTCGAGGTCTCTTCGACATAGTAGTAAATCATCTGACCAGGCTTTATTTGGAAATTTTCTCACCAAACTGAAAGGAAGTAAATGGCTAAAAACCCACATGGGTTACAGAGCCCCAGAGGAGTCTCTTATTTTTGACCCAGAATGGAATTCCAACCTGGAAGAACGAGACGGACCTTTCATTGATCAAGGGTTCTATGGGAATCTGAGTTCTCTCTACAAGGATGAGCTTATAGCTATCGGCGTGAAAGTGGATACTGAGGAAGTTTGCTCTTCAGTTCTCCAGATTCTTACTTCTCATGTTGATACTTTTGCTGTAATGAGACTCTACAAATTTCTGTATAGATACAGGAAATGTTTAAATTCAGAGGCTTGTTTAGCGTCTCGTTTGTGGATTCCAGACCAAGACGGAACCAAGGGCACATGGGTAAGCAATTGGTTGTGTGTGCTTCATGATAGGGACAATTTGTTTGGCTCATTTTTGCATATTCTTGATAGATACTATGATGAAGACTTGTTATCGTTTCTGTCTAAGACTTTTGGAGTCGATTCGTTCCCCACCGTTTTTAGATATGTTGATCTCTGGGACAATTGGGTGTCATGTAACCACTGTGTGTCTTCTGTGGAGTTGCATTCGTTTTGGGGATACTTAGCGGAAAATTGGAGTGCACTTACTGAGAGGACTATCAAGAAAGGCATAACCATGCTACCTGCAATTACCACCTCTGGGATAATTCAGTTAGTGGATAGAGACGAAGTATTCATTCCAGATGATTTGAAACTCAAAAAGTTGTTTGGAGAAGTTACTGAGAAGCCACTTTTTGTTTGGTTCCCCGAGAATGGCTTTTCGTCCCTTGCCAAACTCTATGAAATCTATAGAAGTTTTGGAGTGCGGAAGATATCCGAAGTTGTTCAGCTTTCTGCAAATTCTGGATTTGGAAAGGTGGGTGCTGAAAAAAGTGTGATTGGAAAGCCCTTGGTCAAAGTTGTATTGGCTTTCCTTTCAAATCAAGTGATTAACATGCCAGTGGAAGAAAGACACAGGATAGTGAAATCTCTAGTTGACATCTCGATATGTGGGACCGAAAGGCCGTTGGTCATCCATTATTTCTTGAATTTATCCTCCTCAAAGAAGAGAGTGCAAGTTGAGATGAGAAAACTTGTGGTTTGGGACAAGAAATCACAGAAATTGCTCGTTCATAAACCGACCTGGAGTGTTGGAAGTGGAAACAAAAGTATGGAGTTCATCACAGATTTTTCCAGAGCAATCTCGGAGGCAGTCCTACCAGATGCCAGTGGTTTTGTGGAGGATCTGTGTAAGATTATCAAGATGGGTTGTGTTCTTGGGTTTAAGGAGGATGAAGTGGATTCCTTGCTCTCAAGTGAAAATCTAGAGCTGTTTCCAGGGGACACTAGCTTCCTGGAATGTGCATTCCCATCTGCTAAGAACCAGTATCTTGGCCGAGACCTGCCTTGTGCGCTAGAAACTTCAATTCAGAAGAAGCAACGGCGGAGCTAAAACTCTTGGGATATTGCCTTGTGGAATGCAATGGTAATTGGTTATATAGGTAAGTATTATGAAAAGCTGGTGGAAGTTTCTTTTGGTGGGAAATGTATATAGGTGGAATAGGTTTGAGTGTGTATACTTTTGAATCTAACTTTTTGTTGGGCTGGTAACAGTGTCTGTAAAGTTTGGAGACCGAATGAAGTCTTGGCTTGTAATCATATTGTGATATGTAAATATGACTTCTACTTTGGCATGGTCCACTTAAACATGTTCTTGAGTGGCTTATTATGCGTGGTTACATACTTCTCTCTCTCTCTCTCCAGAAATTTAGTTCATTAAATTTTCATGCTTCTAATTTGAACACAAACTGAGTGTTGAGATTTGCAGGATTCGCCTAGGCCATAGATATTGTGATGGACTTCTTGATATGGACTAATTGTAGTATCAGCAGAATTTACTGATTGCACACCAGAACATGATGGCTGCTGCACCTTATGATATGCTTTGGATGCTGCTGCTCGTGTAGAGGGTCTGCTATTGATGCTATGACAGATTTTTCCTGTTCATTGTGGTTTTTTGGATATGGCAGTTGATGCTTGGTTTCTGCATTTGTGTACTAATGTATATGGTGGTTGATACTTAGGTGTTTCTTTGGGTTTTTTAGGTTGGCATCTTGCCAACAATTTAATTTATCATGTATTATTTCCTATGGGTCCTTGGTGGCGTGTGGTTGTCAGGGTTCAGGGGTGCCAACATAGTTGGGATGTCTGTGCTTCATTGTGATACCTTTTTGTCTCCGATTCTTTTAATCGTTTAAATGATTAATAAATTTATTTTTTGCTGAGAACAAAAAAAGGGATGATAGCTGCCGGAACACCAGAGATTTTTATGGGATTGGGTATTTGGGTTATTTGCCGAACCAATTTTCAGAATTGTTTTGGTTTTATTTTGGTTTTAGTCTTTTTAATTTTTTTTTTTAGAAAATTTGCTTTTTAAGCTTTTCTCAAAATGGAAAATATAACTGATCTAATTTAGAAAAATTTACCAAAAACCAAGCAAAAGCTTACTTTAATTTCTATGTATCTTAGCAAACTATCTCCAAAACTTATTCATGTTTTTTTTTTTTTTTTGATTTCTCTTATTGATAGGAATCGAAAGAATTAAAAGAATATTTTAAGGCAAAACTACAAAAATTCGAAAAAGAAAGAAAAATTCATAACGGTTGTTTCACTTGTTTTGTAAACTTGGTATAGCGCACGCTTGTCCCCTTATGATTTGTGACCATGTATAGTTTTCGGGGATTTGACTAGATTCATGTTACGAAAAGGTTACCAAAAAAAAAAAACTAGGCATGTAAAAATTGATAATTCATGAGAATATTTATGTTAGTTATGATTGTCGTACAATACAGCATGCACAGAAAAGAGAAGAGATGGTCGGATTAAATTCAAACAATAGTGTAATGCACTACATCCGGCCGTCTATTTTGACAATGAACGGTTCGGATTTAATCCAAATAATAAACAGTAAGATTAAATCCGAGCCTTGCATTATTGAAATAGATGGTTGGATGTCACATTAGATTGTAAAGTGCATTTTGCGCATTACATCATCAACCCAATTCGTGCCTAACGACGCATATATTTATACACTGTTAGGAGTGTGATCCCTTTGAGGTTCTTCCCATGTCTACATAGGCCTAATCCGTTGGGGAGTATCTACGGAGTCCACCACGTCACATGGCTGTGACCCCAATATACATTGAATGACTCATATCCACTTAAAAGGCTAAGTATTGTAAGTGGTGAGCAACCCAATTGTATATTAAAGTCTAACTTTTTTTTTCTGTTTATCTAATGTGGCCCATGTGGGACTCAATCTTTCACACATGTTTTCAATAATATCCCCCTCAAGTGTGAACCATGCATTGAGCCTACCTCCCTTTCGATCTGTTCCACTTGACTCCCCCTTAATTCTTGATCTATCTCTCCAATACCGTGTCTGAATCTGGACTTATTTACCTCACCCATTCTATCGAGAGCACTATACTCCATGAGAGCCACCTTGCATGCCAGCCAGGTGCCGTACACACCAAGAATTTTTCCTGCTCCATTGAGAGTGTCCACTCCATCGAGAGCCACTTTACTTCCGGCCACTTGCTGCATGCACTAGGAATTTTCTTCCTCCATCAAGAGTTACAATGGTTTTTCCTGCTCCTATGAGAGTCTCCGTGCGAGCCCATAACCACCGATACTTCCAGGAAAGCCATAGATCGTTAGCCATGAGCTCTGATATTAGTTGTTGGAAGTAATGATTCCCAAGGTAATCTCCAATCTTGCACTTTGAATACTATTGTTCACATTAAAGCACCTTGTAGCCAATCAAAAATTTGGAGAAGATTTGTCCTTGATCTTCCTCCTCTAACTTTAAATCTTGGCTATTGGGGATAGGATTTGATGTATAATATTTCTTTGTGTACCTCAATCAAATTCTATGAATAAACATTTATTCAAATGAGTACCACATATCACAATATCAATTAAATTTTTTTTTTAATAAAATATGTTTATTATCATCAAAATTAGTAAGAAAACCTTGAGGCTAACATACACTAGTCATTAATATTTCTATGGGCATGATACAAAATATGAGCACTTTATTTTTATGAGCTAAACTCGACTTCTTGCCCCATTTTAATTCCGGGTCAATCTCATCCAGACAGCAACATCATTAACGAATAAAGTACTTTTTTGCCAAAATAGTGAGCTAATCTATTTTTCTAAATTAACTTTATTCTTTTAGGATATCTGCCCTAAACTATAATGACTAGTACTTCCTCCACCAGGGACAGACCCAGGTTTTCGATTTGGAGGGGCACCCAAAATCAATATTCACCCTTCCTTCGTTTCATGAAGATAATTTATTATAAAATGTCATGCAATTTTTGGATAAAAATCTCAATTAGTTGTAAATTTGTGTCAAGAAGTATAAAAATCATGCACAAAAGTGCTTTTTTTTTTAATCCAAAAATTGGAAATTTTTTGGTAGTGAATTATCTATATGGCGGAGGGAGTAATTAGTATAAAAAAGGTATAGGTGTTCTAAAATTAGTTATTTCTAATACCCAAAAGGTCACACATTTTCATAGGTTAATCATTATTATTTATCAACATACTTAATACTACTACCCAACAATTAGACACTTTCATTGACTAATCACTCATCAATATGCTTAATACTAAAAATAATACATGTATTTTGAAGGATAATACTGCTTTTGCAATACAAAAATTATAGTCTATGATATAAATATTGCTACTTACTAGTTCTGAGAAGAAAACGAGATTGTGTACATCATATACATATATAATCACTATATAACCATGATCGAAAAATGGTCGATAACTTAAAATTTTAAGGGGATTTTTCACGCATATAGTGAAAGTTATCAAATTTTTTTTTCACTTAAAAGACTTGCACGGGCCGATCCTATAACTTTTTCAAATTAACATGAAAAAATAATATAATTAATGGGATAATAGGGGGTTGTGTAGGGGCCTGAGACCCCTCTTGCACCCCCTTCCATCCGCCTCTGGTGGCACGTGCCTCCCCCACTCTCGAGCTCTGACTCCGTCCCATTTTAGTTGCTTGTCTCTATTTTGGGATATCCTAAAATATTTGCGCTCTTCGAAAAATCAACAAAATGTGGGTACAATACCATAAAATAAAGGGTAATAACTTTTGCACTCCACTTTTTATTTATTTATTTATAAATGAGCTCCAAAATTTTCATTTAGTGCTTAAAATTATACACAACACAAATAGTAAAAGACGAATTTTGGAGTGCATGCATAACAATTAGAGTGCAAAAATCATTTCCCTAAAATGCATAACAATTAGACTGCAAAAATCATTTCCCTAAAATAAATGGCTAAAAAGTATTTTTGAAATTTGCGAAGTGGACATGCATTATTTACTATGTACGAAAAACTCAAAATGGGACAAATGGAGTCATAAAAAGACTCGGAAATCAGAGCTATTGTAGAGGATATCAAGAATTGGACTATGTCCAGCAAGTGGTCTATTGTCTGGTGCTGTAGAGAGAAAAACAAAGTAGCTCATTGGATAGCGGATAGTTGCTTGCGTAGACAATTTTTGATCAATTCGGGTTGTGTTCCGCCCAAATTACTTGAGGTTATTTGTAAAGATTGTTAGTGGGTTTAATACAGATGATCATTTCAAAAAAAAAAAAAAAAAGACTCGGAATTTCCCTACTATAAAGTTTGGTATGGCAATTTGTCCAAAATGCCCCACCTTCTAAGAGCCAATATGGTTACTCGGTCATGGTTTGATAGTTTGGAGCTAAAATTTTACAATTTTGACCCAGTAAAAATTCCATAAATTACCCCAACTTGCTTAAAATGCATGGAATTCTCAAATTTTTACTTATTTTTGAGAGTTGATAGTGTTACAAATGAGACTATCGTATATTATTTTTAAAATATAATAATTCATTGGGACCAATTATAAAGCAAAAATAAATGTTTCACTGTATATCTACGTTATAGTTAACCTGTTAATTTAGTTATTTCTTTGCATGAGCAAACAGAAAAAATAGCTTGCATATAGTTCGAATTTTTGACCCTGCTAACCTAAAATCCTGACTTTGCCCATGGCCATGGTACAGAAATTTGTCCAAAATGCCCCCACTTTCATCCTATAATAACTCTACTTTTGTGGTCTTCGGAAAAAAAAAAAATAAAGTACTCTCGCGCATAATTTTTTTGTTCTTTTTTGCACCAAAATAAACTACTAATAGACATATTTAGTTCGATGCAAAAAAATTTAGAAAATTGTGTACGAAATTATTTTAGAAAACTGCCCTCCCTCCAATATGATATTAAGGTTTTATGTCCTTTGCAATTTCCTTCAGATAAAAAAAAAAAGTATTTTCGCGCATAATTTTTTGTTCTTTTTTGCACCAAAATAAACTACTAATAAAGATCATTAATTAGATTTGAAAATTTTGTACGATAGTACAAAACTGGCCTCCCTTCATTCTGATGTTAAGGTTTTATGCCATTTGCAATTCTCTTGGGATCAAAAAATAAAGTACTTCCGCCAAAAAAAATTAATTTTTTTTACACCAAAATAAACTACTAATGGAGATTATAATTCGATGCAAAAAAATTTGAAAAATTATGTACAAAAGTATTTTACATTGTTGGCTTGGTACGTTTGTAGTTTTCGTGCGAAAATTAAAGTACAGTCGCTCACATTTTTTTGATTTTTTGCAACAAATTATGTATGAAAAATATTTAATTTTGTGGTCCAAATAATGAACGTTTATTACAGTATTTTTCTTCTTAATTTTTGATAATATGCCTAGGTTGTACGCCTCACGTGCAATCACAACGTCTTACAAAAAGAGAGAGAAGAAGAAGACTAGGAATAATGGAAAATAATTTGAATACAACAGTTACTTGACTGCCTCTTACATGATGTGGTCCCGTATATGTGTAATAGTGCATGCCCGTGCCCGTGCCTGAAGGCACGACTTGAGCAATCGATGCCTATGCATGTGCCCATTTTTTTTTATTGTCCTTTCAATTTCAGAGAGGGGGAAGAAGAAGAGATAGTGAGAGAGAATGTAGTTTTTTTTTGTCAATCGATAGTTGTATTATTGGCTACTACAAATGCAAAACGTCCAAGGAAGCTTGACTACTCGCCCAGTTCGGAAAATTTCCATCCCAGGTGGTAGGAAGCTCAATAGAAAGGGCATATTTGGCTATAACATGAGCCACCCTATTGAAATTGCGTTGAACAAAAGAAAATGAAATAGAATGAAACAAGCGAGCTAAGTTGATGATATCCGTAACGACAACAGCCACACTGGAATTAGCACTCTTCACACCCTGTAGCATTTGAATAACCCCTTGTGCATCACCTTCCACCACAAAATCTTCCCCGGAACGGTCTCTAATAGACTCTAGAGCACACCTAAAGCCCATCGCCTCAACCATCCCTGCTGACCAAACATGTAGTAGAGGGATAGCTACTGGCAACACAAGCTGCCCAAACTCATCCCGCACCGCTATGCCCACACCCCTTTTACCTTTCCTCTTATCCAGTGCTCCATCCACATTAACCTTAAGAACTCCCATCGGTGGCGGTGTCCTATTACCAATTTCACTTGTTTGGACCTCTGGGACTCAGGGGAATTACGTGCATTAGCCACACAGAAATCAGAAAACTCAGTGAGGGCATTACCTATAATTTGTGTCTCCTCCACCCATTCTTGCTTAAAAACCTTCGTGCTAGGTACCTAAAATTATAAGGGTGAGCTCACTAGCCCAATAGAGAAAAGCCTACCAATCCTAAATGCAATGAAATGCAAATGAGTGATAGACAAAGAAAGTACAAGTCACGCAACAAGGATCAATAAATTTTAATGGTTAAAGGATTGAAAACTAGTTCATAAGCCACTAAATTCCCTTTCTTATCATCCCTAGTACCCGACACATACCCAACATCTCGCATGTGTCCAACTCGTTCATATCGTAATGTGTCTAATTCATTTTAGTTCTCCAATTAAGAAATTTCTCGCGACACGTCCATAGGATGGCCCGAGTATCAATTCCAGGCTACCTTTCGGCCCGTATCATCTTCCCCTTGGCCAAGGCATAATTCCTCGCGACACGTCCATAGGACGGACCGAGTATCATTCCTAGTGACACGTCCAAAGGACGGCCCTAGTATCATTCCGGGCTACCTTTCGGCCCCATATCCTTGTCGTTCCTCATGTGTTCATTCACCTTAATTTATCGTTCATCTCAATTCACGTATGTGTCATCACATAACTCACACCCACCACTCTCTTTTAAAAGATTTCATGTGTCCGTACGCGTCCCACAAGTGCTTTCGACCATTGTGTCCAAAAACTTCCCGAACAAACAACGAAATAGCATAAAGTTCATCTATCAAGTCTAGGACAAGTTTATCTAAAAGAAATCACAAGTTTCTAAATTTAAGAGAGGATTCGGAACCTGCCGAAGGTTAAAAGAACAAGAGAACGAAGTATTAAAGAACAGTGGATAAGTGTATTGATACACCATTTCGGGTGTATCAATACCCAGGTTGCGAAGTCCCAGACAACAAGTGTATTGATACACTTTTTCTGATGTATCAATACACAAACTACAGAATCCAGAGAGCAAGTGTATCGATACACTATTTTTGGTTTATCAATACACAAGCTGTACACAAAAAATTTCATGACAAAGGATAGGTTTCGGATAGGTCTCCACCAACTTAACAAGATAAGGTTCCCAAAACAAAATTCATGGTACTAACAACTCATATGCACTAGAGAGCAAGAGATTAATTTCAAAGATCAAACCAAGCATGATTAGAATGAGTTTTCTTAAGAAAAGATAACACACCATATACAAGATAGATTAAGGAGAAGCTATACACCCACCCACCCTACATTAGCACTTAGAAAAGATAGAAATTTCTCTACCTCAAGTGAGAGATCTTGAAATCAATGTGAGAGCAAAACCCTAGCTTCCAAACTCAAGAATCCACCAGTTTGAGCTTTCCCAAGGTAAATGCGAGAAGATATCAAGCTTTGGTGACCAATAGTTGAAGGATTTGTGAAAGGGTTAAGAGGATTTGTCAAATTTTGGGGAGATTTGTGAAAGAGAAAGAAGAACAATACAGGAGAGAGAGAGAGAGAGAGAGAGAGAGAGAGAGAGAGAGAGAGAGAAATGGGTCGACTAATTAATTTTGTGCTCATTTTTTGTTCTTTTTTTATTTTATTTTTTTTATAAAAAGTATGCATTATAAACCTTATAATCCATAATAAATGTCTTAATTTAGCAAGATCGTTGATTAAAAAAAAATTTGCACGATTATACTCCCTCCGTCCCTTTTTAAATATAGACATTTCTATTTTGGGCTGTCCCTTAATAAGTGTGTGGTTGAAAAGTTAATACGTACTCCCTCCATCCCTTTTTAAGTGATCCACTTGGAAAACAAGTATTTTTGCGGACGTTTAAAAATACTTTCATATATCGTTTTGTAACTATTTTTGGCACCAAATTAAAGTACTCAATGAGCACTTTAATTTGGTATAAAACAAATTAAAAAATTATATAGAGAAATATGTTTTTCAGGGGTTTGAAATTGCACGTATTCCCATATGGATCATTTCAAAAGGGACGGAGGGAGTAAAAATTTGTACAATTATCATTTTGCCATTTTAAAAAGTTAGTGGGTAAAAAGTTAATGGGTAAAAGTGGAGGATAATTTTAGAAAATAGAAGTAAAAGTTGATGTGAAAAATGTAAAGTAAAGAAAAAAAGTTGATGTGACAGGTGTAATAAAGACGTTTATTTAATAAGTTGGATTTACGAAGTAACACATTTAAAAAGGGACGGAATGAGTAATTAATAAGGTGCCCCTTGGTTGGATTCGATCCGCCATTGCATGGGGGCATAGGGAACAGGACCATCAAACATGGCACGAATTGATACACAAATCAACAAAGCTACGTTATATAATTAGGCGGGTTATGGACTTAGACTATTAAACTCTAAGCTACCCTACCTCATTAGGCGTGGTCCCCCGTACCATAATGAGTTACAAATTCCCTCGTATCCTAAATGTAACCTACTCCATACAGTGTGCTCTCCATATAATGTGCTTGCAAATCTGCTAATCGGTTCTCATCGCTGCATCGTCAAAACTAAAATACTGTAACCTAAAGGGTTGATAAAGTGGTCTTACCTTGAAACTTAGGAATTTGCTCAAACCTAAGGTCTCAGGTTGATTCCCCTTGCCAGCAATCTCTTGGGCCACCGGTGGTTATGCCCCGTCGTTACCTCCAGGGCCTTGGAATTAGTCGATGTGCGCACAAGCTGGGCCGGTCATAAGGTTATCAAATAAAAAAAAACAAAAAAACCCCTGAAAAATACAATGTTGGCACCAGATTTCCCATTCCGGTGCGTTCAGTCATCAACAAAAAGTTCAGGCTGCGCAAGCAGCAAGTTATACCAGTCATCCAATCCGTCAATGACAGGAAGTCCATAACTATATCTATATCAATGGCTTCAAATAAATGCTGAAAATTTCAATGGTGTTATTATGAGTTCATATCAGAACACATTAATCATTTTCCAAACTGAAATTACTGGGTGAGAACTTGAATAATAGGACAAAGCCACATTAGTATTAATACACACATATATCAACACTTCATGATTAACACGCCCAACACCTATAGGTTTTGGTAAGGTGTAGTTACTGTGAAGTTCAACAAAAAGTAGTTTCAGCAGTTTTCACATCCCAACCTATTCCAGTACATTGCACAGCCAAAAAAAAAAAAAATACCAACCAGATTTTCATGTACATACCAGTTACTATATCACAAGGCAAAATCCCCAAAAGATTCAGTACCGCCGTTGCTTCTTATGGATCGATGCCTCAGGCGTGCAAGGCGGGTCTCGGCTGCGATGCTGGTTCTTAGCAGCTGGGAATGCACATTCAAGGAAGCTAGCATCCACTGGAAACAGCTCTAGATTTTCACTCAGCAGCAAGGAATCCACCTCATCCTCCTTAAAACCAAAAGCAAATCCTATTTTGATAGTCTTGCACAGTTCTTCCACAAATGCACTGGCTTTTGGTAAAACCGCCTCTGCGATTGCTCTGGAAAAATCAGTAATGAACTCCATACTTTTGGTCCCACTTCCACCGTTCCAGCTTGGTTTATGGACGAGCAATTTCTGCGAGTTCTCGTCCCACAGCACCAGTTTTCTCATTTCAACTTGCAGTCTCTTCTTTGAGGAGGGTAAATCCAAGAAACAACTGAGCATCAAAGGTTTTTCAGTCCCAAATATTGAGATGTCAAGAAGAGACTTCGCTATCCGGTGTCTTTCTTCCACCGGCATGTAAATTACAGGATTTGCAACGAAAGCTAATACAATTTTAATCAAGGGCTTTCCGATCAGGCTGTTCTCCCTATCCATTTTTTCAAGCTCAGAATTCGAGGAAATCTGAACAGCATCAGATATCGTTTGCACTCCAAAGCTTCTGTAGATTGCATACAGTTTAGAGAGGGATGATGTGCCATACTGGGGGAACCAGACAAACAGTGGCTTGTCACTAGCATGTCCAAACAACTTTTTCAGACTCAAATCGTTGGGTATAAATAATTCGTCTCTTTCCACTAACTGAACTGCCCCTGAAACGGAAACTGCCGGTAGCATGGTTATTCCTTTCTTGATAGTCTTCTCTAAAACCGGGTTCCAATCTTCCGAAATACATCCCCAAAACGAATGTAGCTCCGCGGAAGATACACAGTGGTTACATGCCACCCAGTTGTTCCAGAGATCAACATATCTGAAAAGGGTAGGAAACGGATCAACTCCAAAAGTTGTTGACAGAAAAGCTAACAATTCCTCCTCATAATGTCTGTCAAGAACATGCAGAAAAGAGCCAAACAGATTGTCTCTGTCATGAAGCACACAGAACCAATTGCTTACCCATTTCCCATTGTTTCCTTCTGGATCCGGAATCCATAATTGAGATACAAAACAACTCTGTGAATTTAAACTCTGCATGTATTTATGCAGAAATCGGTAGATTCGCATTACGGCAGAAGTTTCTGTGTGAGAAGTAAGAATCTGGAAAATTAAAGTGCAAACATCCTCAGTATCTTCTTTCACGCCAATAGCTACTAGTTCTTTCTTATGAAGGGAAGTCAAATTCCCATAGAAGCCTTGATCAATGAAAGGTCCATCACGTTCATCTAGGCAGGAATTCCACTCTGGGTTGAAAATAAGAGTTTCCTCTGGGGTCCTGTACCCCATGTGGGTTTTTATCCATTTGCTTCCTTTCAGTTTGTTGACAAAATTTCCAAGTAAAGACGGTAAAGACTGACCAGACGATTTACTACTCTGCCGAAGAGATATTGCACAATTCAGCAAAGAGAAAGCACATTCTGCTCTTACAGATACTGGCTCCCCAGGCAACTCTAAACCTCGGGCGACAAGACGTGCTCCTTCAGTGAAATCAACAATAACACCAAGCATCTTCAGTTCTTTCTTGAATGAAAAGATTGAATTGCCATAGAAGGCATCATCTATTAGAGGAAGATCAACAAACTGAGAAACAGATGCCCAGTCTGAATCAAATAAAATCATATCCGGAGCAGATCTATACCCGTCCCGAGTTTTCAACCATTTCTCACCCGACAAGAAACTTATTAGAAATGTTAACTGTGGAGCCATTTTTTCTTTCAGACACTTTATGCAATTCAGAAGAGAGATCACAATGTCACCAGTTAAATGATCCGAGGATAAGAGAAACTTGACTTTTGTAACAAGCATACTACACACTTGGTCAAGATTCACTACCACCCCAATTGCCTCCAACTCTGCCTTGTACGACCTAATCGTACTTCCATAGTAGGCTTCATCTATGATGGGTAACGGAAGAACTTCAACTAACTGACCCCAGCTGCGATGGGGCAGAATTGTTTCCATGGGGCATTTGAAACCGAAGCTAGTTCTCATCCAAGGTGAGCACACAATTTTCTCTTTCAAACTGACAGCTTCAGGTCCTAGTTGCCGGATGCATTTCAGTAACAGGAAAACAGCATCTGTGTTCAACATTGAGAGATCTTCAGGAAACCTGAAATGCTGTGGAATTAGGTTATACACATCGTTCACATGCACTACAACGCCCAGCAATTTGAGCTCATTCACAAAACCCTGCAGCTCGTTCCCATAGTAAGTTTTATCAATCCGCCGCAAATCTGTGATCAGGAGAATAGCTTCTTCAACATCAGAAGTCAGATAAATGGCTCCACGAGGATTAACGAAACCGAGGTTTGATTTCAACCATTTTCCCTGTTGCAGGGTTTTCAGAAACTCTACATCAAGCTTGTTATTGGCATTTGAATACCTGATAAAACTTAGCAGTGAAATTCCCAATCGTCCACTCATTGCAGAGGAAAGAACAGGTTTAACGTGATTAACAATGAGCTGGTATATATTTTCTGACCCCATTTGTACACCAACAAACACCAACACCTCTTTGAATGATTTTATCTGGTGATTATAATACCCCTCATCGATAGCTGATAAAACCTTGAACTCTTTCCCTATCTCTATGAGAGTGGATGACTCAGTCCCCTCGTAAAGATAGCAGCAGCTTGGAGAACTAAATCCGGAATAAGTCTTCATCCACTTCCCACATCGTACACTATCAATGAACCTCTTAGGAATCTCGTATTTGCTCGGGCTGTACTTCTTAGCTCTCAGATTCTGTATCCACTCCAGCAGCAACAGAGCTTGATGACTTGTTAGCTGATTGGAGGCTATATCTAATGCTCTATCTTGAGGTAATATATCTGGTAAATCGGTGACTTTATCATGCTTAATTAAGAAGTCCAATAGTTTGCCCTCGGGCGTAGAGTTTCCAGCAAAATTAGCAGCTTCAGTATACGCCTCCCCCAATTCCACATAGTTACTAGGATAGTAACCATATCCCACAGCACTCATGTTTTCACCCTCAAGTTTTACAATGCTAGAACCAAACAGCTTCACCCATTGGCTTCTAGAAGCGGGCACAAGAGACGTGCACATGCATACGTTGTCAGACATATCAACCACCGGCATAGACTGTAATACAAGAGAAACATTGGATGAATCAAGATGTTTCTTCAAGAAAGAGTGATAAACAAGATGAGCCAGCGAAACCACAAGTTTTCGATCCTTCTTTTCCCTGAGAACATTAGCAAGTTTCAAACAGTATGCATAAATGTCAGTGATCACCAAACCAACCTTGACCAGCCAATTCTTCACTACAGTTTCCTTCTTGTTTCTGACAATAGCAGTGACTGTCTCATCTGGGAAAAAAAAGATATCATCCGGGCACCCCATATCTATGTTCCATTTGTTTAGCCAGGAATGGTGTCTAGCCTCCCAAACAAGATGAACCTTTAATGGTGCCTGTGTAATTTGTGACACACTACAGAGAAAAACCTGCCCATCCCAAGCAATGTACTTAAGTAGAGAAATACTGCACACAGCACTAACTGGGAAATACTTCCATCTATCAGCAAGAAAGCAAAGAAGCTCGACATACACCTTTGTAGGAACCCGCGACACGAGGTTGCACGTTTGAATACATTTCGCAGTCCAGTGGTAACTATCATTTATGGATGACAATCTGAGAAAATTCCAAACTGGATCATATTTTATGTCATCCGCCGAGTTGTGTAAAACATACTTTCCTTGGGAAGCAACACTACTGAGCGAAACTCCAACTTGCCTCATGTGGGTCAGGATTTTCCGAAATTCTGGTAAGATCCTAACCACATCAATTGGCTCGCAAAAAACCATTTCCCCAGTCGAGAACGACTCACAAGGAACAATGCTTTTTGACCTGAGCTTGAGTCTAATGGACTCTCTCACTCCATTGAACTGTTTCAGAGGAGGCTCGTGTACAGGCAAGAACTCAAGCACACGAATAACGGGGAAAAATTCAGCTGTTTGAGGGGAGTTCAAACAAGTCATAAGAGCATTAACAAAAGAGGTTGGGACATGGTCAAGGATTCCCAAATTCCACTTGTTATCCAAGACTATAGCTTCTCTCGAAGATGGAAGAATAAAGTCTGCTTGCACTACAAAGGGAAAGTTGGTTACCATAGCCGTAGGCAGGAAGGCAAAGATGCCAACAGAAGAACTCCCTCTTCTCAATCTCTCACCAAACGGAAAAGCCAAAGATATGGCCCATTTATTTAAATCCTTCCTAGAATCCACCACATTCTCAGGTTTCACAGGGAAAATCTGTCTGTATATGTAGTAACGGCATGTAGCCTCACGCATGTCCAACCCCTCCTGAACAGAAAGATGGACAATACGAGAATCTGTTCCTTGATTCTGCGTAGAAATGAGATTAGTCTCGCTAGAAATTGAAATTGCAGAAACAGAATCCTCTGAAGAGGAAAAGCTATGTTCACGCACTGACAACCTCTTGATATTGTGCAAAAAAAGGAGAACTTCCGGGTGGAGCTCTGAGAGATGTTTCTTCACAGTTTCCAACTTCTCAGGTTTTAGTGGGAGAATGATTGTGGTGGCTGGAAGGGTTTTACTGGATCCATAGATGACTTGTAGATCTGAAATAGTTGGCCTTGTGGGGACCCATTCTGGGACAATGTAGCCAATACCACGGTCGCAGTTAGGAGCTTCGTCGAACCTGATTTGGTAGCCATTGCTGTAGATGTGCGGCTTCCCACTGACAAGAAACACACTCTTGAACCCGATTCCTATAAGGCACATGCACACCGTATTTCTCAAAATACGCAATTTGCAATGAGTTTAGATAAAAATGCTATAAGCCTATAGAAGGCAAACATATATTCAAATTTCTGAAATTGGATCTAGCAAGGTTTTAGTGGAAGCAGAGTATTTTTGGTTGGTTTTAACAAGCTGAGAAAATAAACAGTCATAACAGCTATTTTTGCTAGAAGATTTTCATCAAAAATTCCTTCCAACAAAAATCTGTATGTGCAAGGAACAAAATTATAGATTACCAACTTAGAGGTAGTTCTAACAAAACTCCTACCTTCTTTCACAAGAGATGATACATTAAAAAGGATGAGTGAAAAACAACCAATTACTTAAAGCTTAAGCTGTTTGGCTGCATTTACACATTATCTCAACATGTTCCCTCATGTTCATGTTAGAATATATCCCTCGAAGTGTGTGGGCCTAGATTCATTCCAGTGGTATGTAGGGAAAAGCATATGCAGTATGTCTATCTCATTTGCATGCAACATGGCTAGCCCTCGTTCACTCTCCAACAAACACTCATAAGAAATTACAGTTTCTTAATCTCTGCTCCTATTTTGTCCACCTCCCAAAAATTATTCAAGATCTGTTCTTCCTGGCATATTTACAGATTTCATACCAACACCATAAATTTCAGTAAAAATTCCAGAACATTACACCTGTTAATGCTCCAGACATTACAGATGCTCTGTCTATAAAAGATATATAAGACTAACTAACTTGTATTGGTTTTATCTATCTAAGTGAGGCAGTATTTTAAAAAGTCTAATGCCCTTAATCTCATTGGTGTACTATGCATTGCCAATACAGGATTGAATCTCCTGCTCTTTTGTTTTCCTTTCATTTTGACAGGCTTTACATGTAATCCCAACATCAGTGAATCAGAGACAGTTCCTACCAAAGAAATGCTCATTGTCATCACGAAGAATAAAAACTAGTAAGCGATTCATCTCATCACAATATCTCCAAGGGAAGAGAAGTAGACATTTGATGACATAAACAACAAACATGAAGTCTATCTTTTGGAACTTCTTGTCACTAGATTTCTTTCTTTTAAGCCTGTAATGGATAGGATAGTTTTGAGTTCTTCTGTTGCTTTTCTTCACTGATCTCGCTCCCCTTGATTCAGGAAAAGTGACACTAAAAGTTTAGCTAGGTCATGTGATTCATGATCCTCCGGAATCACCCTTCTCATGGTTTTGAACAGGGAACTTGAATATGAACGTCAACCAATCTTAAGCATGGCAATAAACTATAGCCTTGTCTCAAACATCTAACATGTATCGGATGTACCGTTTAAGAAGCTAATTAATTTCACAACATAAAAGCCTTCCGGCATGGAGGTATTTTCTTGTCGAATTAAATTTTCAGGAGGGGATTTCTCAGCATTTGCCAAGGAACTATTAATTAGATATAATATGTGACACCCATTCAAGAAATCTGTTAGAGAGTATCAGTCTAATAGTGTTATCCTTTTAATTGTGACCTGAAATTTCTGTGCGAGTAATTTTAAGCCTCCCTGTTGCATAAATATAACAACGGAATTCATGTAGCATGCTATCTTAGACCACAAAATAACAAGGGGGGACACGAGATAGACAGGCTCATACATTAACTCCACAATGTATAGCGTAAAGTAGTAGAAGTTCCAAATATAACATGCATAAACATAGTTTCTTTTTTACTACGCATTTATTTACTCAAATACCAAGTTCTTTTCCCTCCAAAAATCCAAGATCCAAATAGCCCAAGTGTACAAATCCCAAAACCTAATTAAAATCCAAGATCCAAATAGCCCAACTGTACAAATCCCAAAACCTAATTACCAATTAGGAGCATCTCATCAGGCAGCCCATTAAGTTTAAAAAAACTTCATTCTCATAGACAAATCACGAAAAAGTTAGTACTCCAATTACACAGCAATATGAGTTCTTTCCTTTTCGACTAATTCATTCTACCCTATATTCTTATGAGCATCCAAAAACCTCAGTAATTGCAGGGCAATTGCAAGGGACCAATTGCAATAAGAGAAGTTTTTGGATATGGATACGAGGAAAGTAGCAAATTAAATGACAAAAACAAGATCCTACTATTTGTTCGAACTTCGAAGATACTACCTTTTCCCCCAATGAAGCCTTGGCATCTCCGACCCTTCTTAGTGGATTTACCAATACTACAGAGGGACTCAATGTTCTCCTTAGAAAAGCCAATCTCATTGTTGAACACCAACAGAGTCGCAGAAGAACCCAACCCAGTTATATCCCACGTTGTTAGAACAAGCTCCAGTGTGGGTTGTACGCCTGCAGCGTACTCATTGTCTTCCGCATTCTGTCGCAACAACCACAGAGAAACACAATCACTCATAAGAAGACATAGTTTAAGCAACAAATCAGGATGGAGCCAGAGTTTTGAAGCAATGGGGTCAACAACAGCCCATAGAACAAAATTTCATCTTTTCTCTTTGTTTATTAAATGACAACTACACATTAATAATACTAAATCTAATGATTACCTCTAGGGCGGCGTTTCATGTAGAAGAAGCGTTGATCTATGAGAAAAAGGCATCAAAATCTGATTACAAAACTATGATACAGCCTCTTAGTTAGTGAGTGGTCAAAGGGACCTTGATATAACATAGTCCCAGATATGGCAAACCATGAAACCGGTCCATTCATACCCGGGTTTGGTTGCATTCCCAAGCCCGGAATGCAATCCGGGGATTAATAGCTTCCGTGCGGATAAAATATCCTGCTGTCTAGTCCCTCTTTATCCAGCCTCTGTTTATCGAAAATGTCATCGTTAATTACCGAAGTCCCATACACTTATACAAAATTACCAACCCATATCCTCTCCCTAACAAAAACCCAAAAATAAAAAAAAAAAAAAATCTGTGTAACTATTTTCCCTTGATAATCCCCTCCTACTAAATCCAATATCCACTATCCCATAACCTCGAAATTTTGACTGCCAACAATCGGGCTGTTATGTTACATATTTTATTAATTTAAAATTTTATTTGGTCCGTGGCAGTATAAATTTTTATTATGCCTTTGGATTCTTTATATTGAGTACATTACCTATCCTTTTACACTCTCGTCTGCTGGGACTTGTTTCAAGGAGCACTCCCAGGCTCCTTTATTAGAGTCTGCCTCTCACATGAAAAAATCAGCCCTAATCAATTCTATTGAATGCCTAGACTTCCCTTCATTGGTTTTAAATAGGTAAGAAAACACCAAAACGATGGTACACACTTCTTCTTCTACAGAGAACAAAAAAAATTAAAAATTAAAAAAAAAATACTCTTCTTCTTCAACAGCAAACACTCACACAGATATATACACTTTGGTTTTATCTATATATTTTCCATATATACTTTGAAGCTATTGAGCAAATGGGCGATTCTTGGTTCGAGGAAAGTTTTAGCTGCACACAAACCTTTCCAAGATCGTTTTATCTTGGGGGTGGAACGTCACACAACTCGATGCAAGCGGAGACGTATCTTCTCTTAGGAGAGCGCTTTATGCGTGACTCAATCCACATAAGTTTTCTATTAAACTCCTAATTTTGTGCTTACATAATTATATCAATTTTAATTGTTGTGTTGTTGTCTCCAATTACTAATGTGTTTACAGAAATTCTAACGAAACTTTCCAACAATTAGTGCTTATGCTTGGGGAAATTTCATCGGCTCAAGTTTCTTAAAGAAAGCCAAAAAAAAAGGTCCATTCATGAATGGATAAATTAATTCAAAAAATTAATGGTGTCAAGGTGACCTTGACCCACGCTCCCTACGGGGCTACGCCATGGAAGTTTAGTATTTGTTAGGACTGTCATTGTTTTCTATTTTCCGAAGTCGAAATCTCTGAGAAAAAGGGAAAGAAATAAGGCCAAAAATTGTAAGAAAACTTCAGCAGAGAGGACAAGTAAAATACAAAAGAAAAGTGAAGGTTGCATGGGAAATGAATTCACACGAAAAGTACAAAATAAATTTTTGTTCTTGCATGTGTTCTGTTTAATTACAAAGAATTCTTTAACGCAACTAAAACTTCCACAGTACTTTTAATTAGCAGGATCCATCGAAAAATTGAAATTCTGGCTCTGATAACTTGATAAATGAACAATTAAAAAATTAAAAGAAAGTTGATTTCCTCATTCTTCGTTATCTTTTTCGTACATAGGAAAATAAACCAACTACAAGTAAATTGCAAGCTCAAAAGACACCTGAATAAGCTCCATAAGGAAGTGGACATCTTTTGTGTAGAGCTCTTTGGAGAGACTGGTAACAGCGTTGTGAAGATCTTGAGTTAACGGGTTTACGGATTTCTGCCCTATCGAGAATTTCCGAGTCCTTATCTCTTCGATGTGCTGCCTCGCTATCTCCGTTTTCTTCATTCTCTCGTCGTTACTCGTAGCAACGGTAGTCATTGCCTTCTTCTTTTTCTTGCAGTAGTACTGTAGTACCATTCACTTCTTACTCTCTGCTTCTGCTGGCAAATTGGGTTTCTCAATCTAGAGAGAGAGAGAGAGAGAGAGAGTAGGAGTATGAAATTTCCAGGAGGGGTTGAACCGGGACTGAACAAAATGGCGGCAAAGGTGACAGGCTTTAGTTACAGGTTGTGACGTGTGTGAGTAATTATGAGATTTTGAGAGGGATATGATTCCTAGAAGAGGATCGATCAAGATTCTGAATCTCGTATCGGACAAGGTACCGATTTTTTTACTGGTACGATACGGTATCGGTACCGGACGGATATCGGTACCGTTTCGGATTTAGCGGTATTATCTATCTATCTATCTATCTATCTATATATATATATATATGTGTGTGTGTGTGTGTGTGTTAAAATTGAAATTTTTTCACATATCATCTAATTAATCATAAAATAACTTATTAATTGGACAAAAAATTTCATGAAATAGACTTTAAACTAAAAAAAAAATGTTCAATTAGTCTGGTTTATATTAGGGACTAGGTACGATGCTACGTGCGTTGCACGAGTTTTATGCCCGTTTTGTGGTGGTTGGGTTGTAATGTGGTATATAATCTTAAAGGTAATATTTAAAAGGATATAAATAATGTTTTTTATATAATTGGGAAAACTGATGAAATTAATTTAGATGTTTTGGATGTAAGAAAACAGATATATTCGTGGGAGTAGCAATGTATTTATTTTATATTTGAGCAAAATAATTTAGTTCAATATTTTCATTTAATGTGTGTCTAAACGCAAATGCATTGTAATAAATTTTGCATAGTAAATCACATTTTTGAGGTTCTTTTTTAAGAAGAAATGCGTAATGTATTTTAGATAATTTTGCATAGTCAGATTTTGTTGTACATAGCCAAAATCATTGCATAACTATTACTATGGCTAAGAATTTGATGAATCACGCCTTAGGTTGTTTTAGAAAGCATCTAGGAAAATCAATTCAATTGATGCATCAATCTTTTGCTTTGCAATAGAAACAACTCAGAACTCCGAAACTTATTTCAAAAGATGTTCAAGACACAAATCATAAAGAACTAAATACAAGGTGCAAGCAAATCATAAACCATATATATTCCAAACACAAATACATAAACAAATTAAGTAGCCAAGAGAAAATCAACACCGCTGGCAAACCAACAACTTGCCCACGACACAAACATTAAGCCCAAAAACTTACTTGGACTTTTCCTTGATTTCTTGTAGACAAACCGAATCTGAAAGTATGGCAAAAGAAACAAACCCACGTCATAAATCTTCACTCTTCCTTCATTTCTTCTCTCTTTTTTGCAGTAAAGATAAAGATAAAAGACCAAGCCCCAATAATTCGATTCCTCAAAAGTCTTCTCCGGCCGTACTTCTCAGCGAAAATATTATGCTTTGGGAAAATGATATGAGTACACCACATATACACTCCAAATGCACACCACCCTGAGGTGGTAAATGAGGAGAGGCCCAAAGTGGAGCTCATCCAAAAAATGGGTCTCTCCTTATTTGCCACCTCAGATGATGTGTATTTGGGATGCACCTGTGTGTACTCATAGCATTGTTGCTGGATAAATATAGTCTCCAAGATCTCTACATCTCGGCACTGTAGTTGGCGCACAAACCAACCATAAGTAGAGAAAGTTTTCCCCTCTCGGCCAACACGTGTAAAAGGCAGAAAAAGAAGGCAACGGGAAACACAAAACAACCCATCCAATGCAAATAAGTTACAAGAAAACCAACAAGCGTAAAAAGACAAAACTGACCATCCAATGGCATATAAATCACGCGACAAACCAACACCCACAATCTGCAATTGAGGGGCAAAATCGTCTGAAATTGGCCAAATGACCGAACAAATTCAATTTGAAAGCCTCTCTTATATAAGCCCTCCGGTCTTGGATATAATTGAAGGTGATATGTATATGTAGGGTTAATAGCATAAATGTTATAAATGTTTAGGGCTAAATTGTAATAAAACCCCCTTCTAATCTAACACTACTTTTTTGTTCAAAACAAGAAAATAACCGTTCATCAGATGAAAACAACTGTCGTTCATCAGATGAAAACAACTTTCGTTCAAAACAACTGTTCATCTTCTTCCCACCGCTCCGTCGGTCTAGTGGCTCGGGCAGCGGCACCAATCGATTAACTCCGGCAGCGGCACTCCTCTCTCTCTCTCTCTCTCTCTCTCTCTCAGTAGTCTTCTCTCTCGGCTCTCTCTTGGTACTCCAGCCGGCGGCAGCAACCTCGTCGTTTTTCAGATCTGCAATTTTTCGGACGAAATCGCCGGTAAGGGAGTACCGGCCGGTATTGTCCAGATCGACCGGAACCGACCGGTATTGTCCGGAATTGAGGACGGGACGGAATCATAGGGTGATGTTACCGTTTTTATGCAAATCCGGTACGTACCGGCCGGTACGGTACGAGATCAACAACCTTGGGATCGATACGTGACTTAATAATTTAACTTTAAAGTTAAAGTAGAGAATAAATTCTTCTAAAATTTCAAAAATGAGACTCATCAAACGAACTCATCAATTTGAAGATTTTTTAACTTTGCTACAGTAACTTAACAAATTTGGTGACCTATTGTTCATTCACTAAAAGAGGAGGAGGGAGGGAAGAGTAAAAGTTTGAATAGAGAGTCTGATTCTATGAGTTTTTGATAAAGTGACTTGCTAAAATTTGAATAGAGAATCTAATTTTGTGAATTTTTTGAAAAGTAACTTGCTAAAATCTACATTTAATAAAATTTAACAGTTGATTTTATCCAATGAAGAAGACATGTGATCAAATCATTTGATAGTAAAATAAAAACAAGAAGACATGTGATTTTGCTTTGATTTAATCACATGACTTTAGATTTTATAAAATTTAGATTTTATCGTTTGGGAAACTTAGGGGCGACATAATATGGAGAGAGGCTGTTAAACTCCGGATTTGAGGGCCCTGTTGTGCAGAAGGTGAACGGCACTAATAAGGACTAGAATTGAGACTATGGATATATCGGGTAAGATTTTTTCAAATACTCCCTCCGTCCCTTAAAGTTCGACACTTTCACTATTCCAGCCCTATGAAAAAATTTATTATTTCTTTTAATCTGTAATGTTTTATATAAGCAATATGGATCTCGTTTGATAGATTTCAATTAGTTCTTTTAAACAAAGTTCTGAAAATCTCATAAAACGTTATGAATTGAAAGATATAGGCAATTTAAAAATGGCACATACTCCCAAAAGTGTCTAACTTTAGGGGATGAATGGAGTAACAATTACTCCAACTCATGATGTTTACTGTCTAGTGTAGCTAGAGGCTGGGAAAAAAAGAAGTAAAGAAACAAGAGCCCTTCGAATCGACCCAAATTAGAAAAACCAGATTGAAGTGGCAGTTTTGTCTTCTTTTTTATTTTCCCTGGTTCGGTCTCAGTTTAAGGAATTCCTTAGAGCATTCGCATCAGTCTCTCTAAATTTTGGACCAAATTACACCTTAAAAAATCACTTTACTGCAGCTAGTCACTTTTATAGTGCCTGCTACATCAGAGTCTCTATTCTAACTTAATTTCATTAAACTACTCTTTCTTTATACATATACTTTTAAATTTAAATGATATTTTTTATATTCTAATTGTTATATTCTCTTCGTTCCTAAATAAGTGTCGCCTTCGAAAAGGACGTGTAAATTTCCGAGCAAAAAAATTAAGTACTTTTTTGCCTTTTTCATTTTATTATGAACATACCTTATTTTTTGGTTCGAAAATTACACGTTTTTTTTTCCGTATGGGACACATGTTTAGAGACGGATATAATGGAGTACATTTTTACTTGAGACGTGTTCGAATCTCATGGAGGCCAACCATATCAAACCTTACGACCATTACTAGGTCATTACCTTCAGAGCCTCAGAATTAATCGAGGTATGCGTAAGTAAGCAATGGCATCCGGTTATTAAAAAATACTCTAGAATAACAAAAGACTTATGAGTGGGTACAAATTAAATAGTAAAATAATGGTAATTTGATGAATAGTGCCTCTTTACTTCCCACGAGGCACTGTAGCAAAATTGTAAAATTTGGGAACTCGCGAGAAAGGCCATGAGCGCCTAGTGCAGGTAGGGCTGAACAAAGGAACCGGATGAACCGAACCGGAGAACCGAGCCGAACCGATTTTTTTTTTCTTCGGGTTTTCAGTATACCGGTCTGGTTCTCGGTTCTGGAAATTTCTGAAATTTAGGAACCGGTTTGGTTTCGGTTCTTAAGCTTTTCGTCCCAATTCGAACCGAACCGAACCGGTTTATATAATAATATACCCTGAAAAAATATAAGGGGCAGGACTTGAACCTGCATCCTCGCGTATGGAAGCCACGTACATTACCACTTGGCTGGACAACATTCCTGTTTGTGAGGGGGATACTTATTTTATATATTACACGTTTGATTTATGACCTATATATACACCACCTAAACATTTCCAGCCCCAAAATCTTATTCTCTCCTGCTGTCTCTCTCTCTAGAAACACAGAGCAGCGGCGAGGGTTTCTCCTCTTCCTCCTCTCTCTCTCTCTCTCGCCTTTCCTCCTCCCTCTCTCTCGCCTCTCCTCCTCCCTCTCCTACACCGACGGTGACTCCCTCCTCTCTCTCTCTTTATCTCTCTCTCTCTCTCTCTCTCGCCTTCAAACGATTTGTGGCAAATGAAGCTTTCAGATCTAAAACTTTTGCCTCAAAAAATTGGTGGTCGATCTGTGGCAATGAAGCTCTCTCTCTCGCCTCCAAACGAACAAGGAGAAGAAGTCGAACGCAAACCGTTGTAGAAGATTAGTATGGGTTTTGTTCTTTCTCTCCTGAGTACTCTTGTATTTTGTATATGCATCTGTATCAATTTTGTATATTAAGATTTGTATCAATTTTGTATATTAAGATTTGTATCAATTCTTCCCTCCTTTTTTTTTTTCGATTCTTGTCGAGTTGTTCCACTGAATTTTTTCCTCCATCAAGAGAACCGAACCGACCGCGGAACCGAGACGAACCGAACTGGAACCGAACCGACTCTAAATAACCGGTTTCGGTTCTCTCCCTCCCCCGAACCGGTTTTTCCCGGTTCTATCGAAAACCCCTAGGAATTGGACCGAATCGAACCGGTTACAGCCCTAAGTGCAAGGCATTTTTCACTAATTTGCTTGCTACTCTAGCGGCAGAAGATGAATAAGGAGAGAGATGCGGATGCTCTTATATGTAAAACTGGTTCCGTTTCTAGTTTTTGGTGGCTAAAAGAGCCAGACTGAACTGGTTGTATATAATCCTCTGCATTCTCTCTACCCCTCTCACCGACTCACCACCACAACCACCACCAATCATCAACACAACCACCACCAACACTGTTGATGCCTACAACCACACAATCGATGCTGGTCCATCGTTCATTCTCATCGTCATTGTTGACGCCGGTCTGCCACATCATCATCGTCATTGTCGCCAACTCCATCGTTCACTTCGTGGCTCTCTCTCTCTCTCTTGATATGTATATATGTGCATATGTGTTAGTGTATATATATATATATACACAGTGAACTTCCTATCCACACCCTAAAATGCGGATCTTCTCTCCACACCCCACTTTTCTGATCAAATTTTTATGATCCGAACCGTCCCATGTGTTTAAAATGTGTTTTTTAGGGTCTCCGCTAGAAATGAGCAAAAAAACAATATCGGAAAGGGCTTGATCTAAGCAGTTTTTAATAGAAACTGTATATGTACGGTTTTTATGAAAAACTGCTCGAATCAAGCCATTCCCGGTATTTTTTCTTTACTGATAAAAACACATTTAAACACATTGAGCAGTTTGGATCGTCGAAATTTGATCCGGAACTATGAGGTCTGAACGGAGTCCATAACTTAAGGGTTTGGATGGTGACTTTTCGTGAAAAAGAAACGAGGATGCGACAAGTGGCAGTAATTCATTGGATTGTTAGGTGAACTTTGAAGTAATAAATGTGACACAATCTTACCACATTTCAGAGATTTTTTTTTTTTCAAATTTGAAAAACTAAGCTTGCGATTCTATAAATACTCTTCTTATTTTCCATAATAATGTAATGAAATATCTTTCTAATAATTTTTTTTAGTCACCTCTATCTATATTTGCATCTATGTCATTATTTCAAGTGATATCAAATATATTAATCTTTTAAAAATTACCGGTTAATCATTGCACGATTGGCGCCTTTACGGTGTGAAAGAAACGGGTAAAACCAAAGTAATCGTAAATTAATTACGATATGTGTGTATATATTTTATATGTTATTATAGAGTGACTTTTCGTGAGGAGAGCCGTGTTTGCAACAAGTGGCATGAAATCCTTGGCGGCTTATCTACTTATTTGGGCCTTGAAAAATGCACACAGTTTCAATATTGTCCCTACAAAAATTTTTGTGTCAATTTCATCATCATATTTTCAGACAAATTTCAATGCTACCCTTCCGTGAACTACATAACAGAAATGGCTTACGTGGTTAACATGGAGATGATGTAAGGCACCATGTGATAATTCTGAAATACTAAACGAAACCCCAGATCCAACAAAAGCCACCCAATAATCATGCCCCATATCAAATACGGTACCTCCCCTCCATGCCATTGTAACCTTCCAGTTCCAGCACTCCATCCCAACAATTCCACCATCCTTCTTCTCTAGCATGGCCATATAGATCGGAATTTCAGAAGATAAAGGAAAAAGGCAATTAAGGAAAGAAAAATAACCGAACAAAACCCAAATCGATCGCAAACGGCCCCATGCCTTCGGTATCCAAAAGTTCTTTCATGGTTAGAAATGGTAGAAAACCTAATAAAAATTGACAAGGCTGATCAAAAATTTTCTTGACACCAAGTGCCGTTGAAGTCCGAATTTGTTCTCTCTCTTGTTGTGAGCGTTTCCTTGTCTATACTATATAGCATTGCATGGGTATGACGATCTAGACAAAGATAGGGTTGGATTTTGCACTGCTTTTCTTTTTGTTTTGAAAACCGTGTTTTGAACTGGTTCATTCAAAAAAAAAAACTGGTTCATTCATCCCTGCCAGGGCCGGCCCATGGGCAAGGTCCACAACGCCTGGGCCTTGGGCATCCCAAAAAGTCCCAAAAAATAGGGCACCCTGGAAAAATATTTTGTTAGGCTTAGTAGGAGTCTTTCAAGCCCAAAATGAAAAACAAAAGAAGGCCCATTTGGTTTGAAATCTTAACCAACAAGAGAAGGCCCAGGTAGCCTTAAAAGTTCTATTTCTTCATTCTTTTTTATATCCATTCTCTCACCCCTTCTCCGTCTTCCTTTTTCGATGTGGGACACAAAGATAAAAAGGACACCTACCTTTGCTCACTACCTTGCCTCCATCTCAAGCTCACATTAACCTGACCAATCACCACTACCAGACCTTTCTTCCTACTTTTTAGATGGGGATGAAGTTTTGCTGTGTATAATAATTAATTTTTAGTCGAAAAACAAAAATGGTTTTGTTTTTTTATTTTCTAGGATAGTCAACGTGCATATTTAAACATAAATAACAATTCTTATGTTATTTCCCTCCCCAACAAAAGGAGGTCACTTTGCCAGGAGCAAAGTTATAACAATATCTGAAGAAAAGTTACAGGAGTAGTATCATATTTTTTCTACCACTGTTTTTGTTTTTATGGTGTTCAAGTGCCCAACACGATACATCTTTTGTATGTAGGTGTGGAATAAACCTATGGGATCGAATCAATTGAAAAATGTTGGTTTAGTTTTTTGTAAGCTATTAGTTTGGTTTCAGTTTTGGTTTCAGTATATGTGAAAATGGTCATACACTTTCTTTAATGAACCCCAATTGCCTGTATAAACACCCTCAAAGAGGGATGAAGCTTTTTTTTTCTTCTACTAAAAATTGTTACTAAGTGTTAAGGGCACAAAATTTAGAACTTGCCTTGGGCACTAGAACATCTTGGGCCGGCCCTGATCCCTGCTATGGGTACATACAACATTTGCTTGGGACCATTTCGAGGTCTCACACAGATGATCTAAGCAGTTTTATTTGTTTAAAAAAAAAATTTGAAGGGGCCCTTGCAAAAATTTAGTTCAACTGGATATCGTTAAATGCTTGATCCATACATTTTTTTTCCGGTCTCTAATTGTACGGACTAAAGAAAGAATGTATGGATTAAACACTTCCCGATATCCGGAAGAACTGATTTTTTACAAATATCCATGGTCCATACGTTCTTTTTACAAATGGTACTCCCTGCGTCATATTTAACTTTCTCTACAATATCCGTGTCATTTTCAAACGTCTGTACTTTTTATTTATAATGTTTTGAAATATTTAAAAAAATTTACCTAATAAAACTAATTGAGATCGATCAAATAAGAACCATATTGTATATTGTATAGACTATGGAATTACTATGCAGTGAATTGGTGATAGGAAAAAGAGAGAGGATGGAGGGTGGGAAAATTCTAATAGTGGGAAGGAAGGGGATTTATTACTGCTATGGATCTTGGGCGGGGGAATTAGGCCGTGGGTTTAGTTGGGTCAAGGGGTCTAGATTTGGATACCAAGTCTTTTAGGCATCAGTATACTATGTGGCATCTTATTATCATTTCCATATCGGCAAACGTTAGCCAGGTAAGTAATTTCTGTCATATAGTTGATGGAAGGGCAAAATTGAAATTCGTCCGAAAATATGAGGATGACATTGACACGCAAATTTTTTGTAGGGACGGAATTGAAACTGTGTGCATTTTTCAAGGACCAAATAAGTAGATAAACCAATAGTTGGCCAACACAATTATAGTTTTTCTATGTTTGCATAACAGTTAAAGTTAACCCTTGATTTCCGTAATAATTTTCTTCAAATATAGGAAACTTTTAGAACAAATCATAATCCATATGGTAAAGATTGTGAGGATTTAATTTCAAATTTTGGGGTCTATATTACTTATCTAGCTATTTACAGATAGATCATAACAATTTGAAAAAGGAATCTAATCGTTTCTTCCAACTTAGGAAAAAACAAAATTTTCACTCAATTTTAGGCTAACATATTTTAAATAGATCAACACAACAATTTCACAAATATAGCTTTCACCAAATATATAGCGCTTATTATCCTTGCGTGTTTCCAATCATGGGATAAAATACCATTACAATTTCAATTTAATTTAATAATTTTCCTAACGTAAGCATATGGATAAAAATCTCATTGATCATTGATTCAAAGCATATGGATAAAAATCCCTCGACTGAAAATGGGTTGTTGCTAAACATGTCTCTCAATCCAATTTGTGGATCGGAACTCATTTTTTCTTATGCATTTTCTCTCTATTTAAATAAGATTTCTTGATATAATTTCATTTAGTTGTCACCAATTATCTCTTTCACATTTATCTCATGCATGCAGTGTGTTGTTCTTAGAATTAGTACAGAACTAAGGATGCTGGAGCAAGAAGAGGGTGCGCATTTGATCAATTTCCATCGCCAAAAAAAAGGAAATTCCATAGTGTTTTATTGTAGTTATTAGATTGCAAAATACATCTCTTAAATTTTTTCCCTCTTTTCTTTTTCCTACAAGCACCTAATTATTTTCTAAGATCCTCATGTACATAGAGTCCCGATTCATTGAGGGACCAAACCAAACCGATTACACCTCTAAGCGTAGCCTGTTTCTCAAAGGCCACCATATCTTCAGGCAGCCAAAGTGGGCTCGTTTGTTCTATGTTGCAGTCCATAATGTGCCATGGACCCTGGAATGGGCCTGCAGACAAGTCTCCGGTGCATTGTTTGTCTCCTCTCTCTATCGGTAGGGCTTCTTGGGCTTGGGGCATTTGACCTGCTTGGATGCTGGATTGACATGTTGGGTTATGACCTACAATTAGGGTGTCCGTATTATAAATCAACGATTAGCGTGTCCCAATTATAAACCATTTCCGTTGGCAAAATTATTGCGGTAGCGGTGTAAGGCCTCGTTCTTTCAATATACTTGAACATATATGTATTTATGTTTGATGCATTTTTATATGCTTCTAATATAGATTGACGCTAAACAACCCCGTTAGCATTTCTCTTAATTTCAACATTCGTGCTTACCTCCCACCTCCTTTGTATCTTTCCAACATTAGCCTTATTTTTTTATTGGCGAAAGTCAGTAATTTGGAATAGTTAGATTAAAGCAAGCCCAACAGCCTCCTTATAAGACAATTTTCAACGCCTCCCTATCCAGTTCCAAAGCCTCAATTGTTCATCTATTTCACTACCAACCCATTATTTTGACATCTTTTCCTTTTCTCTCATCTCTCTCTCTTTCTTTCCTTTTCTCTCTCCTCTCTCTCTTACTTTTTCCTTTTGATTAGAATAATATATTTTAATGAAAAATTAAAATAGGTAAAATAGAGAGGATTATTGGAATGTTGAAAGAGATGTGAGTAATTAAAATAAAAAATGTGCACTGTTCACAAACCTTTTTGGAGAGTTATTGTTGGAAATGGTCTTAGCACGGTAAAAAAGGAGTTGAACTCTTGATCTCTTTTCCCCGAATACTTAAGTGCTCTCGTGATGCCTTTGGGTCAAAGACATTCATCTTTCAAAGACGAGAGCAAAATTTGGATTTCTCTAGCAAACTATCAATGTAGCTTACGTGGTGTGCTTAGTATTTCTCTATTTCAGCTATTTTGTAACTTCTCATCAAGATGAAAGGAACTTGGTACTCTTTTGACCCAAATATGCAAAAAAAGTTCTCAAAAAGTAAATAAGAATCTCCAGGAGAAATCAAATTAGCCAGGCTAATGTACATAGACGTCAATTTTGTCCCTATCTTCAATGCAACCTCTTTGTATTTTTTGATATAGTATATGTCCGCGTCAGGTTACGCGCATCTCAATTAATTATGAGTACCGATACAAACTTTTGTAGGCATAGATAGTACGACTAGTTTTTTTTTTTTTTTTTTGGGAACAATCAAGGAAGTTTCTCAGCTGAAAGACTGCCTCCAGGAGAAGAAGAATGAATGCCTGGAGTTATTACTCGGATTGAGCTATCTTGGTTTACTCTTTCAAAACAATCTGTGCAGACTCTTTCCGCTTTGGCTTCCGCCACTAAAGAAGAAAAGAACAAATCATCTAAAGAAGAAAAGAGCAAGAATGACTTTGGGGGAAGAAAATTAAAATTGTAGAAAATTCAAAGGTGGCTTTCTAATAGTCTCTGTGGTTTAATTATTTAGATTTGAGTGTTTTGAATTTCACTTAGTTTTGAGTACTTATCCGTTTACTAGTAAATAAAGTTCATTTTAAAGAGAAGGAGCAACCCCAACTTTTTCAACACGGAGAAAATCAAGAAACAGTCGTGCGTCTTGGTTGGCCACCACCTTTTACCCTCACTATATATGATCCAATAGGAGTATTTTTTTTTTTTATCTAGGGAGACAAGAAGATTTTGACTACTTTTGGCTGAAGACCTCGAACTCCAGCCCCATTTATGGAACCAAAAAACATCATCCGTCAACATCGTCACCCATTATTTGTTTCATGAACTTTCTCAACAAAAAGTAAGTTAAGTATTTTTCCATCTTAATTTGGATTGATTAAAAAGTCATTGGATCCCATGATTCTTTGCATTTATTGTACATAGCTAACGTGGATGGATCGATTTCACATTAGCGGCATAAGCAGTATTGAAAAGTAGATGCAATTCTATGTGCTGATACATGCATTTAGGAAGTACTCTACCCAAATTCCACAACCTCAATTAATAAATGTACGACAGTGGCGATATATGATGGGGATGGAGTATTGAAAAGTTGAACAACAGCACTAGGTAACTTCTCTAAAGTCAATTCAATGGCCGCCCCGATGTGATAGTGGGATTTTCTATTAAGTTCAAAAAATTATATGCCACTAATAAACAAAGGATATATAATCATATTTATAATATTGCACCCTTATCATGTGATGTAACGTGGGTCCTTAATGTGTTGGAAAAAATAGGACACCAAATTCCCACAAGTAAATTACGGAGGAAATAAAAACTACAACAAATAAGAATCGAAATGCGCAAACCACAAGCACAGAGACAAGCGATTTTTATGTCGTTCCCCCAAAAAATATGAGGTACATCCATGGGACTGAAGTCCGATTCCACTCTCACCAAAGTTCGTTCAAATGAGTTTACAAGAGATAAAAATCTCACAAATACCCTAAGGTTTGTCCAACAAATTACAACCAAAACAAGAGAAAAACCTCACTAAATTTGATAAACAAAACCCTCCAAATTTTTTGAAATGAAAAGCCCAGAAATAGAGCAAATCAGCCCCTCAAATGATCACGTACAAGCTACTATTGGTAGGCTGAAAAATGGGAAAACAAAGGCAACATTTGATTTTCCTTGTTGACAGACCGTCGTACTCACAAAACACACACAGTGCACTTTTCGTTTTTCTTTTCAAATTTTCTGATAGAATTCACCGAAATAGGAAGACCGAAAGTAATAAGGTAGTACCGATTGAGATTCCCCGGGAAGCTAACAAACATGTGCCACTCATGTGTCAAAAAAATATATAGAAAGTTTTACCCAAACACAAACCCACAAAATAATTCTATTTGAGACAAAATAAATTATTGGGCTAACATAATTATTGGACCTCCACAAAAGTAGAATAAGGAGGGACCAAACAATTCTCCCCCTCTCGACTTATTCGGAAAGATCCACCAAATCCAGCAACGATCGAAACTTCTCATGCTTGTCCTTAGACAAAACCTTTGTTATCATATCAAAGGATTATCATTCGTGTGAATTTTCACATGTTGCAACAACTTTATATCAAGCACATCCCGAATCCAATGGTATAGAACATCAATATGCTTTGATCTAGAATGGAAGGAAGAATTCTTGTTCAAATGTATAGCACTTTCAATATCACAATAAAGAACGTATCTTTCTTGATTCAAACCAACTCTTGCAAGAAATTCTTCAACCACAACAACTCCTTGAAAACTTTGGTAATTACAATGAATTTTGCTTTAGTAGTGGATAGAGCAACACATTTTGCAACTTTGATTGCCAAACCATATCTCCCCCTGCAAAAGTTCAAGTACCCCGAATTGGACTTCTTAGAATCAACATCACCGGCCATGTCGGCGTTTGTGAACCCACCCAACATAGCTTTTCCATTTCCAAAACACAAGCAAACTCTAGAAGTGCCCTAGAGATACCTCAAAATCCATTTTACCGCTGCCCAATGTTCCTTATCCGAATTCGAAAGAAAGTGACTATAAACTCTAACTGCGTGAGTCAAATCCAGCAAACCATGGCATACATCAAGGAACCAACGGCTAAAGCATAAGGAACCTTTTCCATCTCCTCTTTCTCTTTTTCACTTGTAGGACATTGTTATGAACTAAGCTTAAAGTGGATCACAAGTGGACAACCAACGAGCTTAGCTTTATCCCTCTTAAACCTCCCAAGAACCTTTTTAATGTAGTTTTCTTGAGACAACCAAATCAGCCCCTTCTTGCGATCACGAATAATTTTCATACCTAAAATTTGCCTTGTCGGTCCCAAATCCTTCATAGCAAAGGACTTACTTGACTCCAACTGCAAGTCATTGATCCTTGTAGAATCTTGTCCCACAATTAACATATCATCAATATAGAGCAAGAGGATGATAAAGTTGTCATACAGAAACTTTTTCACAAACACACAATGATCAGAGGTATTTCTCGAATACCCATACTTCATCATAAAAGAATCAAATTTATTGTACTGTTGTTTCTGCAATTTTTTCAAACTATACAAACTTTTCTTCAATTTACAAACAAGATTCTCCTTTCCTTTCTCCTTGAAGCCTTGGGGTTGCTCCATGTAAATTTCCTCTTCCAAATTACCATGAAGAAATGTGGTTTTCACGTCAAGTTGTTCAATCTCAAGGTTCAAACTTGCGGCCATACTAAGAACAACACGAATGGAAGAAAATTTAACCACAGGTGAAAAAATTTCATCAAAATCAATACCCATTACTACAAAACATCATAAACATCACCCTTTTTAAGCGTGATGTTTCACTTTCTATGTCGTCAACAAAAGCGTGATGGTTCCAGGTGACATGGTAAGTCATTATTTTCCATCACGCTTATAAAGCGTGATGGAAAGATAACAACAATCACAGTCAAAAAACGTGATCGTTTCTTGTAAAAACCGAGATTAAAACTCGTTCCGCGTGTTCTTTTTTTATTATTGATGTCGCTTTTCGTCTAAAACCATGGTTGAATATAACTTATGATCACACCTAAAAAGTGTGATCTTTTATGGTTAAAACTGAGATGAAAAATAAATAAGTGTGATCTTTTCTTATTTATGATCTCACTTATTTGAAAGAAGTGACATCTTTTCTTGAACACAATATAAAAAAATAATATTGCAGCCATTTATACTATTTCAATTAATATGAACTATTTATTTGCACCAATGTGCATCAATTACGCACAAAAAAAAGAAGAAGCATAATTTCAATAGAATAATTACAAGCTACTTACAGAAGTTACCAACACAAAATAAAGAAGTTCACAACTTAATTGGGATATCCATAGAATGAGCCTTATCGGTTATTAACACAACTGCACAATCTATAACCTAAGTTCCATAAAGAAAAATTGTAAGCCCCATAGGCCGAGCTTCCTTTGTTTTGGCAAGTCCATGTCTCAAGCATACATTTCCGTGTATCGTATTTTATGGCACTGTAATCTTTGGTATTTAATTTTAGAGTGTCTATTTTAGGTGTGGAAAATGAATCATAACAAATTGTATTTTCTTATTCGAGTGCGGTAGTTTTTTTAGTCAAGACAGATTGCTCATTTTGAAGACAAGGTTGGTGCTACATGTTTTGCTCAAGCATTTCAAGGATTTCTAATAGCACAACATTCTGATGGAGGTTGCTGGATATTTTGCTCGAGGAAAACAGTCGGCAAAAATGCACAAGGCAAAAGGTAGTTGCTAGATGTTTTGCTCGAGCATTTCAAGGCCTTTTTTTTAAGCAAAACATTCTATTTGTTTTTGCTGGATTTTTTGCTCGAGCAAAACAGCCGGCAAAAATGCCCAATTCAGCAACTATAAAATCTCAGCGATTAGGTCTTTTCCAATAATTTGAGCAGTCGATTATTCGACCCTTTGCGCCTCTCTTTTCAAAATACAGCCAAGAGTGCTAAGGTTTATGTACTTTGAAGATTCGTGAAGGTTTTCTATTACCGTGCAATCAAGATCATCTTCAAAGGGTTCTATCGTTCATATTCAATTCAAAGGTTCTCTATCAAAGTCCTTTTGTGGAGTTCGAAAGGCAAAACAGTTGGAAGGCTTGAGGATTCAAGACATGGCAATCATGCAAGGGTGTGATGTACGTGGATTCGGCAAGTAGGGCTTAGGATTCGTGGTGAGGATACACGGTCATCGAGTAAGTATACTTGTAATCACACATTTATTTAGTGCATGATTCCTTCCCGTGGTTTTTTACCCTTTTCGGGGTTTTTCCACGTAAATCTTGTGCCTTATTCTTTATTGTTTAGTTTGGAGTAATCTCTTACTATTATTATTATTCATCGCATGGATTTAGAAATTTCAAAAATTACTAATTACATACAAATACACCCAACAAAATATTTTCAAGCAGTGATCTTTCCAGACTTTGACTTCCCATAGATACAGTACCTCAATCAACGATTTGAAATGTATCATCAATCCTTTGAGTATCACTCGGACACTGCACACTTACAAGAACAACACACAAGACAAACAATCTAGTTAATCCGAGTCATCAGTTGAACATTCACAAATTATTGATCTATCCATCACCACAGAGTCAATAAATCAAAGGAAAATAACGAATTCTTTAGAATGTTCCATAAACCAATAGTAAACATAAGGAAGAGGATTATTACATTAGCAAATTTCTTAATGGCCATGTATATTCAGATTCCATTTCAATTCAGCTTCCAGTTCAGGAGATATGGAAGATGAAGAAGATGTTAAAGTGGACACCAAAAAGCACCAAACATGCTAACTTAACCACACCCAACTTAACCAAGGCATTTAAATCATAAACAAAAAGCATCAAAGAGGCTAAACCATGCCATGTATATAATTGTAGTACCCACACATGTTAGCTGCATTCCTTTGATCAAAGTCGTGTAAACAAATGAAGAGCTAACTAAGGCTTTAACTATCATGTACATGGACAACATCAAAAAAGAATAAATAGTTATGTCTTACCAGAAACAAGTGGTATTAGATTCAATGGAGCTCTTTGATCACGATCACTTCACCTTATAGTCCACCCTATGAAAGATAAATTAGGTAAGTTAATCATAGAGAACCATTTTTTACTACAACTCTTTATGGAAGAAACTCAAATATACGGTGAAATCTGAAGTTAACCTGCAATATATATCATGACAAAACTAAGTCACCAAGTAACGGAACTCAAATAAAGGAGTTGACAATATCTAAATGCATTAGTTTTACCATTGTCGGTACTACATATCTGTAGTAATTCTGCAGGGGAAGGTCAACAAGGCAACTCTGCTAGAAAAGTAGCAGTATAGTAGCTCATCAAATCACTTTTTGTCATCTACAATAACAAAACAACACTCGAGAATGAACTTTTTACAATATAGACGTCAAAAGCAGCTATGAGATATAACATAGCAGAAACGTATAGAAGAACAAAGCAGCCATGGTTACAATATTCATGCCATTCACTATCAACTCTACAATTCCATACGAGTTTCAACCACTTCAATTTGAATCTTGATTTGAATTGGAAATTAAGGGACTCTTGTGATACAATTGTGATCCACTTTGGTTCACTATGATTCACGCATTAGTCATTACACAAGGATTTGGTACAGTCCTGCTTTGTCTCTATTTTTACTTGCATATAACAAAAAATTTCACCCATCAAGGAAAAAACGAAATTGATTTTTTGATTGATTTCTTTTTTATAATAGTGAACACAGATCAACAGTTTAGTAGTATTGGTATAATCTTATTTTGGATAGTATGCATGCTTTTTTATATGCATGGGTGTATATAAATCATCCAATAAAGTGCATCTCGTGATGCACTGTTCTAGTTCCTATTTTGACAGCAGAAAGCAGCTAACAAGGCGAATGTACTCAAGAATTGTTGACAAAGAGATCAGATCTCATTCGAGTTCACATAAAAATTTGAGAATGTTCTGTAATTTGTCATCAGCCCACACTAATTTCCAAGACAAACAAAAGAACTCTAATCGACTAATCTAGCCAACAACTGATTACCATAAAATCAATATTCATATATATATTATTACTACAGTAATCTCATGATTAGAAGTTACAAGTTACAGGGCATGGGTTGTTGGTGCAAGAATGCCATTACGTTCAAGTAAGTTGGGTTGTACACACTTGTAAAGTGTAAGCCCTATATAAATAACCACAAACACTCACCTTTCACATCCAAAAGATATAACAAAGTAATCATTCTTTAACACATTTAAGTTAAGAATTAGCATTCTTATGAAGCAGAAAAAATTAGTACTGTTAAGTGCTATAGTGGGCAAATTTGTTGGTTAATCGCATGCCAATAGTCAAAATCATGTCAAACGCATTATTCCAACGAGTAAGACACACAAACCAAGCTGTAACCAAGGAGTAGAGAGACTACCAATTTTGGGGAAACGAATTTGAACAGAAAAAATCCCTCGTCCAATGTTGATTAAGGCGTAAACAAACTAGATCCATCGGCCCTACACAATTGATTTCAAAATCATATCATTCGTATAGTCATCGTCCCATGGTCCAGAGATTCTTACCATAGATGTTATTTAAGAACAGGCTAGGCTACATCGAAGAAACACCAAGAGTACGAGACGTCAACTCCGACGAAACCCTCGGTCTGGTGGAAGTAAAGGAAAGAGGTGCTTTTCCTCCCAAGGAAGAGATCTCCAAGCTATTATCATCGAGAACCCAACCGGAGAGGTCGAAGAAAAGAACTGGAGCCTCTTCGAAATAGGGCCCGATGATGCCGATTGCGGCAAAGAAGGGAGGTCGTGGTGCTAGGGTTTCTTGAAGGGAAGATAGAAGGCTTGTTTCGGCAGAGCGGTAGGATTTCTAAAGGGATTGTTTATATCCACCTTTGACTCTTTTATAATCTCGCTTTTGAAGAAAAATCGAGATTGAAAATACTGACCTTCTGTTTTGTTCCGGAAAAAATTGACATTTTATCTCACTTTTTTGTCAAGCGTGATAGTAGAAGACTTTCATTGCATTTTTCCACAAAAACTGTGATTAATAAAACAATCTGGATTTCTTTATCACGTTTTTGCAAAAAGCGACATCTTTTCAATTTCCTTGCCATGGTCTTTTACAGTTTTTGTAGTAGTGACCCTTTTTTCTGCCCAAATCCTTTAACCACAAGACGAGCCTTGTATCTCAAATTTTTTTCATCATTTTTCAATCTATAAACTCATTCGATTTTAAGCACTTTCTTACCCATAGGTAGTTTCGCTAAATCATAAGTGCGATTTTCAAGCAATGACTTCATTTCTTCTTGCATAGCCTTAGTCCACTCACCTTTCTTTTCAAGTACCATGGCTTTTTCATAAGTCTCGGACTCCCCATGTTCCGTTACCATCACAAATTCATCCGGAGAATACTTTCTCAATGGTTGCCTCTCTCTCTCTCTCTCTCTTCGATCTTCTCCACGGTGGTTGCAGTGGTGGCTCTTGAATTGGTTGCTCCCTCTCATTTTTCAACTCAACATCATGAGGAACCTTAACATTTTCACCATCTTCAAGAGGTGGATGCAGATCCTCCACATTTTCATCAAGTATCGAAGGTAGAGGAGTTGGCTCCAAATCAACAAGATCGCTAGCAATTTTCTTCGGTTGCTTATCTTTATCAAAGTCTTGAATTGTTTGATATTCAAGGAAGACAACATCTCTACTACGAATTACTTTCTTGTCAACCGGATCCCACAATTTATAACCAAATTCCTCATGCCCATAGTCAAGAAATATGCATTGTTTCACCTTGTCATCAAAGCTTGGACCTTTCAACTTTTGGAATGTGAACAAATGCCTGGCAATAGAAAACCCTCAAATGATCATAAGAAACATCTTTGCCCGACCAAATCTTTTTCGGCACCTCACCATTCAAAGGAACCAAAGGAGACAAATTTAATAAATCAACCGCCGTCCTCATTACCTCACCCCAAAATGATCTTGACAATTTAGCATGTGAAAAGCATGCATCCTTTTTACCAAAGTGCGGTTCATTCTCTTGGTGACTCTATTTTGTTGAGAAGTTTTCTTGACGGTTTTTGATGTTTAATGCCTTGGCTACGACAATATTCATCAAACGGTCTAAGATATTCACAACTGTTATCTAAACGAACACATTTCAACTTCTTTCCAGTCTCTCTTTCAATATTGGCTTGAAAATACTTAAACAAATCTAAAACTTGATCTTTAGTTTTCAATGCATAAGCTCATAATTTTCTCGAATGATCATCAATAAAAGTAACAAAATAAAGTGCACCACCATGAGATCTAACTTTCAAAGGACCACAAACATCCGGATGCACCAAGTCCAACACATTAGGTTTTCTAGTAAAGAATATACGAAATGTAACTCTATTTTGTTTACCGGCTGAATAATGAACATAAGTTTTGAAAGGTGTATCTTTCATCCCGAGTAAGAACTCCTTTTTGGCAAGAACTTGCATCCCTTTTTCACTCATATGCCCAAGCCTCTTGTGCCACAATTTGGTAGATGAGTTATCATCACGTGCATTCACGAACTCCTTACTAATTTTTCCATTCATCATATAAAGTGACCAAGCCTTGTTCCCTTCAACCACCACAAGAGAACCATTTACGAGCTTTTATTTGGCATCACCAAAATGATTCTTGTAGCCGTTATCATTCAACTTTCCCATGGAGATCAAATTGAGATTAATGTCCGAAACATGTGTCACATCTTTGAGCACCATCTTCCACCCAACACTTGTTTCCAAGCAAACATTACCCAAACCAACAATTTTGGACACACCTTCATTTCCCATTCGAACAACCCCATAATCCCCTTCATTGTAGGAAGTGAAGAAGTCGGCACGTGAAGTCACATGAAAAGAAGCACCGGAATCTATCACCCAATTAATCTCGTGGCTCACCAAATTAACACAATTATCATCACATACCATCACGAGTTCACCATCGAAAGAGACAGCCTGTGAACACCCCGCGGGAATGTCCACGAAACTTGTGATTGTTTTGGAAAACGATTTTGATTGATTGACAGGAGTCGCCACTTGGGTTTGAGGACCGTACCAGAGAAACCGATTGAAAAATGACTCTTTTGCCCTTGGTATAGAAAATGTTTTCACTGGCCTCACATAATATGGTTTCTTGGGTCTGGGAGCTAGGTTACGTGAGGGGAAGAAATTTAAAGCACCCCCCCACGCCTGGTGTGACCACCGGTCTCTACTAAATGTTTAAGGAATTTTGAAAACATTGTTTAGATGGACTTTATTCACAAAATCATGCGGGAGCACGTGAATGCATTTATAAGACCAAAATGATATGCATGGTTACATATGCTAAATGTTATGAATGTATGAAAATGATATTTCTCCCACTGAAATGCAAGAAAAGGTGACTAAATGACTCAGAATGATCCCAAAATGGACCCACGAACACCACATTATGCACACCTGGATTGCAAACTGAGCACCTGGACTAAGCTGGTCCAGACGCCTAGAGTAGGTGATTCCAGGCGCCTGGAATGATAATGGGTGCCTGGATTGATCAAGTGCAGGCGCCTGGAATGTGACTCAGTAGAATATCATGCAATCTCCAATTAAAATGCAAAATTCCTTTTTGAATATAAACTTACTTCCAAAATGTCATCAATCATACTTTAAAGTGACCATTGAGACCATGTAGTGTTAACAAGCAGCACAAATGACATATTAATGCTTCAAATGATCAAATGGAGTATAAAGAAAACAGGAAATACAGCAAGGAGAGTGGAATCCAGGCGCCCATATTGAAGTGATCTAGGCGCCTGGATAAGGTATGGGCGCCTGCATTAGGCAAGACCAGGTGCCTGGACTTGTTTTAGATGCACAAAATGAACTTTCTTTATGTTATTTTTCAACCCTCCCAAACCTCAAACTGACATGTATGGTCAAAAAGGATGGGTGGTATCCCCTTCAGGGCCCTTGAACATTGTTTTGGTAGAAAATCTACCTTGAGAGCTTGAATTGTGAACTTGAATAGCAAGTTGGGTGATTTTTGATGGTTGTATGAATTGATATAAACTACTGGAGCAGAGGGAACTTGTTTACAAGTGCTTTGGTTGAGGGTTTGATGATGGATGATGGGAATATGTAGATTTAGAGTGATGTAAGGTGAATTTTTGGGCTAGAAATGGCTAAAACAAAGAGAAAATGGATTGGTAATGGAAGTTTCTGGGTAGATTTCAGCAGAATAGCAGTTAGGGGAGAGTGTAGAACTGATCCCCTCTTTGCAAATGAGGAATGGAGGTGTATTTATAGGTCAAAAGAGGTTTAAAAGGTCCACTTGAACCCTTAGGAGGTCATCCAAAGGGGTTCACCAGGATACCTATCTTCCCTCTATTATAATACTGCAAAAAATCTTTGCCAAGATCTCCAAGACGCTCCTCCCCACTCAGTTCACCTTGGGATGCAAGTATCTGGAGAGAGTCCAGGCGCCTGGACTTGGAGACAGCACAAAATTCCAAACTTCGCGGAACTGTTTCGGGTGCTACCGAACTCCGTTTTACGCATGGTTTGAAGCGTTGGAAAGCTTGTCAAGTCTAATTTCTAACCCAAGTGGTTTGAACCCAAGATCATTTGTACATCAAAATATATGACCATTTTATCCTCAAAAGGTCGGGAAAACTAGTCGTTTTGTAAAACGGGCACATCTCCCTCATTTCAAAACGGATTGGGACATATTATATATCAATAAAGAGGGTTTTGAATATACTAGAGGGTGGTGCAAGCTTGGGTTTATTTTGGAGAGGTTTAGGAGGGTTTCCAAGTTCACAATCAAGCTCTGCGTGCTCTTATCGGACATTTTCATCATCGGGGATGCTTGATAAATTTCTCGGGTCAAAATCGGGGTGTCTACACCGCCGTTGTGTTTTCTTGCTTCTTTTCACTATGTTTCTTACAATTTTCCTCTTTGTATTTGAGTGTACGACAATCCCGCTTCATGTGTCCTTTCTTATGACGAAAGTGTCACTCAATATCTTCTTTTGAAGGCAAACTTTTCCTTGTCTTATCACGACTTTGATCACGCGATCTTCCCCTTGACTTATCACGGTCATGAGAGGCTTTACTTTTATCACTAGATCTCCCTTTTTCTTTCTCAATAAGCGCTTCCAAATGAGAAGAACTGGTGGATTTCCTTCTTGTCTCTTCATTAAACAAGCTACATGTAACTTAGCTCATAGAAACAACTCCATCTGGTGGTGAGTTACCAACTGTTACCACCAAAGTTTCCTAACTTTCATGTAGGGAGCGAAGAAGCATCAAAGCTTGCAACTCATAGAAGAATGCTATTCATTTCACAGAAGAAAGTTGTTTAACAATGCTATTCATTTCATTCAAATGTTCCACAATAGGCTTGCGCTCTTTATAATTCAAATTCACCAATTTGTAAACAAGAATGCTTTGTTAGTGGCTGATTTTCTATCATATAGACCGTCCAATTTAGTCCAAAGAGCGAAAGCCGAAGTCTCGGTTTAGACATGGTGGAAAACACTATCATCAATCCATTGACGAATAAGCCCAACAACTTTTCGATTAAGTTTGGTTTAATCATCCTCAGACATGTCCGAGGGTTTAGTCTTAGCTTCAATAGGCCCATACAAATCTTTACAATACAAAAGGTCTTCCATTTTAATTTTCCAAGTCATCCAATTTGTCCCATTGAAAGTCACCATTCTTCCAATACTTTCATCCATGATTTACACAAAATAACAAATCCTAGCCAACTGACGGCTCTGATACCAGATATTGGAAAAAATGGACACCAAATTCCCACAAGCAAATCATGGAGGAAATAAAAACCGCAACAATATAGACACCCTAATTTGGCTCGTTAGATATTTTCATGTACTGCTGCAAGCAGGTTCCTGATGATGAATGCGATACCGAAAGCTTTGGGGGACTCACACGAACTTTAGAACCTTTATAAAGATTAAGCAACCAAAACCACAAACTTCTCTAACTCGGCCAAAATATCGGCCGTCACCCTCATTGACTGGCCATCACATCCATTACCTAGTCGCCAGAAATCCAATCTTCTGTCAGAAACCAAATATTCCCAGACAAATGCATCAACCGACCGGCGAATCCTTTGGTTGGCTAGTAAATCTGCTTCTTCTAGAAGTTTTACAGCAAGAGCCCAATCCGGTTCTTCTTTTCCGATCAGATTACTTCATTTTACGTGGTAAGCAAGATCGAGACTCTTTTTGATAGAGTTTCCCCACATCAAACCACTCCCAATTCGAATTAGGACTCTCCTATACCAAGACCTATAAATAGGCACCTTCACCTCCGAAATTAACAGACTATTCTCAAGCCTCACACCCCGTATCTCTATACAAATACTCCCCATATCTCCAGCTTCAAAAGCCCTAATACCCTGTGGAGAGAAAATATCTGAGTACAAGACCCCCAAACTCGAGCTTGGGGTTTAAGGTCCTGTGAAGTTTAACATTAAAGCAAGCATATCCAAGCAATTCCATCGTTGAGGGAGTAAATTACGAAGGTTGCAACGCTTTTTAGTTGGTCAATTTCTCGAGCCTTGCTCAATTCATAGTTCGATTTTATATATTTAACTTTCTATTTTTGCATTTTTCTGGCATTGGCAAGAACACGGGCTGACGGTCCGACGTGCCGGCCAATACATTAATCAGCGTGATCTGCTAGCCGCCAAATCCATTGGTCGGCCGACAAATCAGAATGCCAATAGATTTCTAACTTATATTTTCTGTTTTATATCCCTTTATTTTCGCGTGCTCCCATTGCCCTACCCTCGTGTGCTTATGTTTTATTGCTTACATGACCCATAACTGTTAACATGGTTTAATAATCAGTTGTGTGTGATATCTTTTCAAATATTAAAGCAATTTATGTCAAATGAGTACAGACAAGCCTTTGTGGCTAGATAGAGAAGGGTGCCTAACACCTTCCCCTCACCGTACCCGTGTTTTCTGGACCATGAATCTTTAGCAAGGCTTTTTCTTGGTTTAGCCCAAACCAAGTGGCGACTTTGAATTTCGAGGTGCGTTGCAACAGGCACATAGACACTTATTGGTCACCCTATCGCGGGGGTATCTACAAGCAAATAAGAGCCGAAATGCACAAACCACATGCAAAGAGACACAAGTGATTTTTACGTGGTTCCCTAAAAAATATGTGGTACGTCCACGGGTCTGAAGTCTGATTCCACTATCACCAAAGTTTGTACAAATAGGTTTACAACAAATACAAAGATCTCACAAACACCCTAAAGTGTATCCAACAAATTACAACCAAAACAAGAGGAAAGTCCTAACCAAAGTTGATGAACAAAAACCTCCAAATCTGCTGAAATAAAGAGCCCAGAAACAGAGCAAATCAGCCCCTCAAATGATCACGTACAAGTTGCTGTTGGTAGGCTAAAAACGAGAGAACAAAGGTAGCATTTGATTTTCCTTGTTGACCGACTTCCACCATACTCACAAAACACACAGTGCACTTTTTGTTTTTCTTTTCAAATGTTCTGATAGATTTCTCTGAAAAAAGGTTGACCAAAAGTAATAAGGTAGTACCAAGGATTCCTAGGGAAGCTAACAAACATGTGCCACTCATGTGCCAAGAAATATGTAGAAACTTCTACCCAAACACAAACCCACAAAATAATTCTATTTGGGACATAATAAATTATTGGGTTAACATAATTATCAAACCTCTACAAAAGTAGAATAAGGAGGGACCCAACAATTTGGTGGCGGTGCTCTTAGAGTGACCAAAATTCTTACTCAAAATACCAACTTCTATTTTAGCTGCCTACAAAATACATTAGCACTCCAACAACTTTACCAAAATGGCTATAAAAATCACAAAACTCTTACCATCCACATCCCTCAACCTCTTCACGCCAGATTTTCCAAACACGCCAACCATGGAGTTGTCGAGTCTGTAGGGGTTATCAGATTTCAGCCTCTTTGGTAACCAGATTTTCACTATTAGTGAATCTCCTCATCTACTTCGAATCATTTCTTCAACATGATGTGCCAATTCAACAACTGAGTACGGATTGTGTGATAGTGGCAACGACGAATGTAGTGGCAAAGAGAGAGAGAGAGAGAGAGAGAGAGAGAGAGGAGCTGTCGAGTGCTACAATGAGTTGGGTGCAGTGAGTCACTACAGTGAAAGGGGAATTGGCGAGTCTACTGGAAACAAGATTTTGGCACTTAACAATTTGTCCAAATTGCAGATGGAGTGAGGTTGTTGAAGATGCTCATAACAGTTGACATACATGGAATCTTTTTCTTATTTACCTTCAATCCTTTGTCCACCTTCATCCTTGAGCCATTTCCCTCATATCTATGGCGAGGAGATCTAGTCTCAATGTCGATTGGACTTTGGTTACCAAGAGAAGGGCTACAGCCGAGCAAAGGTACAGTAACCCACGTCTTGATAGGTTGCTGTGTATCTGTCTTTATTCATATCGATAAACTTCCTTATGAGATGGATGAGGTTTGGCTTTGCCAAATCTTCAGGGGTATGATGATGCGGTGGATGTATACATCCTTAATAGGCGCAGTTCAAGATTCAACACTGGGTTTGGTTCGTTTAGATTTATGTCGAGGGAAGAGGCATTAAGGCACTCAATGAGATCTTTATTAAAGACTTTTATATTCACTTGAATCTAGCTAGGTTTTTTTTGGCCAGTCATAATTTAAATTTCTTGCAGAGATCTGATGATTTTAAAGGGAACCCAAATGCTTCGGATTATCAAGTCAAAAGCAACAAGAGCAAAGAGTCTAGCGATGATAAGAGCCCCTTTTTTGCTAAAATTGGTACTGAAAAAAATATGTTAGTTAACAGGTTGCCAGTTAAGGCCAAAGATGAAGATAATCAGTGGTTATCAAAGAGTGCTATAGACAAGCTTCTTTCTCAATGGTCAGTGGAGTCTTTGAGGGAGGCATTCATATTGGATGACGTTTTAAATATTTAGATTCGTTCTATGAGAGGTAATCTTATATTTCTTACTTTTGTTCCTTAGAATATATCAATTCTATGCTTGAAGGAAGAGGTCTATGTTGGCTTATGAATTGGTTTGTTGAAGTTAGAAAATGGGAGCTTGAATCATTGATGGATTATTCTTGTGTTGTATGGCTAAATTGTTACAGGGTTCCTTTAAATGTTTAGAATGCATTGATATGAAGTCAAACTGATCAAGCCAGTAACCAGTAGCTGAAGGTTTAAGCTGGTAAAAATATTTTTTGAAAGTTTTGCAGTACTCCTCAAAAAGACATATATTACATAATTCTAATTTTGACAAAATATAATTTGCATCTCCTTGCAAATTCTGCTCACCAACATATCCACATAAATTTTCTTTTATGAGGATAACAAACTGTGATAATATTTTATCATGGGAATTAAAATTAGCTAATAAAGCTGCTTTTTCTAGCTTGCCTTTATCTGATTCTTCCCATTGTTTTAGCCATTGTAATACATCTCCTTGTAACGTAGCTGCTACATAATCAAGGAATTTTTCCTTGGTCCATGTATTTTTATAATTAGTAATAATGATGGACAAGGACTGTGCCCAATCATCTATAGTTTGTAGCTGATCCTTAAAAGGAACATTGGTCAAGTCTAAATATGTCCCGTTTTGGGCTATAGCATATTTATTTAAATCATCTCTTCTAGATGGTGCTGGTTCTGAGGTTGAATTAGTGTCACCTTCAGTTTTAATATCATTAGCATATAAATATTCAGACGTGTCTGTGTCCGAAATATACTCAGGGTCGTCTGGATGTAAAGGGGGTATCCCATTTGGATCCTGGTCCTCTGCTTTTCTTTTCCCTAAAGCTGAGGTTTCTCCTACCAAAGTTTCTTCTGCGGAAAATTTTTCAACAGAAACAATCGAAGTGTTTTCTTCAATTGACATGTCTCCATCGTGTGAAGTGTCATCGTCACTACTTTCTTCTTTTTCTAACATGTTTATTTCATAGTGAAAATGACTTAACAGATCTTCATTTTGAAGATAAGTCTCCTGAATTTGTTTGAGAATTTGGTTTCTCTCTACAACATCTAAGTGAGGATCTTTGTATAAGTTCCTCCAATAGTCTAATATTTCGACTATATTATCATACTCAGTCCTGTTATAGGTTTGAGTATTAAGGACCATAACATCCTCTGTGCCATAAAATAACCTAGGAGTTTGGTGGTCTCCTGGACTATTCATTCCATTAACTTCGCTAATTTCAAAAGAGTCTAACTTGTTTAGTAAACTCTCCATAGTTGTCTTTGTTTCAGACTTTAAGTCTACATTAAGGATACTACCAAAATTATCTATTTTGTTTTCTATAGAATCTAATTTTGCTTCTACATAATTCTGATTTATTTTTTGATTTTTGTCTATTTTTGAAAACCAAGAACACATAAGATCAGTAATATTATTAAGGCTAGCGCCGATATAATTAACAGTAATTCCTTGGTTAGGAATATGAACAAGATGCTCATAATTATTTCTAATATTATCTTCTACAGAACCTACACAGGTAATATCTTCCTTGTTTAGTGCCATTTTAGACTGGTGCGGGTACCTAAAACCTCTTAGAGTGGTGTGTTTGGTGCCTAAAACCTCCCTAAAGTTCAACTGACCCAAACTTTTTTTTTTTTTTTAAGGATAAAAGGTCTTGAACAAACGGGTAATATGGGCTTTAACACGCTCTAAGCATATGGGTTTTGCAACAGCTAAAAGTGTAACAATAAACGAAGAACACAAAACAAGTAAAGGATTGTAGTAGAGAATTACTCACCGTAATTTACAGCTTTGGTTTTGCTATTGAGCTTTTTACCAAAGTTGATTTTCTCCTGATCTACCTACTATAAACAGTGCTCTGATACCACTAACAACAGAAAGTAAAAAAGGAAAGGAAGTGCGGAAGTGGAAGGTTGGCAAAGGAGTAATATTATTTCGTAAACTGTTTGTACATACCCTTTCAAACTACTGCATACATGCTTTTATAGATAAGAAAAGAAAAAGGTTGAAAGTGACCTAAGCCTAACCTAAACTGCTAACAGGCTTCTAGCCTTTACATCTGTTCTAAGAGAAACAAAGGGGGCCTCCCCTCCTTTTACACATGTACAAAAAATAAAATTATTAGCTATAAAATTATCATTAGATAGGTTTAAGATTTATCTTGATCAGTCACCATAAAGGGAGTTGGAACTGTCCCTTGAATTTGTGCTGCGTGCTGGCTTAGCTGCAACAAACTTTCCATCCAGTATTCTTCTGGATCAAGATTAGGAATTACGAACTTGGATTGTAGTGGATTGGTTTCCTGTTCAAACTCCCAATCTTCAGTAGGCTTAAAATACCAAATCTGATATGGCTGGTAGAAACGTTCACGTTCTCGCCATCCAACTGAACTTGAAATCCAGAATGTAAAGTACTTGTTCCATGTGTAGGTGCTTGCCACACATGAGAGCATTGTTCTGATCATCATTGGGAAGGAGGTCCAATATGTTGGATCCAAAATTTGAAAAATGATCTTGTTTGTTACTCCCCAAGTTATTTCATCATCTGTCCAATCATCATGATTAAGACAAATAATGGTTTTAGGGATGTCTTCCCTAAAATTAACTCTGCCTTTCTCATTAAGCAAAAGATGCTTAATTTTCCTCTGATGGTCTTCTATCATTGCATGAATCTGCATAAAAATCTCAGAGGGCAAAATTGACCTTGCCTTTTCATAAAGACAAATTCTTTTAATTTTTTCGAAAATAGGGTCAGGAAACTCATTGGCTATGAGGTCCGATATTTGAAGAAAATTGTTTATTTTCTCAAAATTGAAATCCACTGTCCAATCCATTTGTTTAATGATTTGAAAACAAAGGTTTTCTAAAACATTTTGTTTCTTTTTTATATTGGACAGTTCAACAGCTTGCTTGGCTAATTCATCAGCCAATCCTGCCATGCTTTGGCGGAATTTTGCTTTGACTCCAGAAACATGTCCTTTCCAGACTGCATTCAAATGTTCATATACAGGGCTTGGAATCCCTGGGTTATAGAAATCTTTTATTTCTGGTTTTGACATAATATTCATGGGAACTCCAATTGGTCTAACTGAAGGGATCACCATAGGTGGTGTAAATTCCATTTGTTGAGCAGAGACCATAGGTGGTCTACTGTACCAAGCTCTTCTAGCTTTTGTCATGCTATCATAACTTTTATAACAAGCTCCAGGGAAATGATTCACCTGCAGATGACATTCTTCCCAAGTTTTATAGATCCCTGGTTGGAATCCAGCAAATACTACATACGTTTTTTCTTCTCTGGGATGTGCCCTTCTAGCAACTGTTACCCAGTCTCCTTGTACAGGCTGTTTGCCTCTATCTGCCATAGCTATTTAAGCTATGTTTCCCTGCCAATATAAAAAGGTCTACTTAAAAAGTCTGCAATAAAATTATTAGCTCCTTTGAGGTGTTCTACCTCAAAAGTATACTCTGAAATTTTATTGTACCAACTTAATCGTCGGCCTTGATCAATAGATCTTTTGTTAATCAAGAAATCTCTTACAGCTTTATTGTCTGTTCTAACAATAAAGTCTTCTGGTGCAAGATAAATCTTAAACCTATCTAATGATAATTTTATAGCTAATAATTCCTTTTCAAAAATAATATATTTTTGCTGGTTGGGCTTAAAAGTACCAGAATTATAACCACAAATCAACTCTTCTTTCTGAAGGGTTTTTGAGATAGGAACTTTTCTAGCTCTTATCTTATTTTCACTTAATGGAAGTGTTTCTTCCTTCCAAAAAATAGCTGGTATTGCTTTTAACACGCAACCCCAACATAATTCAGAAGCATCTGTTTCCAAAATAAGTTTATCACCCTGTTTAGGTAAATAAACATTAGGTAATTTGGTAAGACTTTGCTTAAGCTGTTTAATCAAGACAATGTCTTCTTTTTCCCAAGTAAAATCGACATTTTTCCTTAATTTGACTAATAAAGGAGTTTCGATTTTTGAAAGATTTTTGATAAAATTTCTTCCATAATTTAGAATTCCCAAAAGACTTTGTAACTGAGTCTTGTTTTCTAATATGTCTGGGAAATCTCTAACTTTTGAAAGAATATGCTCTTGTAATTTTAAACCTTGTTGGTCTAAAACAATTCCCAAAAATTCAATTGATTCTTTTTCGAGTTCAATCTTTTTTGGAGATAAAATAATTCCATGCTTTTGGAATTTTTCACAAAGTATTTTTAAATGCTTTTTATGATCCTCCCGGGTTTTGGAAAAAATCAATATATCATCAATATAGACCACACAAAAATCTTTAAGATCTTTGAAAATACTATCCATCCATCTCTGATAAACCTGTGGTGCTATATTTAATCCAAAAGGCATTACATTCCAATGATAATGTCCTCTGGGTGTACTAAAAGCTGTTAAAAGCTTTGATTCTTCAGTAAGCTGAATTTGCCAAAATCCACTTTTACAATCAAATTTACTAAAAACTTTTGATCCTTTTGTTAAGGAAATCAAAATATCTTTACGAGGTATAAAATAACCATCGAAGACTAATTGTTCATTTAATCTTTTATAATTAGCTACCATTCGAGCTTTTCCTCTCTTAATCTCAGCATGATTTCTTACCATAAAGGCTGGACTAGAGTGTGGACTGGTAGTTTCCTCAATTAACTTCTTATCTAGAAGTTCTTTGATTTGTATGTCAAACTCATCTATATCCTGTCTGGTATAGATCATGGGTTTTACTCTAACTATTACATTAGGGTTTCTAAGTTTTAAACTACAGTAACGAGGACTTCGTGACCATAGCTTCAAAGGGTTTTCACTAAAGTTTTCTTCTAAAACTTTATATATCCAATGTGATTCATCAATAGCTTTGATGATAGGAGTCATTTCTCCTCTAGGTACAGGTGCGAAATCTCTATCACAAACATACTTATGCTGTTCTAGCAAAGGTATATGCACTAATGTACTTTTTACAGTTAATGTTAATTCCTTTTCATAAATATGCATTGGCAAATATTGATAAATAAAATTATTGCCTAATAAAATATCACCATGCATATAAGGAAAACATATAATTTTTGGAATGACAAATTTAGTATTTCCCATCCAAATAGATATGTTTTTTGCTTTAAACTGTATTTCAGTATTACCTCCATCAATTCCAGTAACTAAAATTGGGTGTTTCATTAATACCCATTTTTCTTTTGGAATTGCATTCCACTTGCAGGTACAAATAGTAGCTCCTGTATCTATTAAAATATTTAGGGTATATGGTTTATATCCCCAAAAATTAAAAGTACCCATAACATAGGTATATCTTTTCTTACCTTGACTAGGAGAAAAAATAATTTCATCATTTTTTGTTTGAAAATGATAAATTTGTGCAGTTTGAATTTCTTCCTTCTGCTTATTCCTATGAGAAGTACCAGGCATAATAGGAACTTGCACAGTTTTTGTGGCAATAGCCCTTGCTGGACTAGAAATAGTTCTTGATGGACTAGGGAAATCTCTTTGCCAAACATTACCGGGTATTGATTTATTATGAAAATACAAATTTCTTCCTGAAACTTATAATTCAACACTATTACTAGAAGAAGATTGTCCTCTAGGTTCTACCAAATCAGTAAGTAGCCAGTTCCGAGGGATTTCTAGGTCTGTCCAATTCATTAACCTAGGTTGAATAACAGAATCAAATGGTCGTGGTTCAAAAATTTCAACCATATGTTTATCTATAGATTTCATAGAGGTTTATGGAAATTTTGTTAATTCATGGATGGTTCTCCATTGAATTGCCAAATCGTTGGAATTTGACTTCATATCAATTCCTCTGGTCTTAATCCTCATTCGAACTGTATCTTCTAAGTTCGGATCATTAATGGAGATAAAGAAATTTGGTTTTATGTTAAACCAAATAACTCCATTTACTAAATTGGACTGAATTCCTCCAATAACTGCCTTCATAGGGTCACTAAATCTTTTGTCAAAAAGAACAGACAAAATAGGACTATCTATCCCTTGCCTAAATAAAGCATTAATCCTAACTTGGATTAATCCAATATGTATATAACGGACTTCGGGGTATTTCTTTTTCCATCTTGCTACCTTTTGTTTATCAAAAAGAGCAATATCTACATGTCCGTCACTAGATAATTGAGAAGTGGTGTTTCCACTATATTTCTCAAAAACTCGGGCTGAGAACATATTAAATCTAGAAATTTTATAAATTTCTTCTTTTTTAACTTGTTGCAGTTTTTCGAAATTTTCTATGTCCTGATCAGTAAAGAGCGTTTCTTCACCCATCACATCTCCTAATCTTAATGAAGCGACATTAAGATTTCTTTATTTGATGAATTAGCCAAGCAAGCTGTTGAACTGTCCAATATAAAAAAGAAACAAAATGTGTTTTAGAAAACCTTTGTTTTCAATTGATTCTTTTTCGAGTTCAATCTTTTAATGAAGTGACATTTGTTGGTTCATCTTTTTCAATAGGAAAGGTGAAGATTTCAACGAATGCTTTCAATGTCATAAGTCAAGTTGTTAATTTGCAATTCAATGGTAAAGTTTTCCCAGTTAGAGTAGTGGAAAACAAGTGGGTGTTAATAGTTACATGAACAAGGTGTGTCAATGCAAAGGTCGCATATTTGTTAGAACTGAGTACCCCTCAATTTCTGAGGATATTGAGAAGGAGGAGAATGTAGGAGACGTTGACATGATTCATAATAAGGATGTTTTTTTGATGAAGTGGCAGACACATAGGGCCTATCTCCTAGTGTATGTTGGAGTCGATGTGGAGGATGTAAAGGGTAGTAATTTGAATCGTTTTGCTATAATTGGGGACTCTATATTCCCGTTGAGGAGTGGTAAAATTGACAAGGATAATAATAATATTAACATATAGTCTTCGGCTATCATTGGTGGCGTTGATGGTTTGTTGTAAGTGATCATTGACGATTGCATGTCAAAGAATCCATCATTTGCTTCCTTAAACCCAATCTATCAATTGAAGACCAATTGAGCAGAAGTGTTCATCGTAAGTTGGTGTTCCTTCAAAGCATGTTGTAAATGATAGAAGTGTTGATCTTAGCACCCTAGGAGATGGATCAATACATGGAGCTATTAAAAAATTGAAAAGTTCGAGAAGGAAGATTAGAAAGAAGAAAATTCTCTCTGAGCTTAGGATAAAAGCGGTTAAGTTGAAAAAAATGATAAGGAGAGGTATCTATTGCTTCTTTTTCTGCTCTTGACATTTGCAATAGAAATACTCTCTATGTTCCAAAATAATAGTCCACTACGAAAAGTCGTGCCATTTTTCAAATCAAAAAATGAATATGCGTTGAGGATTCAAATGAAAAATAAGAGTACAACTTGATAAAGAGGAATACATATAAAAAAGTGTTTTGGTTGATAAAGGGGAATACATATAAAAAAGTGTTTTGGTCATGAATGTGCCAACCAAAAAGGGAGCGCGGCATTTGGAGCTTACAATCTCTCCCTTGCCACTTCTATGGCAAAACACACTCAATAAAACCCCTAACCCCTAACTAAACAGTTGTAACAAAGAACCTGCAAATCACATAAAAAAAAAAACTCACGAAGTGTTAGCATGAGAAGAACTATTTCTCCCCCTTTTTGTCATAAAAGGGCAAAGGGACACTGGAAGTGAGTGGATAGGAAAATCAATAAGCCAGTCACCCAAATTACGTCTATATCCAAGAAATAAGCCAACGGATAAGAAACTAAGTCCTAGGATTTGCTTAAAAGAAAGGACATAGCAATAAGGGAAATAAGGGAATGGCGTATTGGAGTTTCCAACGGAAATATGAATTAATGAAGGAAAAGATTTAGTGAATCCAATCTCCAAAATATTTCATAATTCGTACAAGTGTTTAAGGAAATAGATTAGAATAATTAAGGTGCAGTTGGGGTATTGACAAAAGAAAAATGACGTGCATACTCAACAGTTTGGATGCTGTAATATGGGAATGAATTAAAAAAAAAATGATTCTGACTCTCATGAAACATAAGGAGATGTTAGAATTTAACACTTACAAGTCCAAAGCACGTCCATGAATTCAAAGGACAGTTAAGAGCAATAATAAATAGATACACAAAGACAATGCATGCACTCATGCTATGAACCTATACACTCGTATTGGAATGAAGGATATAACATAGGTCAAGACACAGTGACGAAGTGTGTGTGTGTCACAATAAACGACTATAAGCTCAACCGAAAAGCACAAACACTTGGTTTCTCATGAACACGTGGGAGGTCTAAAAACTCCCCCTCAAGATGTCAAACCAAGTCATTTGTTTGGATAGTTAATAATTCAGAACTCCCTTTCAATATATTCAAACTTCCCCTTAATATATTCATAGCACAAAATGTGGTTGTGCAATGCTGTGGTCCCTTAAGCTTTCTAATTAATCCTTATAGCGAGCTTTAGGCTAGTGACACCCAAACCAGATGGCCTTAGGGAACTAGGTGTAGAGAACACCCCAACGGACTTACTTACTCGAGTAAAAAAGGCTATGAACGTACCCTGGCAAACCCCACAAGACAATTTCAAAACTAATCACCATTTGACGCGAACTTTCACTACTTACTGAGGCGAGAGGCCTGGTTACTAAGCGACAAGCCCGAAAAAGCTTTAAAAGAGTTTATCAATACTAAGACACGTTTCGACTAACCACCCAATACAAAATCACTAATGTTAAACAGTTTCAGGTGGTGGCGTATACTTTACTTCACACGCCGTTCAAACGTCATCATTGATAGACTTCATATAGGCCTCCATCTTACTTTCCAGTAATTGAAATTTGTTCAATCTAAAATGGGAGGACGATTTCAGCTTTCCATTGTTTCAACAAACTAGAAGCTACTCAAGAACACAATGATTCAAAAATATAAAATAAAAATAGAGCAACCCGCTCTGATCGTGAAATTCCTTAATTGATTCGCAGAATTAAATTAACTTTGGACAATGAAAATCCAATCGCACAAATAAAGAAATCATCAATTGCACATGACAAAGATTTACGTTGTAAACCCTAAGCGGAAAAAATTACGGGAAAGAATCATGCACTAGAATCATTGTGTGAATACAAGAGATCTTACTCAATATTTGTGTATCCTCACCACGAAGCCTCAGACCTACTTGCCGAATCCATCTTAATATATTACACCTCTATATGAGTGCTGAATCTTGAGTCCTCAAGCCTTCCAAATGATTTCGAACTCCACGAAAGGGTTTTACTCTAAGAATGATTGTGTTGATGCAAAAAACCCCTCGAAGATGATTATTTAGGTCAAAGAATTATTCAATCTTTGCAAGTCTTTAAGGTGCACAAACCATAACCGCCATAATTGTCGAGAGATGAGAAATATCAATCTAGGGCTCTAAAATTGCATCATCGAATTTTTTTGACCTAATGGGTCAATATATTGATGGAAAAATATGGCTAAAACATGGCACTTTTGCCTGAGCGAAATCTTGTGCCTTCAAAAAAAAAACTGTCATGTAATGAACCAACACTTGACTTGAGTCAACCGTTATTTTTAGGTCAAAAGGGCTATTTTTAAAGGAACAAGCTGTTATTTCTAAAGCTCAAACAGTGAAAAAATCATTTGGCACCTCTCAAATTTGAAGCAGCCAAATCCACATTGGATCTAGCTATATGTTTGAAGGTAAGGTTGGAGTAACGATTGCTATCTTTTGTGACTGTTGGGGCTCCATGGGATATTTTACTCCCATTGGGATTTTGTTTCTGATGTTGGTAGTGGTGGTAGTGTCGATAGCGATGTAGCGGTGGGGTGGTGGTGCTACATGCAGTTAAAGTGTGGTTGTGGTACATGCAGTTAAAGTGTGGTTGTGGCGACGACAACAACAATCATTGATGGTGGTTATGGTGGAAGGAGAGGGTGGTAACTTGTATTCATTAATTCAGCCCAAATTAAGAAAGCAATAAACTATTTGATTTTATGATTTTCTTAGCCTACATTCTAAGAGGCATTTAAATTTTTACGGAATGTGAAAATATGGTTATTAAACCAGCCAAAATTCATTATCACCGAATAGATTCAGTTTTAAGTCCTAAATTGAGTTACAAACAACTCCGAAGCAATACAAGTAAAAACAGAACTGACGGGTTATCAAGGTCTTTTACAATATCATCTTAAAAAATATGTATTTTCACTTCCTCTCTTCCTCTCCAGCAATTTGTATTTAAAAGAAATCAAGCTTTAATTGTTTATACGTACATATAACGCAATAAGATACATTGTTTTTGCTGCATATTCCGTTTGACTGGATAGCTTGAGTAGTCGTTTTTTCATGATGCTGTTGTTTTGTGCTCAGCTCTGTTCTAGGTCATGTTGACCATGTTCTTTTTTTCAGTTTTTGTGGTTTTGGTTGATTTCTTATCATCCTTATCCTTCATGCTTCTCAGTTGTACTCTTTTCGTTGATTTCATCTATATATAAAATACTTTCCTGATCAAAAAAAAAAGATACATAGCTCAGATTGGAATCGATTTCCAAATTTGCAATTTTCAAAATCATGTCGCTGAGTTCCAGTTTTAAATAAATATTCTAAATTGGGATCGTACGTCCGAATTGTCCATGTAAAACCAGAACTTCAATCCCGATTTTGAACATTTATAACTAGAGTTCAGACATATAATTTTGAAAATTGAAAATTCATGCCAAACTTGGGGTGAAAATCCGGAAATTCGATTCCGAACTTGAGTTGGTATCTCATAACTGGAATTCCATTTTTAATAGTAGGTAATTTCCAGCCATCAATTCTCATTTCACTATCTACCACGGCCACTTTCACTCACTTGGTTGGGCATTTGGTCACCTACCATAGAAAAAAGGGGAAGACTTTCAAAGACTAATGTGGCTGTAATATATTCCAGCATTTGGGTGCTTTAGATGTTTTCTTATTATTTTTTCACCATTGTCATTGCCGTGACTTTGACAATTTGGGTTTTATAAATAAGTTTGTAGAGGTCAACTTTTATTTGGACTCTCTAATATTGATTTGCTTCCTTTTATGTATTTGTATGAACAAATTAAAGAAAAAAGGGAGCGCTCCTCTCTGATCCTCAAATAATTTAGGGGTCTTTCTAGGGTTATATTAGTGTTTTGAACATTCACTTGTTCGAACTACTTGAAATTATTAACCATGCCAAAATTCATGCCGATTATATATCAATCACTACATGGTTAGGCTTCAGATTTATCTTCATGAAATTGAGTTCCTAATGGTATTAATTGATAGGTGATCAACATGATTTTTGGAATGCCTAAATAACGGTCAACGACTTCTAAAATAAAAATGCTGGAAGAGATGATGAACAGTGATGGGGTGGTGAAAAACCTATTTCACCCCTCGTTTTGACGGAGAGTGTGGATGGCGTCACATGTGACGACCAATTAAACACAAATTGAAAATGTTGGGCACCAAAATCGCACAATTGGAAATTTGGGGACCGAAAGGAGACAACAGGCATACTTTGGGGACCAAAAAAGTCACAAAGCCAATTAAGTAATAAGTAATTAAGTAAGTTTGATAACCACATTTTATATTCCTTAACAGATTAAGTGCCACTTAAAATGTAGGCTAAAAAGTTGGTACTGAATTCTAATGAATTCTAATGTACTTACAATCAACTATTACACCGCCGTCACGCCGCTGTCACCACCACCACCATGATTGCCACCACCACCGCCACAACTACCAAACCACCACTCCACCACCACGACTACCACCACGCCGCCGCCGCCACTACCACCATTACCCATATACAACCACCATTCTTGTCATGCCCCATCACTTAACCACCACCACCACCATCACCACTAGCACTTCGCTAGCCCACCACCACCACTACCATGCCACAACCATTACATTACCACCACTACACCCCCACCATTACTCCATTGCCACCACAACTCACCATCATTCCACCCCACTACCTCCCATCATTCCACGACCACCATTACTCCACTGCCACCGTTACATCGCCACCACCCCCACCTCCTCCCAATCACCACTCCACCACTACCACAAATACATGATGTCCATTAGTAAAATTAAGAGACAATTAGGAAAAAAAATCATTTTTTTTAATTCAATGCTTAATATATTTTATCAAATAGCTTTTCAGCTTAAAAAATTTCAGCATTCAGTTTTCAGTACTTAATTTTTCAGCTTTCAGTTTTATCAAACAACCCGCTTAATAGGCATATTTTCATCTAACCATATATTTATTATATCATAGACTTTTTGCTTTATCAATATAAGATATGTGTACATCTAAATTATTCTAGCCTATGCATTAAAATTTAAAAGTATATATGAATCGTTTTGTTGTGTTTCTTTAAGCTACTACTTGTTTTGTAGCTAGTTCTTAGTTGGGCTTTGATGTAGTCTGTTTTTTAGGGTTTTTTTTTTTTTTCTTCTGGTTATTCCAGTTTATGGATATTTTCTGTGGGGTATGCCATTGTTTTATTCTATTCCTTTGTTTTTTTGGTTCCTTTGTTTTTTTGGTAATACAACCCAAAAAAAAATATATATAAAATAATATTTTTTTTTGTAAATCAAACCAAAATTATTAAGATTATAAAAAGTTAGTAATACATACAGTAACTAATATCAACAATATGTAAATTTTTTTCCTTGCACAAGTTTAATTTTTTGCACGAAGAATCTTTTCAAAGAGGTGTACAAAATGTTTGCTCACTTTTGTTGACAAAGAAGAGTTCACAAAGTTTAAAATTGAACGAACTAGACACAGTTTATATATATATATATATATATATATATAGAGAGAGAGAGAGAGAGAGAGAGAGAGAGAGAGAGATGAATTATATGACATAAGATTCTGGACTAAAGAAAGACAATGAGAAAAAACCCTGGTCTCTTGTTCAGGCATTTAAAAATTTCTCCATTATTCAATCCAAAAAGGTCCACCTTTTTCACACCACCTTTTTGAAATCCGGTTCCATGTCTCTCCAGCTATTATAGTCTCCCTCCATCCCCCCATCTCTCTCTCTCTCTCATCATATCAATATACTACTAGTATATATATGAACATCAAGAGGTGAAACCGTGACAATAAACATCACACAGAAAGCATGGGCAGAGCTCCTTGCTGTGACAAGGCCAATGTCAAGAGAGGGCCGTGGTCGCCCGAGGAAGATGCGACCCTCAAATCTTACATTGACGAGCACGGCACCGGCGGCAACTGGATCGCCTTACCCCAAAAGATAGGTAATGAAATCCCACATCTAAACCTCGTATCCTTTTAATCTTTGTATACTGAATTTCAGAGATTATTAATAAATTCTTTTTCTTCCCTTATAAAAAAAAAAAAAAATCTCTACTCAGACATTTGTAACATTAATGCCTTATTACCCCCAAAGTTATGCCATGGATACTGCGTTTTTTTTTTTTTTTTTGGGAGTAAATTCTAAATTTCTAAATGGTGGTTTTAGGGCTAAAGAGATGCGGGAAAAGTTGTCGGCTCAGATGGTTGAATTATCTCCGGCCAAATATCAAACATGGAGGGTTTTCGGAGGAAGAAGATAACATAATTTGCAGCCTCTATCTAAGTATTGGCAGCAGGTTAATTACTTTACTTTTTGTTGCTTCATCTGTCGTGTAATTTGCATTGGTACAAAGATCTAACATATTCTTCGATCTCGTGGAACACACAGGTGGTCTATCATTGCAGCACAATTACCAGGACGAACAGATAACGACATCAAGAACTACTGGAACACGAGGTTAAAGAGAAAGCTTATGGGAAGGCAACGGAAAGAACAAGCAGCAGCACGGCGAGCAAGTAGCAATGTCCAGAGAGAGATTAAGAGGGAGGTTGAGACTTTCATGGTTTCTCATGATGCCATGATTAACCAAATTCCCTACTGGCCAGAGCCACCAGTACTAGCGCCTATGGAGACCGAGGCAAGTTTTACCCTGGAGGATCATCTCAAGGACCAAGATTCACTAAAGAGACTTCTTGTTAATCTAGGAGGAAGATTTGTTGATGATGAAGATCCAAACCCCAACGACAAATTGATCAGCAGTAATTTCCAACACCCACCTGATATTTCCACCTCCCAAGACCAAATATATGACTACTCCGCCAATTCTTTTGCATCTACACCCTCTATGTTTCAAGAATTCAACAATTACCCAATTGAGCTGAACGAATATTTGTGTAATACTACCCCACAGCAAGTAGATGGATTGGTGAGTTTTTCAGGAGTGGAGATAGGGAATGGTGGTTCTGGAGAAAGTGAAAATTGGGGGGACATAAAGTATCTGGGGTATCCTCCCATGGTCTCCAATTGTGAAGATTTCCAGAAAAGGGCAGTACAAGAATATTGCACATTCCATGAGTCCAGGTACTTTGGGATACAATAATAGCAACTTTTGATGGTGGTGTACATTAATAATAATGCTCACTAGAGAATTCTGTTTTGGTGTTTCAGTTGAAACCCTAATATTGAAGTTAAAAATTGAGGGATTTGCTCGTTTTTTTTTTTTTTTTTTTTTTTTTTTTTTTTTTGCGTTTGAATTTATTCTGACAAGTGAGATTTGTAATATTTGGTTGATTTATTTATAAGTAGTTGGATGTCAAATACATTTGTGCACCACACTTCAGCCTTATCTAATGTAAATTCTCCACATGTAACTCTCTTACATTCTTGATTCTACATATGTATGACCGGTTTGTTGAGTGCAATTTTGTTCACCGTCCTTAAAAGAGGGTGAACAAAACCCTCTCCAATATTGGTTGAATTGGTGTGGGTCCCACCACAAAATAATGTCATGCTTACCTCTGCGATACACTTTTTGGTAAGCATGACATTACTTTGATGTAAGCATGATATCACTTTGTGGTGGAACCCACATGTTTCAACCAATAGGGGAGAGAGTTTTGTTCACACTCCTTAAAGAAAGGTGAACAAAATTGCTCTCCGGTTTGTTTAACTAAACACTTGGTATTGGTCACACTATTTACAACTCGAGCATTCGACGTACAATACCATGAGAGGATATTATTAATCTGATCACTGTTAATCCGGTGGAATTGTCGATCTGATAAAATTATATTCTTGTCAATTATTACTCTCGTCAAGCAAATGACTGGTACTTTTTTTTTTTTTGTTACAAGCTCCGACTGAATGTTGTGGATGACGTTGATGATGTTTCTGATAATTTATTTTCCACATCCTTGTCTGGAGAGTGAACAATCTCCAATTTGCTAGTCGGTATGGGATGAATCCCCATCACAGTAATGAATTTCATTTGTTCAACTAATTAATAATATTTACTCATCGAACTATCAAGTGGAATATGTGGGTAGATGCAGGATTGTCATGGTGGGCGGGTGAATACTAAGAAAAATTATGCTGTCGAAATTGAATACTCTTTTTGCCAACAGAGTGCACAATAATCATTCTAAAAATGATTGTATCTTATAAATTGTTAACCACCAACTCATCTAAAAGCTTAAACTGTTAGAAGTGGTAAGTTTATTATTTATATATATCTTCAACACGCCCCCTCACGTGTAGCCATGCTTTTCTCCATAAGCGGGCTAAACACACGTAAATATTTAATTATCAGGTAGGCGGTGAGGTTCGAACACAAGATCTATTACCTGACTTTTTTTTTCTGTTAAGTCTATTACCTGACTTTGATACCATATTAGATTATTAACCACTAACTCGTCCAAAAGCTTAAGCTGTTTTAGAGAGTAAGTTTATTATTTATATCTTCAACAGAGCTAAACTTCATGAACCTCTTCTGTTGCCAAAAATAAACTTGGATGGACGTGCATTAGATTTTTCTTAAGAAAAGATATTGGATTGAAGGAACTTTTTAGTTTATTTTGAAACTAAAGTTAACCAAAATTTTAAAATAAATATGTAAAGCACTGCGTCAGGTGATTTCCCAGGATCGAAAGACGCAAGATTTTAAGATTTGAGAGTAGGTAAACTGTATAGTTTTGCCAATACAAATTGTAAAACAATTACCTTATATATGCTTGTCGATTTTAAAAAGAAAGATATTATTATAAAAAATAAAAGTATTGTTAAAAAAGTAAGATATTTTTTTCAATTTTTTGGGTGGACGCGAGTTGGTTGTCCAAAATGATGTTGGACAAACAAATTAATTTATATAATTTTTTATTTCTTTTAAAAAGCTAATACAAGTCTATGAAAATTGAAACCGTGGATAGGGTGGTCGCCTGAGTTCATTCACTCCTCGGTCTATTGCCTCGATCTGTCCTTAATTGGATATAGACTAAATAGATTTTCCATGTTTGGAGGATTGAATTGAAGTGAAGTGATTGTTCAGCTTCTACCACCACAAATTCACGAGAGACCCATGATTAGTGTGTGTGGACCCATGTGAATGTCTGATGGAAGGCGCTCCAAGAACACCATGTGTCGATGACCCAAAAGCACTTGGTATTTTCTCTCGGAGCTATGATTATTCCACTGCCAACTCCGGTCCATCTCGATCTAAGAGCAGTCATACGGAGACTAGGTCAAGTATATAAAGAGCTTTGATTGTTCCATTTTTGTTATCAAAGCTTCAAAAGGTGTGTTTATCTTTCTGGTTGTAATTTTTCTATCATCACAAATTTCTTCGATCTCCATGAAAAGATAGTGGAAAAGATCAAAGAAGGAAAGGTGGTTTGACGTTTTGGCGATAACTTGCTAGGCTGTGTATCGTGTAGGGTATCCGAATGTGGCTCCACTAATATATTCCAGTGTTAGCTTTAAGTCTCCGATTCAAAATAAAGATAACACTGTGAGAGTTGATGGATATAACACGCTCATTTAACTTATATATCTTTTTTTCACAACAAGATTTATATGCCGATTTTTGAGTCTCAACTTAACCCCAAGACTTGTAAATTTAAAATGAGAAATAGCTCATAAATTATAAGTAAAATAACAACCACAAAAGAAATTAAAGAGTGTAGCTGATGAGGTGCCGACTCACTGTGGGTTCCAAATGGTGCAAGATCTTTTGTGCCGAAAACCCCAGTGCGTGCTTTTGTGCCGAGGGGATTTGGACCGTTGGATTGTGTGACTTTTTATTTTTTTTAATGTTTTAAAATTTATGTGTGATCCAATAACCAGAAAACCCCTTGGCACAATGCACAAGCGTTTTTCGGCACAGAGGATATGAGTTCTCTTTTGTGGTTACAGATTTCCTTTCATTGGAAAACTCATCTTTTTGCTTGAAATTGAGATTTTGAGTTTAAAAAAAAAAATAAGTGACAAAGCACGAAAAAGTTTTTCTAAAGTTTCGAATAGCAGGTATCTCAAATTGTTGGTCGAGGATCTGTTGGTTAAAACTTATCTAACTTATTATGGGCTTAGCAAAATTTGATGAATAGTGTTTGGTGATAATTATGAGCAGTCATCTATTGAATTTTAAAGCTTATTTCACAAATAAAATGAGATTATTTTAAGCTTCAATTAATAGGTTTTTTGGGGCTTATTTAGTGTCGTAAAAAGAACATTCATTTGTCAAAAAAAAAAAACTTAAGATAATCTATGAATTGCCTTTATTCACCATTTTGCAGCAGAATTGAAAAAGCATTACTCAGGTTCAAATTGCTGGTCCTTTTTTTTTTTAACTATTGGCCGAACTTTTTAAAAATTTGCCTATATCTTCTAATTTGTAATACTTTTCTTTATATCCAATATAATGTTGTTTAATACATCTCAATTAATTTTATTAAGTGAATTTTATAAAATCATAAAAAATATTATTGATTGTGAAATATAATTGTTTAAATGACATGACTACTAAAAAAATAGCAACAATAATTGTGCTGAGGGAGTATATAACAGCCACCGAGTAATTTGTCAAAATTCAGTGTTATCAATTCTTGTGCCTTGAAGTGAAAAGGAGATAAAAGAGAGGGGAGTACGAAGGTAAAGATGGTTGACTTGGTCCAACTTGCCTTAGTATTACACCTCAAGTGTTTGCCTAGTCAAAGCTAGGGCTGAACAAAAAAAACCGGTGAACCGTGAATCCGGTTCGGACCGAACCGATCCGTGCGTTTTGGATTTTAACCGTCGATTAATGGTTCGGACTAGGATTTAAAAAATAGTAAACCGTGACTCGCGGTCTGGACACGGATTTTGATTTCAAAACCGTGGATTAACCGATCCGGACCGTGAGATTTTTATTTTATATATATATATATATGCACACACACACACACACACATAATTTAGGTCTCTCTGCCTTTATTCTTGGGCTTATTTACCTTTTTGGTCCCCAATGTATTAGCGATTGGCCAATTTGACCCCAATATATACATTTGTCCAATTTAATCCCCAATGTTTAGAATGTGTGTCAATTTGGTCCCTATCCCTAACGCCGTCCATCTAGTCCGTCAAAATGGAGGGCATAAGTGGTATTTCACAAACACCCTCTCCCTTCCTCTGTCAGATCTACTTTAACAGTGAAGTCCCTCTCTCTCTCTCTCTAAAAACCATTTTCTTCCACCTGGACCACCTACTCCAAAAATCCACTCTCCCTCCCACGACCTTTGCTGGGACGCAATCCGACTTCTTAAATCCCAACCCCCTCACTTTCCGGCGCCGACGACATCAGCTTCGTATTCCTAGCCGAGCTCAAGTGCGTCGGCGACACCGGCGTGGTGTTTGCAGCCAAAGTCATGGTCCTTTTTTTTTTTTTTTTTAACTATTGGCCGAACTTTTTAAAAATTTGCCTATATCTTCTAATTTGTAATACTTTTCTTTATATCCAATATAATGTTGTTTAATACATCTCAATTAATTTTATTAAGTGAATTTTATAAAATCATAAAAAATATTATTGATTGTGAAATATAATTGTTTAAATGACATGACTACTAAAAAAATAGCAACAATAATTGTGCTGAGGGAGTATATAACAGCCACCGAGTAATTTGTCAAAATTCAGTGTTATCAATTCTTGTGCCTTGAAGTGAAAAGGAGATAAAAGAGAGGGGAGTACGAAGGTAAAGATGGTTGACTTGGTCCAACTTGCCTTAGTATTACACCTCAAGTGTTTGCCTAGTCAAAGCTAGGGCTGAACAAAAAAACCGGTGAACCGTGAATCCGGTTCGGACCGAACCGATCCGTGCGTTTTGGATTTTAACCGTCGATTAATGGTTCGGACTAGGATTTAAAAAATAGTAAACCGTGACTCGCGGTCTGGACACGGATTTTGATTTCAAAACCGTGGATTAACCGATCCGGACCGTGAGATTTTTATTTTATATATATATATATATATATATATATATATATATATGCACACACACACACACACACATAATTTAGGTCTCTCTGCCTTTATTCTTGGGCTTATTTACCTTTTTGGTCCCCAATGTATTAGCGATTGGCCAATTTGACCCCAATATATACATTTGTCCAATTTAATCCCCAATGTTTAGAATGTGTGTCAATTTGGTCCCTATCCCTAACGCCGTCCATCTAGTCCGTCAAAATGGAGGGCATAAGTGGTATTTCACAAACACCCTCTCCCTTCCTCTGTCAGATCTACTTTAACAGTGAAGTCCCTCTCTCTCTCTCTCTAAAAACCATTTTCTTCCACCTGGACCACCTACTCCAAAAATCCACTCTCCCTCCCACGACCTTTGCTGGGACGCAATCCGACTTCTTAGATCCCAACCCCCTCACTTTCCGGCGCCGACGACATCAGCTTCGTATTCCTAGCCGAGCTCAAGTGCGCCGGCGACGCCGGCGTGGTGTTTGCAGCCAAAGTCATGGACAAGAGGGAGCTTGCCAGGGAAATCGGTCAAATCCGCCATGATTCTGATCTGTATTGTTGTTATACTTTTTTTGGGGTGAAGTTGGAGTCCTAGCAGAGGAGGCTGAAGCCGCCTGACTTGATGCCGCAGAGAGTGTTACGGCCGCCGGCGTACGTCGAAGGAGGTGGTATTTGGAGTAAAAGTGATGGTTTCTTGTTGGAAAGCGAGTGATGGTTGCCTGTATTGGATTTGCTGGGTTTGACGTTGGGTGAGGATGCCGCAGACGGTGGCAGAGTTGTAAATAACAGCAAGGGGTATTAGAATACATGGGGTGTTCCGGCCGCCGCCATCCCTTTCTCTCTCTCTAAAAGTGAATTGAAAAATACGTGGGGAGAAAAATTCTGATTTATGTATGTGGAAGAAAGGGGTATCACGGTTTGAACGAAATTTGGGTATGCAAAATATTTTTGTATTAGAATATAGAGTACTAGTGTGTTGTTTTAATGGATTTTTATTTGTAGGCTTGAAACTCTGTTCTCGGGTGAGTATGGCAGCGACGGGAACGATGATGATCGGAAGGGAATGGGAATTGATTTGTGTTTTTTTTTTTTTTTGATGTTTTTACTTTTTAGTATTTTATTTTGTTGAAATGTTTTGGGTGAAATACCACTAATACCCTCCGTTTTGACGAACTAGATGGACGGTGTTAGGGATGGGGACCAAATTGACACACATTTTAAACATTGGGGATTAAATTGGACAAATGTATACATTGGGGTCAAATTGGCCAATCGCTAAGCCTTTATTCTTGTATAAATTGTCTTTGTTTCTACTGCTGCAGTGCTGCTCGTGAGCAGTTACTGGCTCCCTTATGTTAGTGCAAGAATCTGAAGTTAATCAAAGACCAAATTGTTATAGTATATCTCCTTGCTTGTGTTCATTACCTACTGGGAGTATCATTCCAGCTTGTGAATCTGTGATCATGTAGGTTGATAACCATGTTTTGATGTGTATTTTTATTGATGACCCATGGAAGCAGTCTAATATTGCCCATCTGGAGTAAAATAAACTCAGGATTTGTGACAACATATAGCAGATTCAATTAGTGGTTGTGTTTACACCATTAGTGTGAGATTTCAATGAAGGCATCTTCACTAATTAGCTACGCGCGGGAGCTCTTTACCTTGATTTCCTATTGTTTCAAGTTGAATAATGTGCTTTGGGATGTTTCTTGATTTTATTTTTATGCCAGATTACGACTACCGTAAACAAGAATATCTTATATAACATGTAATCCGTGGATAAAACCGGAACCGATCCGTGACTTGCGGGTCGGATTGGAACCGAACCGTGAGACTTTTGGTCCGGACACGGATTGTATTTTCTAAAAACCATGACTCGCGGATTAGGATTTAATTCATGCCAATCCGATCCGGACCGTGTAAACTCCTAGTCAAAGCAACTGATATTTTGTTAATTTTGCAACCAATCTGGTTTAATCCAGATAAAAAAAAATTTGGTTCAGTAGTCAGGAGTGTCAAGGTTAGCTTACGCACATTTTGATTATTCCTCCATCCAGGCCTTGACTAGAGACTTTTACAAGAGATTTTTCTTTTACATCCTAGTCTCACGAAGTTGCCGATCAGGTTTAGTAGCGTGGGGTGAAAATAAATACAAGTATTAATGGTCATAATAAAGGAAAAAAGGACAAGATCACTTAAGGTGGGATTCTTGATCAAAGGTAGTTAGCGCTGACCATGGACTCAATCAACGTTGGAGGACACACGTCATCCAAACACTAGGATGGTCAACAGAAAGAGCTATGGGAATACACATTAAATTTGGGCTCGTTTAGTTATTTCCTAGTATCCTTTATCTACTTATTTCCATCTAATGTTTTTTTGGCAGGTGCTAGTATATTTTGTTCATGTGTGTCGCTTAGTTGCCTTGCATAGTCTATTAGGAGTAGGCGTTACTTCTCTATTGTTTGTTTTAGTCTTTCGTTGTGTTCAACTCCCAATTAGGTTTTATATGTGCCTTTTCTCTTATCAGGCTGTTACCGTGTTTTGTTTTGTGGGCCTGAAGCTGAGTCGTGACAGGTTAGCTTCACTTTGTCTCAACCTATCGCCGGCGTCCTTTTCCATGTATAGGTGACATCATAATTGGATTAATGAAATTTTCTCTCTTGTCTACAAAGTGTTGAAGTTGAGAAGAGAATTGCACATGTGCCTCCCAAAAAAATGTTCAACGTCGCATCAGCCTTAAAAAGAAAAGGTTAAGAATGGTAACCACGCATGGCTAAGTGGCCAAATTCGCCTATAGCTACTGAAGAACAACTATTTCATTCATACTTAAATTTGAGAGTTCTCGTTCTAGTTACTCTTGTCCATAGTTTGCCTTGGGAGGAACCTGACTTCAGTACCGTCAGAAAAGATCTCTAGCATTCAACACGGATCCGAGTATCTCTAACAATTTTTCTCTTTTGCAAAGTCAATAGGGCGAGGAGAAAAATTTTCATCTTCTAAGTAGGAACTTTGAGGGTAGTAAGGACAGAAATTCTTGAGAAGAAGAAGAAGAAAAAAAAAACTAAGTTAAGAATCATCCATTTATATCCAATGATCTTATCTCTGATACCTTCATTGGCAAATGTAATAATCACATGCTTTGGCTGTGCCTTCCGATTGGCTTTGAGGTGGTGGTGTAATGGGAAGGGAGGGAGAGAGTACATGTAATTAAGAGTTTTTAAAGATAATTAATTATAATTAGGAAACAAAATAATTCAAGGGGCACTTAAATAATCATCCTCTAACCACCTTGAAATTATAGTTTCTTCCTGTGCACTTTTTTAAGTTACGTTTTCATCCCGAAATTCAAAAAAACCCAATAATGCCCTTTATTAAATATAAATATATATTAGGAGATCGAGGACTAAAATGAATGTTGCATATAGAAGGCAGAAAAAATGGACTAATTTTAACATTTGGAGGTCCTCCCCTACAATTAAGGGATTTGGGAATAGAAAAAAATCCCTGATATTATGCTCTACAAAATCATGCCTAAATGAAGTAAGTAAACCCAGAAGTCTCTCTTCCTTTTCCCCAAATTAACAGACGTCCTACCACTCCTCTTCGTCCGCCATGGTCGTCCCACCATCCCAACCTCGGCACCCCAAAACAAATGGAAAGTTGACCAATCGGAGCCCAAATTGGTGTCCCAAATCGTCCAACTTCGCCGTCCCTTCGTGGTTCAAAAAATTCACCAATCGGAGTCCCAAATTGTCGTACCAAAACCATCCCATGACGATTTCTGGTGTAAGTTTTTTTTTCGAGTGTTCATCCTTGACTTTTTTTAGTTTTTTTTTCGAGTGTTCATCCTTGACTTTTTTTTTTGGGAAATTGAAAAAAAAAATTCATGTAGTGGAAGATCTATCAAACCCTATTGGTTTCCTGGTGAGTTTTTTTTTTTTTTTTTGGATCTTAATTTGTTGTCATGTAAAAAATTGATGTAGCTTTGTTGTTACTGTTGTATTTTTTATCAACTTCGGTCATTGATTTCAACTTTTTCGTTGTTTGGGTGGCAGAAACTGCCATGGGAAGAAGAAGAAGGAAAAAAATACTTGATCTAGAGTAGTGGACCTTGGCTAATTGGGACTGCTGGCCCCAATAAGAAAACTTCACTTCACTGATCTTTGCGTCATAATGGTTTTTTTTTTCTCCCTTTTGGATTGAAGTTACTATGGTTCGCTTGAGTTTATTGTGAATTGGATTTGGGAACACCGATGGTTCTAAATCTTCACCCGTTGTCGTCCCAACTCCTAAAACAAAATGTTGGCAGTTGAGAGTCGACATGGTGCATAAATTTTTCAATGACAAAGTCAATTCCTGGAGTTTGGAGAAACAATTACAGGATGAAGAAATTAAGGCAACGCGGAATGGTCGGAGCACTAATCAAAATTATGAAGATCGTTTTGTTACATTAAACAGTCAACCGTTAGGTTCTTTTGTCGAATGATTTGGAAGAATAATTGTCTTGTGTTTATCTTTTTGTGTTGATTAGATTTTGGTTAAAGTGTAGCATGTTTTGGGGAATATTGACGGTATACCTGTAATGGAGTACCAATAGAGTATTGACATCGTTTTGGAATACTATGTTGTGGGTCTATAATTTACCATGTTCATTGTTCTGTGTCTGTTTTTTACCATGATAATTGGAAGATGTGATTATATTTTTCACCATGATCTAATTTGTTAAACCAGCAAGTATTACCATGTTTGTTATTCTATATTCATTTTTACCATGATTACTGGGAACGAACTTGTAAATCAACCATATTTTTTGTGCCAAGTTTCATATTTTTTCCATAATTATTAGAGTATATTGTGGAAAGTATATTTTCCATGACTAAAGTTAAATAAGACATATAAATTTACCATGTTTGTTGTTACCATGACTATTTTTACCATAAAAAAATGTGTAATGTATATAGAAATTTAAATATTCACCATGTTAAAATTACTATTTATGACTTTGCCATAATCAGTGATATGCAAATGGATTTTACCATATTAGTTGAGTCAATTTACCATGTTTAAATTAACTATTTATGACTTTGCCATATTCAGTGGTGTGCTAGCGGATTTTATTATATTAGTTGAGCCATAGGTTATATAACTAATGAAATCTATTGATTTTTCCATCCGAAATTTAAGGTAACATGATAATTCACACCAATTTGCATTTTTCAACTTTTTCAAATAATTCCTTCTTTTGGGTAATACTCAGTTGAGTTATATTTGGGAATTAAATCATCTCACAATTTTGAATCCTCTCAGCATTTAAAAAATTCCTTTATTTTAGGCAACAAAATTATCCCCACCCATTTTGGAACCCCCCACAATTTCAGTTATGGCAATCCAAATCCCTAAAAATAAGGCCCGAATTTGTTTTGTTATATTATATGTAGATATTATATATATTTCACACGTGTCAAATTAAGGGTAATAATGGTAAATCATACATAAAGAGGACGAAAACGTAACTCCGAAAAGTAGACAAGATGAAAACATGTCATGTCCAATAAAAGGATGATTATTTAATTACCTCATAATTCAAAAAATTATTAAAATTTTTGGATTATTACATGACGAGCGTTTTGCTTGGATGTTGCGTTAGATAGGATTTTGGTTCTCCGGTTGGGTTGGGTTTGCTGGGTGCCTTTTTTTCTTGGAGATGCAAGTGTTGGGATCGTTTTTGTCATTTCAAAATGGGTACATCGGATCAACTAGTTGTGGGTATCCGTTTAAGCTGATTTCTTGCAGGGCAATTCGAAAAAGTATTTAAATTTTTTGAACTGGTCGGATCATTTAGGCCGGGCCCTTAAGTGGGCCCCACATGCCATTTGTGCACCATCGGTTACCCATTTGGTCGGTGTCCTTGGTTTAACCGATGCTACGCTTAGGTGAGTATACCGTGTAGCTATGTTTTCTATCAATGAAACTATTACCATTTTGGAAAAAAAGTACATGTGAAATTATGAAATCAGTACAATAACAAAAGAAAACATTGACATAGCCTCAGAGAGTGCATAATACCCTTTTACTACTGCTACTCGCAAACTCTCAACTTACCTCTTCCCTACTCGAAATTTTCTCGTTTTCAAAGTGGAAAACAAGGAGAAAAATACGCAGTTAGCAACGAGTTAACTAACAAATGAAGCTTGAGCAATAACCAGAACACCACCCAAAAGCTTCAGAAACCACCCTTTAGCAGCTGCCTAAACAAAACACCACATTGCCGCCATGACGGCGCCTCAAAACATTTCCAAAATGGCCCTTAAATAAGCCCACGAAAGCCCCGACCAGTACCCAAATCATCCCCTAAAACAACCCTAAAAATAGCTCCTAAATGAACTCCCAGCCCCTAAAAAGACCCCCAAATCAGTCCTAAAATGCCCTTCACACTATAGGAAATTTCGCCTTTAGCGGCATTTTTCAAATGCCGGAAAAACCACTAAAAATGCCCGGAAAAGAGTATTACTAGCATTTGTTAAGTATTAATGTGTTGCTTGTGTGTTGTCTGCGTGGCGAGAAAATTTGGGGAGAAATACTTCCCCCAAGATTCGAACCCATGACCTTTGCTCCTTGCACGTGCGTATTTACCAACTGAGCTAGCCCACATGATGTTAAAAAATGCACACTGAAAAAAAAAAAAAAAAAAACACACACACACACACACATATATATATATATGTGTGTGTGTGTGTGTGTGTGTGTGTGTGTGTGTGTAGGATCAACTTCTAATGAGGGATCCCTTATTTTAAATAAAATGAGGACCAAGCAATTTTTCCACTTTCCGAATTGAATTTTGACGATCCGAACCGTTAGATGTGTTTAAAATATTTTTTTAAGGTCCAACCCGAGGATTCGTCCAAAAAACATACCCATAAGGGCTTCATCCGATCAGTTTTTTTTAAAAACGTTATATATAGCGTTTTTAACAAAAACTGATCGGATGAAGCCCTTACGGGTATTTTTTTTGGCCGAATCCTCGCGGTGAACCTTAAAAACACATCTAACGGTTCGGATCGTCGAAATTTGGTCGGGAAGCATGAGGTCCTCATTTTATTTAAAATGAGGGATCCCTCATTAGAAGTTGATCCTATATATGTATATTATACGGTCGGATTTTTTTTGTTTAAAATTAGACTTTTACCTGCATTTGCATAAAAATGCCAGTAAAATTACTTTTTCTGACATTAAAAAAATGCCGGTAATATTTTGGTGGAAAATTTGACTTTTGCCGGCATTATTTTGAACAAATGCCGGTAAAAGTTACTTTTTTCTGGCATTTCAATAATAACTTTTTGAGGCATTAATTATAATGCTGGGAATAAAAACGCCGGAATGGTCATACTTGGCGTAGTGCCCCCGCCCACCCCGCCCCCAAAAAAAAAAAAAAAAAATCTATATGAATGTCCATGCCGATGTCACATATGGAAATCCTTTTTCAGTTAGGTGAATCAATGCAGCATCAAAGTGGTTAGCTAAAGTGGTTAGCCCACTGGTCTTGGGGGTTTTATTTTGTTTTGCTTTGTTGCTTGATTGGTTGGTTGACTCCATGTTAGCCTTTTGATTATTTGAATCTCGAGAGGCATATGATTGTCGTCGAGTGGGGTGTCAATCTCGTTGAGATGCCGTTTCTCGATGTGATGCTTTTCTCTTATCATGTTTAATCATTGTAACTTTGTTATGTGATTAATAAAATTTTATTTGCCGTTCATAAAAAAACTAAAGCTTTTCTTCACTACACAAGGCAGCCCTGAGGCAGTTACAATTGGAGAGTATTATTTCATCTTCGGATTTGGTCGCAATAGGACATTTTTGTCGTACGTTTCCAAGATTCAAAATTTTTAACTGATATGGTGATTAGCAAACTAGCCATTTGACTTTTCTTTGCCTTCATCTTCTCCACTTTCCATCCGTATTTAGACACGTCTAAAGAGGATTCACATCCATTTTTCTTTTTAAAACTCTTGATGTCTGGGTCATTTTGCACCCATTTTGACTAATTTCAAGAATACCAATCATTTCAGACGAATTCAACTGATACAGTAACCTTGATCTCGATAGTTGTTGATTAAACTTAAAGTTGATGGACCAGCTGCAGGATGAAACTATTGGTAACCATATAGACTTTAATCCATCATTTTTGTTTTGTTTAGAAAGGTAAACATTACTTTATAACGACTGGATGACATGATTTGAAACCAGTAGTTGATTGTCAGATAAATCCATGTAGAATATCTTTATTGTCCACTGTGTTAATCTAGGTGCTAAGAATTAAACTCCACATTCAGTCCAATGCTCCAACGGATCTTAGAAACTAGAGTTACAAAAATCACACAGTAAAGTGCGTAATAAACATGAAAACCCGCAATGAAAGGAAAAATCACGGGACCAGTCCATTATAATCGAAGAATTCAAGGAGTACTGTGGAGCCCTCTTCCTCTGGTTGTTCCTCCTGGTGATGGTGGACGACAGTGATGGTATGCTTCCTCAGGTAGTTCTCTAGGCCTGCACACTGAGCAAACCGTTAGCACCAGACCAGACCGTTGAGTCCGGAATGGCACTCCGACGGTCTAGTAAGTAGGATCCCCACGAAATGCACAGATCTAGGGTTTTTCTAGGGAAAGTGAAGCGTACCTTTCTCTGATGATTTAGCCTACCTTTTATAGGTGAGCCTTGGCTTGTCCTCCAAGCACAGCTGTGCTCGTCACGTGACTTAACCGCTCGGCTGACGTCACGGTGACGGGCTCGAAAGAATATTCTGCAGGCACATGCCTCCAGTGAAAACATGACACGTGTCGTAATCGCTCGGATGACGTCACTTGTCATAATCATAGTTTGTTACGAGCACATGCAGCATTAACTGCATTGCTGACTCGGCTCCGTGCCTCCCGGCATATCATACATATCCTGAAGTCAGTTTGTATCACCTTTCGGATAAGATCCGAGGTCTTTCGGCGTTAACTCTGAGAGCTTGTTATTGAGTTAGACATAGGATAGGTCTCGGTGAAATTCGAGACGAGGGACCGAAACCCCACTTACCTGTTTATGCATAAGCCAAACCATTCACCGAAGAGTCCCTCGAAGATAGTCTTCCGGTGACAAATGAAGAGGTGTCTTTTATAATGAGTTAGGTGCTCGGTGAATCCGGACCCCTGCAAGTACAACTCTTCTCTCGTCTCTCTGAGAACAATTTTCTCTAGCCTCCTCTTGTGTTTATACTGAAACTCATAGCCCTAATTAGAATGCAACTGTATTATGAAATAATAAGTTTCAATAACTGAAATTACCCTTGCCAAAAGTGAAAATACCGTGGGAGGCCGCCTCCCCACACTCTCGGGCTGAACTATTGTTAAAGGTTGTCGGCAGCCCCAGCAATAGGAAGATTAATATGTTTCTAGCTTTAATTTGAGAACATATATATGCATGAATGCATGTTACTCCTGGATTTGATTGGGTACATAGAGGTATTTTCATTTGAAAAGAAGAAAAAAGATTTATCAATTAATCAATTGTATATGATAAAAAAAATAGAAGGAATGAGAGCATCACGACATCACAATAATATGAAGAAAATATTCCGACAAGACATTTTACCCCGCGACAATCACATTTCACTGTCCCCTAGAAGTTACAAAGATTGACAAGAGATCAACCATTATAATTAACCAGAGCAAATGTGAGGTTGTTTCCCCTTTCAAGTTAAGCATTGTGAGGTGCGAGTTTAATGTTTTCCACTTTTCATTTTAAAAAACAAAGTGCACATTATTCCTGTAGTTATCGAGATCCAATTTAATTGATTTTTTTTTGTCGATATTATACAATTGAGTGCATGAAAGAGTATATATGGAGTGATCCCCGCATTGGATTCTTGGGAGCCCTCGCTCAATCTTTATGTGAGTGGAAAATTTAGCTGATCGGAGCATGGGCCCAGTGAAAGGAATGCCCATTTTTGCTGAAAAAACAACCAAGTACATTTTCCAATCATGCTCAACAAACAAGAAAAAGCCAAATGAAGAAAAAGTTTGGGGCAATAATTTCTGAAAAGTGTGTAATTAATTTATTATCTCGTTTCTCAAATGCTGTAGCTGATGGAAATCATGGACTTCTAATATATCAATTAAAATTGGATAGAAGCGTAGACTTTAATTTGGTTGAATATTTGTCTACATTTCCTCCTTTTTTCATCCTAAACTTATTATTATTTTCTTCATTTATCTTGTCTTCTATTCTCCCCTTCGGCAAATTCAAGATCGATCTAAACATAATCTCAACGTAATGGAGAAGCCTATTTTGTAAATTTGACTAAACTTTGTGTATAAGCTAATCAAAATAATTTGTGACTATCACCAAATATTTTTTTAAATAGCCAAAATAATTCCTATTGTTTTGGCGTGTATCCTATGTTCCTATTCGTAACTGACTTGAGCAATGAATAACTAATACTTCTACAATAATTCATAACAAATGAATAAAACAAATACGTAACAAATGCAAACATAAAAGATGCATAACTTGTGAACAAATAAAAGTAGTTGCTAGCCATAAAATTCGTAGGTAACACTAAATATGCCTAACTTCTTTTTTTCGTAACTACATTAAAAAAAACTGTGACTGCAGACGGACTTCGTCTGCTTTCTATCGTTTCTGTTTTCACCCACTAGTCGCCATTGTTGGGTGGGTCTGGTTTGGGCTTAACAGTAATGGATGTTTGCGGTTGTGGTTGGTTGCGGGCGGTGGCAGTTGGAGGTTTGGCGAATGTTGGGTCGGCGGCTGATGGTGAAGTTCTCTAGGGTTTGCTCCATTTTGGGCTTTATTGTAAGATTGGGCATTCCTTTCTTGGGCTAGGTGTTAGGTGTTTGGGCTTGCCCCACAGTGGGTGTCTTTTAGGTTTTGACCCACTCAATAAGTGTTTTAATTTCTCCAATCTTGATTGGAATCCCCTCCCTCTCCCCCAACTTGATGTACCATTTATCAAATTTCATTAATAAACTTGTTCCCGATAATAATAATAATAATAATAATAATAATAATAATAAAAGAAATAAAAATAGAAAGCCTACATCAAAAAAAGCTACGCCATGGATCACATGTAGCTTTTTCCAAAAGCCTAAGGTCCAAAGGCTTGGCTCATCATCTAAAAACAAAGTTCATATTCAGATAACAACATATGTATAATCCTCAATCTTACATTAATTAAGGACATAGTTTATAAGAATAATCTGAAAATCCAGAGGCATAAACAGTTAAACTCTGACGCCAGTGTATATATAGTTTAAAATTCACTAACTTATGAAATCTTTCAGCAGAGAATCATGTGTCGGCACAAGTAGCTAAAACTATGTGAATCTAGGTTCATTCGAGGAATCATGGGGTGAAAAAAAGGCCGAAAATAAAACAGATAAGGTTTGGCTTTGGAATCAATTCACTGCAATACCCGGAAACAGTCTTTTCAAGAAAGTTTACTCCAGTATTAAAATGAAAGACATTGATCTCTGAAAATGTTACTGGACGGTCCAGTTTGCCAATTTTTGGGCCTTTTCAGGCTTGATTTAATGATCTGACCCGTTTATTATTTGTATCTCGTCCCGAGCATTGATCACGTCAAAAATTAAGTTGATGAATCGATTGAGGTGGATTTTAAAAGCTCTTAGATACAAAAAAAATTACTCCTTGGTTATTTATTTCCTTTATCATATATCTCTCAGGAGTTGCATGCCCATTACAAAAACCAAAGGTCGGTGCCCCGAAAGAATTTAAATGTGCCAAAAGTATAGCAAAGTACAGTAAACATTTATCGCATGGGTTGTTGCAGTGATTAATCAACTCGTCTCGGCAGGGCTTACTATATCAAGGTCTCAGGGTCGATTCTCTTCAGTAGCGATTTGTCCTTGGGGCCACCTCACCTCACACAAACGAGAAAAAATGGTTATGAGAGGGGCTGGTGAAATTAGTCCGGATCATCGAGACACTCCCTCTCACAAACAAAAAAACACAATATTTTAGACAGTTATAGTACATAAAATTTAAATGTATATTTAATGGAGTATCTGTAAAGTGAGTAAGAATAGACCCCCATTGAGAAGAAACTCACCAGAAAGAGCCTTGAAATGAGCAGACAAAACTTAAAAGTATTATTAGCAAAAAGAGAAAGGCACCTTCCTTCAAGCTCCTTGACAATATTAAACTCCAAATCATCCGTGATTGAGGGCATAATAAGGTCAACCAAGCAATGACAAATTGCCCTTCGAAGACTTTGTCGCAATCTTTTTGTTTAACAATTAATATAACCAACATTGGTAAAACTGAGTTAAATTACAGAAAACACCCTCTGTGATTTCCAACAAAATTATAGGTTCCACCTGCGCGACCGTACTAGTTTTTGAAAATACTTTATTCTCCCTTGTTTTACCTGCACGTATTCATTTACGCTAATAATCTTTTATTATCAATTTGTCATTAATTTTTTCATATATACAAACGAAACATAACTAAAATCTTTTAGATGCCGTTCAAGCCGCATTGTTTGAAACCCACGGTCGCTCAAGCCGCAACGTTGTGAGTTAGATGAGGTTAAGTAAAATTGCGTGGGAGATAGGCGATATCATAACAATGGGAGATTTGGGGATAGATTACAGCTACGGTGGTTGAGGTAGGTGGAGGGTGGAGCCATGGGTGTGCATTCGTTTTGGTTTTGGGATTGTGGTTTCTGTGGCAATCACCTTCAGTTCTCAAATCTGATCATAAAAATGAGGTCATGGTATTATCAAGAAAGTTAAATGGAAAAAATGGTGTTGCTCGAAATTGTGTGTGCTGAAGGTGACTGCCGATGGAGGAGACAACTACTCTAACAACTCCCTCACATTTGGGTACATGTGGTCAGGCTTTCCTTACGCATTAGTTATCAGGTAGGTGGTGAGATTCAGACACATAATCTATTAACTGCTCTGATATCATATTAAATTGTCAACTACCAACTCATCTAAAACATAAGTTGTTAGAGAAGAGATTATTTTATTATTTATATCTTCAACACAGATGACATTGTAAATTAATGGTTAGTACGGTCATTATACATTAACCATTATTACCTTCCATCGTATGAGAGAGAAAAGTAAATTGAGAAATGAAAAACAAAATTCTTGTAATTGTCAAACACTACCGGGAGGTGTATGTAATTGGCCCGTACATAAAGCTGAAGTAATGGCCACAGCTTTTGTTTATGTAATGACATTGACACTCACTAACATGACAATATCAATTCTTTGACATATTAAACCAACATGGCAACACCGGTCTTTAAATAAAGTAGTCATACTTTTCTCTTTCTTCATTATTGTGGAAAAAATGAATTACTATACTTCAGAAAAATACCTCTGGACTAGGATACTGGCTCACGGAAATCGCTCGCTATTGATCTGTTTCAATTAAGAAATTGGTTAATTGCTTTTGTGCCATTACTGTAATATTTGGGAAAATGTTAGGCTCCTGTTAGATGTGGGTTTCGGTTCTTTGGTTGGTTCCTTGCCAATCGAGGACAAGGTCTCGGATTCGGCATTGAATCTTTATATTTGATGTTGTTTCTTTGCTCCTTTTAGTCATTATAACTTCTTCGATGATTAATAAAAAAAAAAAAAAATTCGGTGCAAAAAAAAAATTTGTTACTTGACGGGGTTCAATTTTTAATGCGTAAGAGAGACTAAGAATTTCCGTACATGGGGCGTTCTCTCTATCTCACATATGTTTTGATTGCAGCTACTGCAGAGATTTCTCGCCTGTTTGTGTTAGATGTAAAAGCAGAATGATGAAGACGGGCCCTGAACGACTGATTCTGGTACATCTATACTGCTTGGCTAGAATTAATTTACTAGGAATTAGATTATGGTGGAAATTTTCTAGAATTTTGGATGAATAAAATTGGAGTATTCCGAGAGTCTTTTTTTTGATAATCAAAGAACTTTATTAATCTCTGAATAAATACAAAGATTAAAAGGGAAGATGGGAAGTTACGTCCAGAACAAACAGAGGAGGGAATATCACCCTCACAACCACTAGACGTAACAAACCACATCGGACCCCAACGGTTGGCAAGGAGCTAAACGAGAGACCAAAACAAAACCTGATCAAAATGCTCCATGTCAGCCCATCTAGAAGATTCCCCAAGTTTGCCACTGCTGCCTCCAAAATCTAATCAAGCCTGGAAATGACGCTGAAGCCGCCAAAACAGCCATGTCGACGCGTCCCGAAAGATCGGCCGAAACTCCGTAAGTGGCAGCCAAGACGCCGCCAAAACGGATCTTATAAACTACCCGGGGTAGCAGCAACCGAGAAGTCCAATTGTCGCCATAGCCGCCAGCCATCACCACCGCATAAGCTCAAATGCCACCGGCAATCTCCTTGCCGTCGATACCCATTAGGCCACCAAAAAAACCACCCACCACCACCCAGCTGCCGCCAACCCATCAAATCCAACCTCGCCCATAGCAACCCCCCACCAAGTGCAGGACAACCACCAACCGTTAGGCACAAACCGGAAACCTCCAACAAGGATAACCGACGTGGAAGAATGCCGCTCCGACAAGCCGTTAGGCCAAGGATGACCGTACCCAATAGTACGGCCATGGCTAGGAACGAAAACTTGGAAAGGGAAGAGAAAGGGAGGCTGGAAAGGTAGATCGGGGCGGAGAGAGGGGGAGCGCCACCACAATCACCATCACCCACCACCGCAGCCACCATCACCCACCACCGCAGCTTCTGCAACCCACCTGGGAAATAAAAAAGGAAAAAACCGAGGGAAAGAGAGATAGAGAGAGGAAGATCAGAGAGGAAGAGGGAGGAGGGAGAAGAAAGAGCCCGGGGGGAGGAGGGGAAGGAGGCGGCGCCTCCCCCCCCCCCCCCCCCCCCCCCCCCCAGGCCAAATCCTAGCCGCTGAAGATGTAGGGAAGGGAGCGGAAGAGGAAAAAATTATATATAGAGAGAGAAATAGACAACCTTGTCACGTCCTCGATTTCGAATACGATAAATAAATTATTTTCTTCAATAATAAATACAAACTCTCATAATTTTACTTCCAAAAGTCTCACCACAAGGTATCAACATTGTAGAGGATAATCAAAGTCTAAGTCAAATACCCGTACCCATAATAAGAAGTGGATAAAAATGTTAAGTTATTACATTTGTCCAAATCAAAAGAGTAATATGTGATACAAATTCATCTACCCAAAACAAGTTCACAAGATAAGCAATAATTCTTTCATGCATGCTTTCTAAAGATGCCACACATCCCACACACTCAACTTCATGCTCCTTGACTTGAACCTGAATATGATAGGGTGAGCTACACTAGCCTATTAGGAAAAACCTTCTACTATCGCTAAATGCAAATGCAAACAAATGAGCACATGGATGTAACAGTTAAGAGATGAACAAGTAATGCCAACTCAAGACCAAATAAAAGTTCAAGTGTCCACGTTCTCATAAAACTTCCTTTGGTAAATAGAAACAGGGATGGATCCAAGAGGGGGGTCACACGGGGGCATGTGCCCCTGTTGAACCCCACTTGTCAATGTAAAAAAAAATTTGGGAAATTAGTTTGTACGTGTAGACACCAAAATTTCGGCACTGCCTAATCACCGTCCGATTAATTGAGATGAAATAAACAATCTCAATTAATCAAAGTCAAAATTGGTCAAAAGCCTGCAAATAATTATTGGGCTTGACAAAGTGTGGGTTCAAAAGATGTGGGTTAGACCAAAAGAAGGTGGGCCCACTCAATTGGCCAGACGAACCATCAAATTGGGCCAACCTAGGCCCAACCAAATTATCCTGGGGTCAGAAAAATATTTATAAATATATGTTTTTATATACATATATATAAATATATATCTTGACACAATTTATTTCCATAAAGAGATGCCAATTTACTCTTATGGAAAGAATCAATCAAGAATAATATATATGTATATTTTTTTACTTGATTTATTTCCATAATAAGAGGTCAATTTACTCCTATGGAAAGAATCAATCAAAGACAATATATATGTATATATTTGACCTGATTTATTTCCATATTAAGAGGCCAATTTACTCTTATTTGGAAATAAAATCAATCAATGGAGACCTTCCCAATTAAAGACCCCTATTCTTGAGCCTATAAATAGAGGCTCTCATTAAGAAGAACGAGAGGATCTTCAGGCAAGGAAAATTGGAGAGCGCTCTCAAGCATTTCTCAAGGCTTCTCAAGTTCTTCTCAAATCCCTCAAGCTCTTGTGGAGAATCAACAAGCGCCCAAAGTTACGTGCCGATTCATCTACAACAGCAATGGTCTACGCATCAGCTAGCAAAGATCGCACCTCAAATTCATCGTTTGTTCGAGATAAAGCCGTTCAAGCCCTCGATCAAGCTTCGCTCTTTCAAGCTTTTCGACTCAAGAAGTTGAAGAAATCATCAACAGTTTCAATCCCACAACAAGCTTCTACAACCGTTGGGTTGCAACTTCAATCAGAGATCTACACGTCAGCTAGCAAAGATCGCGCCTCAAATTCATCGTTTGTTCGAGATAAAGTAGTTCAAGCCCTCGATCAAGCTTCGCTCTTTCAAGCTTTTCGACTCAAGAAGTTGAAGAAATCATCAACAGTTTCAATCCCACAACAAGCTTCTACAGCCGTTGGGTTGCAACTTCAATCAGAGATCTGCAGCCAGGGAAATTCCAGAGCACTCTCAAGCAGTTCTCAAGCCTCCTCTGCAAGTTCTTCTCAAATCCCTCAAGTTCGTGTGGAGGATCAACAAGCACCCAAGCTACGTGTCGATTCATCCATAACAACAACGGTCTACGCGTCAGCTAGCGAAGATCATCCTCAAGTTCACTGTTTGTTCGAGATAAAGCTTCAAGCCCTCGATCAAGCTTCGTTCTTCAAGCTTCTCAACTTGAAGATCTGAAAGAACTACCAACCGGTTCAATCCTACGACAAGCTTCTATAGCCGTTAGGTTGCACCTTCAACACCGGAGATCGAATCAGAGGATATTTCGCTCTTTTTCTGTAAAGAGCACTCATTAGAGGATTGTACCCATTTTAATTCAAATCAATAAAAAATATATTTTGTGCATCTTTTTCTCGTCTTTATTTCAGGACTCGAATTTGTGTGTTACAGTACGCATATATATTATTTGTGTCAAAATCTAGTAACATAGTTTGTGTGTTATTTGGTGGTAAGTTACACTACCACTATGTCGGAGGTGGCATGTTCAACTCTTGTCTCTTCTTTTTTAAGCCACAAAATTTGAAAGGTTATCAAATAAGAGTGATTGTTGAGGTTTGAACCCTGGACCTCTTGTTCCAAAATCAATGTCTTCCCTCTTGCCACTAGGCCAACAACATTCATTGCACAACCACCCAATAGTTTTATTACTCCTATAGATTTTGAATCTATAATGGTAATAACAATTTCCCTAGTATTTTTCTCCCTGAAGTTTAATTTTCTCCCTTCTTTTTAAGAAAATGATACAAAATGATGAGAAAATTGCTTAGCTTAGATAATTTTTTTAATTTTAGAGATCTTTTACAATTGTCCCTAGCCTTCAATAATGTCTTGTCCGATATCAGGTTTAGAATCAATCTTACACAATTTCTTGTCCCTAGCAAAATCGTTGACTAAGGAAAAAATTGCACAATTACAATTAATAAAATGCCCCCATTAAGTTGACTTTCTGGATCCGTCCCTAAATGGAAACCTTTTTCTAAAATCGATAGATCTGTACAACATTTTCCGTTATAAACCCTTTTTGTCATGTCTATTGTCTCAACAAGCACTTCGTTAGTAACCCGATACCAGGAACTTTCTTCACCTCACTATCAAATTCACAATTCTTTCATCATTCTATTATTTCAATGATATCCCTTCATATTCTCATAATTATACTCGAGAATTTTGGGACCTGTTTTCCCCTGCCAAGATTCACGGACCTTAATACTCTTGCCAGGATTCACGGATCCTTATACTCATGTCCAAAAATATACCGATTGGCGGTGTTATAAACTGAGATTCACGGGCTTCGTGTTCTCCTGCTGAGATTCACGGGCCTTGATATCCACTTCTAGGGACGCACCGAATGGTGGCCCTAGTAATAACATACCAACGTTATTGAATGTATCACATTCATGCCAAAGCTTCACACATTAGTTATTCTATCTTAAAGCATAACCAAGTGTAACTCACACATCCGCCCTTTGACATGTAATATCTCTTCATCACCTAAACTACTATGCATTACCTCCTTTATTTCCAAGGCATGTTCACATGACTAAAAAGTATTCATTAACGAATCGTTCATTTTTATTCCCTAAGAAGCATCATATCCCTCACATGATCTCATCATGTATTAACCAAACAATTTAGAAAGGGTTATGTACGTCACACACCTCGTATGATCATTGATAGAAATTGTCATGCCCGAGATTTCAACCAAGGGTTTGGAAAAGGGTTTCATGGTCGAGTGATCCAAGTGATATTCAAAGCAACGTGGTTTTTATAAAACGCGGGTTTTACAGCTGTGACTGAGCCAGAACAAACTTGATATAAAATAACCTAGAGTCGCCACTTGACATGATTTTAGGTGTGCCAAGTCACCATATGATATCTCGTGACGAAGAACCTGATTTTGTTTGATATAAACTACTCGGTTTTTGTTTGGTCTGCAATTTTAGAGAAGAAAAGGTTTGGTAATTCGCTATTACATGTAGGGAAGCCGAAGCACCCTCATATATTTGGTAGTTGGATATCATTCCATTGTATTGTCTTAGGGACTTGAATATTAGCATTAGTAGTACTACTTTGGATAAGGATTGTTTTATCTTTTGGGCTTTTAATAAGTGCATGGATATTAAGGTTCGTTTTGGTACATTTGAAATCACACCTATGACCCTTCTCGATTATGGTTTCCTTAACCAAATTATCTTTACAAACCCATCCCAAACCAGCAATATACCCAGAAAATTAGCCATTTGTATCCAAAACATTTTTTCAATACCATCTATTACCATTTGCCAGGCCATCATCCGAAGTAAAATGCCTGAATGGACATCCTTTGGAACAATTATCCCGGCCCAACATATTATCCATGTTACTGCTAGCCAAAATTATAATCCCCATTATCATCCACCACAATTTCGATTACTTGGCTGTGAGTTTCCAACATGGATCTGCCAAAATCCAATATCCCACCAAATCCAACAATATATTGCATATCAAATAGCAACACATATTGGAGATAATGACACTTTTACTCTTTACCAACACCAATTCCGGTTATTCAGTGAAGATCCAATTCAAAAAATCCGTACACTTGATTACTTTGGAGAAGTCCCATTTCTTTTCCATACAAATGAAAAAGCAAACGTTCGGTCCTTTGAAGAATATATCCAAAAACAACAAGATCACCAGCATATCGAATTATGGGAAAATCTTTCCAATGAAGACTTTCAAGACAATATGCCATGACAAAAGAATCCACTTTCCCATCCACATGAGAAATAGCTTCAAGAAGCCTCTACTTTTTACCAAAGTAGCAATTCAAGATTCCCAGGATTAACACCATCAAACGAAGCATCATCAGCAAAATCAACAAATTTTTACTCACGCTATCACCACCATCCAGTGGGGATGGCTGCACATTCTCAGCCATTACCAGTGGGGTAATGGAGGATATACGCTTTTGCTGTTGGAGTTTTTGCTGGAGTGTCTTGATTTGCTCTTGTAGTCTGGTATACCGATCAAGTAAAATCACTTATATATATATATATATATAGAATAAACTTCCGGTCCAAACTCCCGGACCCTCTTAAGTTACAGACCTCCACCTTCCCAATGTTTTTTTGAAAATCCGAACCGTTAGATGTGTTTAAAAGGTGTTTTCAAGGTCCAACGCGAAGATTTGGCAAAAAAAAATACCCGGAAGGGCTTGATCGGAGCAGTTTTTCACAAAAACGCTATATCTAACGGTTCGGATCGTCGAAATTTGGTCCGGAAAGTCGAAAATACCCCTAGGTCCGTAACTGAACTAAGTTAAGGGAGTTTGGATAGGAAGGGGACTATATATATATATATATATGACAAGAAGAAAACTAATATTCTGTCTTAAAAAGTATTTATTGCAGAGACATTTGAAATAAAAGAGGAAATATATACAAAAGAAGGATTTGGACTGTGCCCGATCACAGGGTTGCCTACGTATCTCTAGTGTCAAGAGAATCAGGTCATCACATAGTTCAAAAAGACAAAAAGTTTTGAGAAACGGGACCGAGCCCAGCTTTAGGGGTGCCTACGTATCTCCGGCCTCAGGAGAATCAGGTCTCGCGTAGTTCGGGACAGAAACAGAAATTTTAGAGAAATTAATCTCGCTGGGTATCTAGCAGGCGAGGCACAGAGGCGTTTCTACCGTACATAGAGAACAATGTTTAAACTCTGACGGGACATTGCTGAGGATTGAAAATTTACGAGATGCTCCATGACATCTTCGGAAGGTTCCGGGGTTGAAGACGGATTTGAACAGACTACACGACTTGATGAGGGAGAAAATAGAAAAATATTCATTCGGGGCCACCGTTAGCTGACGGGTGGTCCCGGGATGTTTTTGGGTGGCCACAATGCCAAGAATTTATTCAAACCGCTGTTTGTAAGTTCAAAGGAAAGAGTTGCAAAATCCCCACTAGAGCCAAAAACTGACAGCCAATGGGCCTCAGGATGTATCCAATACAAATTTGGAGAGTAAAAGTGAGTATTAGAAAACTCATAGGATGTTCGAGTAAAAGGTTAAAATCTTGATTGGAGCCGAAAATTGGAAGTCGGTAGGCCCTGAGATATATCCGGTACAGTTAGAAAGTGAAAATGAGTGCACTTGACTCAAATGACTTTTTGGTACAAAGTTGAAAGTATAACACCCATGTTGATTGGCCCATGAATTATTCAATTTCATTACTAGCTTTTGGCCCATATATAATAGATGTTTCACTTGTACCGAATCATTTCACTAAAAATTGAAATTTCCAATTCATGTTTTGTCTTCACGTAGCCCATGAAAGGATTGGCCCTAGGAGTGCACATAGTCCGGATTGGACCGGTTCTTTAGAAATTCAGTAACCGGACCATTCCGACCGGTTCTAGCAAATTAAGAACCAAAACCTAACCAATACACATATAGAACCTGTCCAGATCCAAACCACAAGACCGGATTGGTTTTAGTTTGGTTCCGGTTCTACCCGTTTATGGAACACTTTATCACAACACATGAATTCAAAAGATTATTTAAAATTTAGAGCACCAAAACAACTCATAAAATAAATAAATAATTACAGGATTGGGTTTTCCTTTGAATAGCAATCGTGAAATTAAGGTGGAACAAAAAAGAATTGAAATTGGTAATTTGGTATTAATGGATTATAGTAATATATTCAGTTCAAAAAAAAAATTATAGTAATATATTAAAAACTTCTTAACAAAATAGATTTTTACTCTAACTGTACATAAAAGAATACATTACTACAAAAACATATTAACTTACCAAATCAAGATATATAATTTTGTACATGTATAAAAATATTGATATATAGTAGTAATGCTATACGGTCCGGTTCGGTTCTAACTTTGGTTCTTAAATCGAGAACCTGTAACCGAATCATAATTACCGGTTCTTAGTTTTTTAGAACTATAACCAGACCAATGAACCGTAGAACCTAACCAAATAGACCGGTTCGGTCCGGATTGGATCGGTTTGGCGGTTATATTGATTTTCTTGTGCACCCCTAATTGGCCCATGCCATTTTCAATTTGACGACAAGGTCATTTAGTTGCGGGACGTTTAATTGGAAGATTTCTTTTCAGGCTCAACGTGATTTTTGTGCATATATAAAGATCTTAATTGGACAGAAAAAGGAATTGGTTGCAGCACGATTTTTTTTTCTTTTCAACGTTCGGATACTGATATCAAGCTGACTGCTAGAAGACTTTCTCTCAATGAAATTGTTTCAAATGGTCAATATTTTGTAATTATAGCATAACGTTCATAATATGGCCAAATGCCCATATTTATATGGTATTGAAATTATCTCTTTCAGTTTATAGCTCCTAGTCCACTAACCAAGTGGGTGATTTGTTTCAATTTCCATCTATTACCATCAGTAGACATGCAATGAATTTCGGAACCATTTTTGCTAATTAATCTAGGCTTAGGCCATTCAGTTCCTTCTATGCTCTGCCAAAATTGATTTCTTAAATTTTGTTTTTAATACTCGTAAACATTTGCAAATCAATTTGCAAGAGACATGTGGCCTATTTCCATTATTTATCAGGGAACATAAATTGAACATGTGGGATTTGAAAGTTAATGCACGTGAACAATGCAAATCAATTTACAAAAGATATGATGCCCAACATTCATCTTTGGATTGATTGAGAATCATGATTGATGCTAGAAGATTTTCTTCTCAAACGCTCGTCTTCAACAGTCTTATTTTTCAGCCTATAAAAGGAGACGGACTTTTGCTATTGAGACACAATACAGAGAGCATGAAGCACATACAAGAAATTTCGGAGCATTAGATACACAGAGCAATCCATTTCATACTATTATTTTGAGAGCTTTGAGAGCAACATTTGTTTAGCTACTCTTTGAGAGATTTTTCCACACTACAAATTCTCATCAGTGTTGTAATGAGAGTTAGCAAAATTCTTAGTGAGCTATTGCAGAACTAGGTTTTGTTCTGTGAGTGATTTTTTAGAGTTTGGGAGATAAATTCTAGCAGTTCGGCTAACTCCTCGGTAAAGTTAGTATTGCAGTTGTAAGGTTTAATCGGCACCAGAAGCTGGTTGTTTGATTAGTAAAACAGCGACTCCTTAGGCCAGTGGACTATGCTAAGCAATGGACAAAACTCAGACCGAACTACCATACATTTCTGTGTAATATATCTCTCCCTTAACTCTTTTATTTTTGTTGTGTAAATTATTATTATTTGTTTGCTCTGCTATTTTTTTAGTTCAATTTGTAAATTTTATTTGGGCGTTATTGTTAGCAACCATACAGAGGTAACAAATAACAAAAATGTTTAAGTGGTGAATAGTACCTCAACAAAAAAATCAGAGAAATATAGAGGTATTGTAGCTTGAGGAAATTTGTTGAGGCTGTTGCAGTAGGTTTTTGAGATTGGACTAGGTAAAATAGAGAAAAGAGCTCTCGGGAATGCCATCTTTTATAGGAATCTTTATAAAGAAGGCCGTCAATTCGTTTGTTAAGGATTTCATCATCAATTCACTAACTCGTATTGAAACTTGAAAGGCTCTTGTTTTTCTTTTTTGCTTTCATATTTAATCATATATTGAAAAGTTCATTGTACCACATATCAATTCTGTACAGTTTTATACAACGTACAGCCCGTGTCTGACGAAAATAGTTGTTTTAATTTTGTGACCCAAATGGTCTCAATTACGATCCAAAGGAATGGATAAAGATACGGGTACAGAAAAAATGGGACCGAAAATGTACCGATCACGTTTCGGGACCCACTTTTGGGTCCCACACGAGTGATCAGAACCGTTCACTGTTCTTAAAACATTTTTCCGAGGGGCCCAACAAAATTTCAGTTTAATCGGACGGTTGGAAGTGCTCGAACCAAAGTCTCACCGTTTGAATAAAAAAAAAATGGGGAGACTTTGGTTCGAGCACTTCCAACCGTCCAATTGAGCTGAAATTTTGTGGGGCCCCTCGGAAAAATGTTTTAAGAACAATGAACGGTTCGGATCACTCGTGTGGGACCCAAAAGTGGGTCCCCGAACTCCATCGGTACATTTTCTGTGCTCCCCGTTCTGTACGGGTAGCACTGTCCCAAAGGAATATTGCCCTTGGTTCAAAAAAAAGGTAATAGGATTGTCCATAGTCACGTGTCTCTGAATCACGTCTCAAACAACTAAAATTCACATCTCACGGACTGAGACGGCAAGCACAATGCGAATATTGAGAATGAAAGCGCATGACAGTTTGAAAGATTACGTGACTAAAGTATTTTGCCTAGCTTAATGTTTGATGTATATAAAAGCCTATGGTAGCGATGCTGTTAAGTGATTATTGGGCCTCAACTCCTTGTTATCAGTCTATGACCAGATCTGTCTTAGCCTTTTTAGGTGCAGCCCAATGCAATCATCATAGGCCCATTAGTAAAGGGTACAATGAGTGGAATGGACTCGGCTATAAGTTGATGTGCGTTGGGTTATCTGCAATGAGTGCATTGAGTTCTAGTTGGTGGTTAAATTTATTTATTTATTTTTATCCGAGTGGTTAAAAAATAAAGAGAGAAAAAGATATAATGACTGGAGATGATGAAGCCGATAGAGACGCTAAGGCATTGATTATCTTTTTTAGGGCAGCCGAAATATATACAAGAATCAAATCTATTTTCAGACTTCATAAGTTATTTTTCCATTTACAGGTTGTTGAATTCAACCATGGTCTTAGCCCGGTTGTTCGTGTAACCTCTTATGGGTCCACGGTTCTTACATACAACTTATCTCGTTTATATTGTAACTTAGATTCACAAATACATGGCTTTGTTACCCATATCCATTACTCCCTCCGTCCCTTGTTAGAGTGGAGCTTTGTAAAAGATACATCATCACCAAGATAATCGAAATTTTTGTGGTCTATATGATTTAAATTTTATACAATTTTAATTTTTTAATATGAAAGATTTTCAAAAGTGAGTAATGTAAGATGTAAAAAATCACATGATATACACCAAGATAAAAATGTAGAGGTAAGAGAAGAGCATAGACATAGAAATATTGGTTAAATTTGCAGTCAATGTGAATAGATGTTGGTTACTTTTCTACTTCAACCTAAGACTTTGGCAATTTAAAATCTGAGTATGTAATTTTTTGATATATTTACTTTATTAGCAAAGATTACCTTCATTTTATGCAGGGTTTAGAAAATTGATCACGTGTCTCACGCATTTTTCACGGATTATTGTTATGTAAAACGGTAAATTAAGATGTATAGATGGAGGGGTACTTTGTTTCGATTTGTCTGAAATGTGGAAATTTTCGAATATGCTGTTGCTTTGTACAGTTAAAAATTGAACGGAGAACAAATAATAAGTACAAATTTTTAGTTTTTCGTTTTGAATTTTGCGAGCAAACGAACTTTGTTGCATTGTTTTGGTCAAATTGCTAACAGAGGAGATTTCATAATGTTGATCACCATCAAGATTACATGCTAAAACCAAGGTAGTAGCAGATTTTTTTTTTATATTTTTATTTCTTAGTATATACTATAAGTTGATTATTTGGAGTTTATGAAACAAGTTTGATAGGGGTTTTGGGTGTTATTTCTTGGAATCAGGCGCCATTACAGTTGGGTATATGCGACCCCCTTTTCTAAGTTCAAGAAACACTACTTATTTGGGATGCGAGAAAGCTTTTTCTAGGCGAAGAGACACAATATTTTCAGATTTGAAAGATTTTTCTTTGAAAGTGAAGAGATAGAATGTTTCTTTGGTTTTTTTTCCCTCTAGAACACCAATTCTATAGATGGATTTTTTGTTGCTTCAAATTTACATACGTTCTGCGCAGCTTCAATCATTTCAATAACTTTTTCTTTCCTGTTTCGTTTCTAGAATCCCAAGGATGATAACCTTTGCTCAACATGGTATCTAATCGGGATGGCCCCTCTTTGACAAGGTTTGGTTCGCCTGGTGGCTAGGGTTAATCGGCTTTCTCGGCGATTGTGTCGTGTTCTCGCAAGGATACTGGCTTTGGAGCGCGATTTACATATTCTTTGTAGGGAGTTTGATGCGCTGAAGGATGACATTGAAATTGGGCGAATGGGTCTTGGGGAGAGTGACGATGGTGATCCCGAAGACGAATTCATCAACGCTTCTGATGATGAGTTCAGGTGGTGAAGATGATGACGGAAGTTGAAATTTTCGAACTGCTGCAAGGATTAAGTGTTAGCCCGAACTAAAATAATTAATCACACACAAATAA
>CM037155.1:35322011-35654511 GCA_020921065.1 Vaccinium darrowii | reverse complement strand
CCAAACATCTTCGCAAATGGCCTTCAAATATGCTTCCATCTTGGCTTTCCAATGATCAAAATTTGTTCGATCTAGTACTGGGGGACGATTGGAACTCAATTCCATTGCAGTAAACAACCACGGATCCGCTTAGAAACGAAGTTTCAATATATAGCGCCTTGCTCTGATACCACTTGTCGGACCACTTTTCTACCATCTCTCCTAAAACCAATTGGTGTTAGGAAATTCTTCAATTAAGTCCGTTATGGCATTTGACATCGCACCCACAAGTCTGTTTTTAGAGCGGTCGCAGGGAGTGGCATTGTGTAACCAAATCCATGGGGGCACTACGGGCCCAACAATCCCTCCCTCACGATGACGCTCCCGCGACTCGAACCCATGACCTCTCCTGGCTCTTATACCAAATGAAATTTTCAAACTACTGCGAGGATTAAGTGTTAGCCCAAACTAAAATAATTAATCACACACAAATAAGAGTGATTGTACAAAACAAAAATTTACGTGAAAAACCTAAATGGGGAAAACCACGGGAAGGAATCATGCACTAAAAATATTGTACAATTACAAGTATTCTAATCACCTAACCATGTATCTTCACCACGAGTCCTAAGAACTACCTGCCAAATCCACATACATTGTACCCTTGCATGATCACCAGTTATTGAATCCTCAAGCCTTCCAGAAATACCTTTCAAACTGCACGAAAGGGTTTGAACTTGAAAATGAAAGTTTTTTTTTTTTTTTTTTCATCGGCAATAAAATTTTATTAGAACTCAACAAGGGTACATTGAGGAAAAGCCAAATACTAAGCACAGAGCAAAGTATAGGCAGGGAAAGAAAAGGAAAACCATTCAGCAAAATACTGAAGGAAGAAAAGGTTACAAGGAATGTAAAAACAAGGAGAAAACACATACAGTCTTAGAGGATTAATAGCAAGGGATAGCACTTGAGGTGATTAGTAAACTCCAATCTTCAGAGCTAACCAAGTAAAGCCAGAAGAAGCACTCCCAAGAAACATTAGTAGAAGTAGCCATGATGGCAATGTGTGTGCCACCAAAAAACATCATTAGCAGTAGCATGAAGTATCAATACAAGTAGCAGCAATATCATATCAGCATTCATCCTCTCAGCATAAGTAGCAATAGTAAGAAAAGTCTCCTAAATTAGTGGCATCAATCGTAACAACAACAGCACTAGTAGACTCCAACAGTAGTATAAATGACTCCCAAATCAGCAGCAGTAACAAGAACAGCAGTGGATCATACTCAACAGAAAACTCAGCAGCATAGAATGCTCTAGCAATGCTGGCATGGTTGTGAAATTCTGCATAGAAAGCCAAGATGTCCCGCTGCATTATGCTCCAAGCTTTCTTTACGAATGAGAAATTGAAACCATTTGGGCTTAGGGCTTTAAGCCTATGGCAATCCTTCATTGCTGCCACAATTCCCTCCACTTCAAGCTCCCCTTCTAACATTCTAACTTGATCAGGTTGTAACTTTCTCCTGAAGAGCCCCCTATCTTTGGCCTATTGAAGTTATCCTCTCTGAAGTTGTTTCTGAAAAAATTCACAGCTATTTGGTGAAGTTGATTCTGAATCTCCTACAATTTGGTATTCACATTCCCAAAATCCTGTATGTTCCACACTTTGAGCATATTCTTCACATCCCTTAACTTCTTTGTGATCTGTTCTCCAGCCGAACCATGTTTTGAAGAATTCTCCCAAACAATTGATACGGCCTTGGTAGTCCCCATTGAGTCACCTTGAATTTTTCCACCCAATCAATTGATACAAGAAATCTGTCTAGCCTGCTATGAATCGCATTGTCTTGAAAATTTGACCAAGTGTATTGCTTCCCCATCATCGGAAGATCCATCCACTCTCCTTGGTTTATGAAATTCTGAAACTGCTTCACGATGTTAGCCTCCCTGACACAACCCACCCTTTCCCTTATAGCTTTAATCTCATTAAAGTCTCCCCCTATGCACCATGATACATGATTGCAACTTTTTAAGAACATAATTAAATCCCATAACTCTCTTCTAGCTTCTTCTTCATTTGGTGCATATATACCTATAATAGCACAGTCCACCCCCAAGAAAGATTCAATAACTAAAACAAAACTCCTATGTTTAGTTACAGATTGAAGGTTGAAGGCCTTTTTATTCCACATTATTAGAATACCCCCTGACCTACCAACAGCCCCAGAATCTGCAAATTCAACCTCAGTATTGCCCCAAATTTTTTGAACAATGAGAGTATCTATATTCTCCATTTTAGTCTCTTGAACCATACACAACTCAGGATTCCTTTCCTTCATTAATCTCTGCAAAAACCTCTTTTTAACATAGCTTCCCATACCCCTAATGCTCCATGAGATGATTTTCATAATTAAGGGTTAGGAAGTATGGACAAAATTGAGACTTGAGAGAGTTTTAGTGTTTTGACTTTCTCCTACTCAAAGAAGCAAATCTGTTAGTCAACAACAGTTGTTCCTCCTCTATCCTCTTTGTCACCACCAATGTATCTTTGTGTGAAAATTCAATTCCCACCTTATTACCCACCTCTTTTGTAGCTTGAAGTTCTCTCATAATTAAACTCTGACCATTGCCCTACATAACACAAGTAACAGTGTTCTCCACATGTTCACTTGCTCCAAGCTCAAACTTTCATCATTACACTCCTCCGTTATTGCTCTGTTATCCTCTCCTAACTTGACTTCATTGGATAACTTGCAACTAATGTAGAACTCATTGAAAAATTCCATCACATCTGGCTTTATGATCTTCCAGGCCTTTTTAACAAAAGCAAAATTGAAACCGTCAGGACCCGGAGCTTTAAAAGAGTTGCATTCCTTGATTGCTTGAATAATCTCTTCAGAGGTGAATGGAAATTCTAGGTCCAAGCTGCTTGAATGCTGAATTCTTCTTTCAAACTCTCCAGCAAAATCTGGTCTCCAATTCTGCTTCTTAAATATGTTTTGAAAATACTGCATTGCCACCTGCTTAATCTGTGCTGGATCGTCAAACGAAACTCCTTCCCAGTCAATAACCCTAATAAAATTCCTTCTGTACCTATTGTTAGCCAAGATTTGAAAAATTTTGGTATTTCTATCCCCCAGTTTAATCCATCTATACCTTGATTTCTGTCTCCACAGGGATTCCCTCAATTTCTCCTTCTCCCAGAATTCAAGACGACATCTATTTCTTTCTTCTTTTTCCCCTTCACTAAGGACACCACCTTCTGGTTTCAAATCCATTTGATGTAGTTTTTCCTTAAGCTCGTCCACCTTTGAATTCAAATTCCCAAATTCTTATTGATTCCATATTTTCAAGCTGCCCTTCACCTTCTTCAGTTTCTGCATGATCTTGTAACCCGCATAGTTCCTTCTCTGAATACTCTCTCCCACCCATAAGAGACATCTGATTCCCAGCATTCCTTCACAATTTGCATGGGTCACGTGCCTCCTCCTCCCGGGCGCGTACGGCGATTTTCTTCGTTCTTCTATGGCAAATGCACCTCATCTTGGAGCTTGGGAATCTTTGGGAGCATTTGGCTGTTAGGGGATTAAGGATTTCTGGATCCTTCACTTGATCTCCATCTGCCGTTTTCGGTATGTCCGTGGATATGAGTTAGGGTGATAGTTTTCTGGGCATCCCGTCGCCGTTTTTGCTTTCCCTCTGATTCCGTTACTGTGCATCATCATGAATCATCGAATCCGGTGGTTGTCTTCTCGTGCGTCCAAACCATTGTTCATCCATTCCCAGAATCCTCACAACAATGGAAGTTCTTTTACGATATATGTGGATAATCTCCCCAACAGCGTTGGTATCCCTTGGTTCAGAAAAGTTTTCAGAAATTTTAGTCCTATGGTAGAATCATTCCTACCGCATAGGAAAAGTCAAAAAACTAGTAATCGATTTGGTTTCATCAGGTATGCCAATAGTAGTGATGTGAATGTAGCAATTTCTAAAGCCAATGGCCTTTGGGTTGGTAATAGATCTTTGATTGTCGAAAGGGCTTCGTTTGACAGAAAGATAGGTATGTCCAATTCTAAGAATTTGGTTGTCAATGACATTGGTTCTTCAAATCACAGGGATTATGGTAAGAATTTCCCTAAGCCAGTGCAGAAATCCCAGTTTGGTAAAGCTCCTCACTGCTCGATTAATTATCCCACCCTTGATGGCCCAAGTGGGTCTATTAAGCACTCTGAAAGAACTCTCAACGTCCAACCCACTGCATCTGAATGGCTATCCAGAAGTTCTGTGGTTCAGCTCTTTGATATCACTTCCACTGAAATGGTCCAGAAAGCCTTCATTAAGAACAAATTTAGTAATGTTGTTGTGAAATTTTTGGGAGGATTAGATATGATTATTACGTTTAATTCAAAAGAAGATAGAAAGTTGGCGTTGAACAATCAATTAATCAAAGGTTGGTTCAAATCTTTTAGGCCTTGGAGTGGTCAAGCAGCAGGGACTTCTAGACTGGTGTGGATCAAATGTAGAGGGATGCCTCTCAACGCTTGGGGTGCTCAAACATTCAAGAGGATTGGGGAATTGTGGGGTAAAGTTATAACATTGGATGAGGAAACTATGAAAGAAGAAGCTTTTGATATTGGTAGAGTTCTTATTGCCACTGATAGTCCAATGAAAATTGTTGAGTGGATCAACATTGTTGTTAATGGAAGAAATTACAGAGTCAGAGCTTGGGAAGAAGATTGTGATTATTTTTTCAATGAAAAATCTGTCAGAGATTGGATCAATATTCACTTGCCAACCAAGGAGACTAACAATGGTCATGATGCAAATGTTCATGGTCGAATGTTGACACCTTTATCCAAGGTTGGTGATCCAGTTAAGTTAAATGAAAAAGGAAAAGATCAAGTGAATGAACTGCAACAAAAATCTGGTGAGAACTTGGATTATGATCCAACAGTTGTTCAGGACATGGCTGCTGAAGGTGTTGGTGCTGATAATATGGAAAATGGGAGGACCTCTTTGGCAAACGTATTAATTAATGGGGAGAATGGTGATAAAAAAGAGGAGAATCAGGAGGTTGCTGGGTCAACCAATGTGCGGTCTCCGAGTAAGTTTAATTTAGTGGAAGATGAGGATCAAGAAGTCGATGAGACTTTTGTTGGTAATACTTATGAAGTGGGTGGACTTGGGCCAGGTCAATTAATTATGGGAGATCAAGAGATTGGTCAAAACCAATTTAATGCCAAAGAGATTGAAGCAGCTGATTCAAATTTGGGTGGTCCTGTTATCGAGAAGTCAGACCAGAAGAAGTTATCAGCCAGAGAAAAAAGAGCTAAGTGATAGGCGCGCAATATCACAGATATAAGCGCCTAAGTAGGGCAAATTAGCGCATTAGAGGCGCGATTTATTCCATTTTCCACTTGATGCGGTGTTGTCTTTCGTTTTTGGTATTTTTGGTCGTTTTGTAGGAAACAGGTCGGAGGAGCACGTAAAGTGGACACAAGACATCGGGCATGTTGGGAACCGGTGGGACCCAAGAAGGGCGAGCAAACAAGCTTGAAAAGCATTTTAAAGGTGTCTGTATCGATATAGGAGATTAATTGTATTGATACCGAGGTGCTTATGGGCGAACAGAAGGTATCTGTATCGATACAAGGATTTCCCTGTATCGATACCGGATGGCTTAAAATCAGCGGGTTGTCCTGCCCCGTGTTTGACTTCGGGAGGATATAAATACTTCGTTTTTGGGACGAATTTAGGGTTCCGAACTTTATTTTCTTTTTCCAAATAGCAGCTCTTTGTTTTCTTCTTGGAGTTTCTACTTTCTGGAGTTCTTTCAATTGGAGTTTTTGAAGTTTTATTGGCAAAGTTTTAAGTATTGTTTCCGGTAACTTTCTCTAGTTTACATTAATCTCAGTTTTTGGTTGATCTTTTAGTTTAATCTTCTTCTGAGTTATATGAGCATGTTTTGTTTGAAATCTTGCTATTCGTTCAAGTTAATATGAGTGAGTAGTCGCATAGGTATGGTCGCGGGGTGATTAACACGTCGTGGCCAGGACTGGGTATGTCTTCGCTCCTATTTTTAGAATTAATAACGGGAAAGGCAATTTTAGGTTATTAAAGAGCTTCCATTGGACGTATCCGGGCATTGTCAGAGCCCATGTAACGCGGGGAACGGGGGTCCAAAACTCGTTCTTCGCTGTACACGGGTAAACGGCGACCACAAGGATTCGCATCTTTCGGGGTACCTTTTTCTCTCTAAAATCAAATGTTTTTAGAACACCGAACGGAGCGGAACTGTCTGGGCCTGGTCACTGGTGCTATGAACCCTACGACCGTACTTGTTTTTGAATAGTTTAAGCAAAACCAAATTCTCTTTAGTTTAGTTAATTCTCCCATCAAATTACAAGGGGTGGCTACCTAAGAGCCGTTTCAAATTTCACAACCCGAGTTTTTAGTTGAGCACTCTCCACCGTCCCTGTGGATTCGATTCCGGTCTTACCGGGTATTATGCTTCATCGGTCTCAGCCCTACGCTTGGGGCAACCCATTAATTTAAGTCTAGGATTTCGGTCAAGCATTTTTGGCGCAGTTGCCGGGGACGGCAAGAGATGTTAAGAATTCAGGTTAGTATCTTTGTATTTTTATCTGAGTTAAAAAAAAAAAAAAGTAGTACGGAAACAACTGGGTGAACGAGGTGAGAATGGAAGAATTCTGTGAGATGTGTGAGTGTTGGGGGCATTCTGTTTATACCTGTTCCGCTTTTTATGCATACAAGGAAGCTTATCGAAATAATCAGGCTAGGGTGAGTGTTATTAATCGGCGGTGGGATCCATATCCAAATATGTACAATCTAGGGTGGTCCCACCACCCATCTTTTTCTGGGTGGTATTCCGAACCCCCAGTGCCACCACAGGTACTGCCTTTGCCTCTGCAAGAAATACAATCGTTCGAACCTGCCCAGGACCACATGACCCAATTTGGCTCCCTTTTCCAAGACCCGCAAGGGTTTGATCCTTATTCTACTGGCCCACCCCCAGAGCTGACTTATCCCCCTCATGATGAGAAGCTTGAGGAGAGGGTATAGACTCTTGTGCGATCGCAGATGATCATCACCGCGGAAACCACCCAAGCCATTGGGAACCTTAGGTCCCAGTTGACTCAACTCACAGAGGCAGTGGGACAAATCCAACAGGAGTGGGAGACATTTCCTTCTCTGCCTCAAGTTAATAGAAGAGAGGAAGTCGACCCGCTTCTCATTGAGGGACGGGTTGATGATCGTTTGGAGGAACCTTCCGAGTTTGGAGGGAATGAGGAGTTTACTCCTAAGGAAGAGGAAGTAGGTTTATCTAACGATGTAGAGGAGGTTGACTTGGGCTTACAACAGTCCTCCGAGTTTAGAGGGAATGAGGAGCTCGCTGCCCAGTGTCCCCCACTTAAGCCCAAGGAGAAAAACGAATCCACTCCAATGTATTATTCACTGTTGATTCGGGCCGCCTACGTTTTCCTGTTTCGCTCCTGTGAGTCTAGAGATCGAGGAGTTGACCGGCCTTTGTGCGCTGAACACTTTTCAGAGTCTGTAGGGGGTGGCGAGTTCCATGACAAACGTTTTTCCCTTGAGTCTTCCCCTCCTTGTGATGATATGTTAGAGGACAATTCCCCTGTTGGGGTTGAGTTAGTTGAACAACCGAACTTGGAGGGAATGCAATTATTAGTGGAACCAAAGTTAGGGGTCGATGTTTACAATGAGAATACTCGCAGCAAGGATGATGAAAAGGAGTCTGCGGTATGTTTGGTTGAGACACTCGTTCAGGAGCATGTCGACAATGTGTTGTTTAAAGATCCTCTGGAAGTTGCTCTTACCGCTGAAGAGGCGTCATTCTTAGATTCTCCAGAGATTGGTAGTTTGATGGATTTGTTAGCAACGGGAGATTTGTGCGGAGTCGCCTGGGACCCGGGCCCTGAGCCATTGTTGGTCCAACCGCCTAAGTTAGAGTTAGAGCCACTGTCAGACTTGTTTAAATATGCTTGTTTTCTGAGTAATGATACTCATGCGGTAGAGATTCCCTTGTCCCTCGGGGTGGATCAAGAGAAGGAAGTGTTAGACATGTGGACATAACACATAGGAGCAACAAGCTGGACCGCATCTGATTTTGCTGTAAAAGAGGCAATCAAGTGGGAAGGAAGCAACGAGCTTCTTATTGAATGTCTTCCTTTTAAGTCTTCCCCTTCTAGGCAACCAGACTCTATTGGGGTGAGCTCACTCGAGCAACCAGTCTTAAAGGAAGTGCAACATGTTGACTTCCTCGGTGTTGACAAGTTTGATTTTGTTTATCATCCGTCCATTATAAAATTTGTCAACTGCCTGAAACTTGATTTGGTCTTACGGGAGCATTCAGAGATATGTCCATTTTAAGACGAACTCGGCAATTGCTTTACTCGAAGTATCTTTTCTTGTGGCCTGGCCGAGTTCAATTTTTAGTGCAAAGCTTAGCGTGGGGTGGTGCATTCATGGGATTCATCTTTGTGGATTTGATTAATTTTTGAATTCCACGTTTCAAAGATCTCTCTCTCTCTCTTTCTCTCTCTCCCAATTAAAATTAATTCAAAAAAAAAACAAAAACCATGATGGTCTTGTATAGCCACCCACTCTTCAATTCAAGTTGGGGGATGGGGAGAAAAGTATGACACGTGAGACTGCGTGAATGTCTGGTGGTGTTCTTCATTTTTTCATTAATTCTTGCTGTGGCCCGGCTTCCATTAGCGGGCGGTACTAATGTCTTTTGTTGTCTAGTAGGTAGTTGGTTCTTAAGTCTTTTGCAGGACGAGAATGCTACCACACCAGCCTTGGTAGTTTGGGCCTCTCCGCCGGAGTGAGTAAGGCGTTTAGGAGCCTCGAGCAGGGGTGCCACGAAATGTGGCAGTTGTAAGTCCGGAAAGCTTTGGCGCGGCTCTGTGTGACTAGCTGTGGACCTTGTTAGGTCCAAAGGAGAGGATCCTGGAAGCAGTTTCAATGACGAAATGCAACGGTGACAACCAACTCTCCATACATCGGCCGGGGTCATGATGGTTGGCTGCCATTTGTTGGTCCATCTCTCTCTCTTGTTCTTTATTTTCTTATTGTCTTCATGCTCTGAGGACATAGCATGTTTTAAGTTGGGGGGAGAGTGTACTTCGTACATGTTTTTCAAAAAAAAAAAAGAAAGGAATTTGGATGCTTGGGTGTAACTATTCTTGGTTGATGGCCATTAATTAGCGCTAGTGGTTGTTGTGCGAGTCGGAGTCTCGATATGATTTCATGAATAGACTTAAGCTCGTGAACATGATGTTTAGGAAGCACTCAGTTAGCCATATCATCTATAGTTGGATAGTGTTTGATCACTTGAGTTCATGCTTTTCACGCGCACTGTCCCACTCTGAGCATTCACTAGCCTTGAATTTGGTTTACATATTATTGATATTTCGGTGTTAGTTGATTGCGCCCACGGGCTAATTGGAACCCCTTTCCTACATTGTGCGCTAAATTGGTATTGCTTATACGGGCGTTCATTGAGTATTCGGGCAATCGGGGTTTGCTCCCACCGTATTATTCCCATTACAAGATGGATAGACCTTGTGAAGGCATTGGTTAAATGTGGTTAGTCTGGGTCTCTCCCTAAAGCCTTTTTGACTCAAGCAATTAAGTCTGAGGGGTCTCTTTAAACCTGGTACCCTAAGGCCATTTGGCTTGGGGATATCCGAACTAAAGCTCGTTACATGGGTCAACTAGAAAGCCCGACAGATCCAGGCATTGCACGACCACAAGAAAAAAAGTGGTAAGAAAAAAAAAAAAAAGAAGGAAAAAAGGAAAAGATTAATCATTAGGGGAAGGGGTGAGTTTTAGAGACACACCGGGCTATTGATATTGTGTGAACTGTTTTCGGGATTAGTGAATTTCTATGTGTGATTCTCACTTACACGCATGTTATGTGATAAATCCCTATCCGATCGTAGGTGAGAGGATTAATTTTGGTGCTAAGTTTGCTGCGAAGTTCACTTGTTTAACTTTGTACATGGATGAAATGTCTTGTCTTTGACTTGCCTGACAGTCACTGTAGTGTTCCGAGAAGCTATTGATTGGGTTGAGTTGCATCCAAATGTCCGAGTCCTTTGTGTTTTGTGGGTTATCACTGTTGAAAACCCTCACGAGACTTCACTCATCCTACCGGGGCCGCCTGGGGGTTTAAAAGATCTATCCTTTCATTTATTTATTTTATTCTTTTCGTTGCTCGGGACTAGCAACCTTCAAGTTGGGGGGTGTGATAGGCGTGCAATATCACAGATATAAGCGCTTAAGTAGGGCGAATTAGCGCATTAGAGGCGCGATTTATTCCATTTTCCACTTGATGCGGTGTTGTCTTTTGTTTTTGGTATTTTTGGTTGTTTTGTAGGAAACAGGTCGGAGGAGCACGTAAATTGGACACAAGACATCGGGCATGTTGGGAACCGGTGGGACCCAAGAAGAGCGAGCAAACAAGCTTGAAAAGCATTTTAAAGGTGTCTGTATTGATACAGAAGATTAACTGTATCGATACCGAGGTGCTTATGGGCGAACAGAAGGTATCTGTATCGATACAAGGATTTCCCTGTATCGATACCGGATGGCTTAAAATCAGCGGGTTGTCCTGCCACGTGTTCGACTTCGGGAGGATATAAATACTTCGTTTTTGGGACGAATTTAGGGTTCCGAACTTTATTTTCTTTTTCCATATAGCAGCTCTTTGTTTTCTTCTTGGAGTTTCTACTTTCCGGAGTTCTTTCGATTGGAGTTTTTGAAGTTTTATTGGTGAAGTTTTAAGTATTGTTTCCGGTAACTTTCTCTAGTTTACATTAATCTCAGTTTTTGGTTGATCTTTTAGTTTAATTTTCTTCTGAGTTATATGAGCATGTTTTGTTTGAAATCTTGCTGTTCGTTCAAGTTAATATGAGTGAGTAGTCGCATAGGTATGGTCGCGGGGTGATTAACACGCCGTGGCCAGGACTGGGTATGTCTTCGCTCCTATTTCCAGAATTAATAACGGGAAAGGCACTTTTAGGTTATTAAAGAGCTTCCGTTGGACGTATCCGGGCATTGTCGGAGCCCATGTAACGCGGGGAACGGGGGACCAAAACTCGTTCTTCGCTGTACAAGGGTAAACGGCGACCACAAGGATTCGCATCTTTTGGGGTACCTTTTTCTCTCTAAAATCAAATGTTTTTAGAACACCGAACGGAGCGGAACTGTCGGGGCCTGGTCATTGGTGCTATGAACCCTACGACCGTACTTGTTTTTGAATAGTTTAAGCAAAACCAAATTCTCTTTAGTTTAGTTAATTCTCCCATCAAATTACAAGGGGTGGCTACCTAAGAGCCGTTTCAAATTTCACAACCCGAGTTTTTAGTTGAGCACTCTCTATCGTCCCTGTGGATTCGATTCTGGTCTTACCAGGTATTATGCTACACCGGTCTCAGCCCTACGCTTGGGGCAACCCATTAATTTAGGTCTAGGATTTCGGTCAAGCACTAAGTTAAGAAAGCATATCAGGGATATATTGTACCGCTCGAAGTAGGGGCTCCAACTGATGCTGCTTTGGTAACGGTCCCTGAAGATGGAGTTTTGGAGGATATTTCTAACCATTCAGAGTCGATTGATACTGCGGATATCCAGAGGCGTAACAATATTATCATCAAGGGTTTTGAAGAAGCAGTGAATTTTAGCAAAAGATTGGGGGTGATTTACCATGAAAGTGATGAAATGGTGGTGAAAAAGTTGGCTCAAAGGATTGATTGAAATTCCCGTTTTGCTTGGATTGTTGATATCCTATTTTGATCAAAATGAAGTGGATCTCTTGGAATGTCAGGGAGTTATCAAGCAATGTTAAAAAAAGGTTTGTCAAAAAATTAGTTCCGGAGAGAAAGCCGGATATTCTGTTTATTCAAGAAACAAAATGGGACCATGTGGATGAATTTCAATTGAGGAATCTGTGGTATGATGCAGATATGGAATTTGCTGCCGCAAATGCTGTGGGTCTCTCAGGTGGTATTCTAACCATTTGGAATTCTATGGTATTCGTAGCTAATGAAGTGATAATTACTAAGAACTTCATTCTGATTAGAGGTGTATTCGAAGGTTGTTTCTCTTGTGTCATTGTTAACATTTACGCTCCTAACAACTATGTTGATAGAAGAAGGATTTGGGGAGAGTTGGTGAATTTTAAGAATAGGTGGCAATTACCTTGGTGTATGGGTGGAGACTTCAATGAAATCAGATGTATATGGGAAAGGATTGGCTGTAACAGAATGGATAGGGGCATGAGGGAATTTCAGGAGTATTTGAATGAAGTTAGTGTCAGAGATCTTCCATTGCTTGGAAGAAAATACACGTGGTCGAATTGTTAGGAAAATAACATCCAATCAAGGTTGGATAGATTTGTGGTGTCACAAGAATGGCTTGATAAGTTTAAGATTTTCCAGTGGGGCTTACCTCGAGTAATATCTGATCATTGTCCAATAATGATTAGTGATGAAGAGAAAAACTGGGGTCCAAGACCATTTAAGTTTATCAATGCATGGCTGTCTCAACCAAAGTGCATGCAAATTGTGAAGGAATGCTGGAAATCAGATGTCTCTTATGGGTGGGAGAGTATTCAGAGAAGGAACTATGTGGGTTACAAGATCATGCAGAAACTGAAGAAGGTGAAGGGCAACTTGAAAATATGGAATCAATCAGAATTTGGGAATTTGAATTCAAAGGTGGACGAGCTTAAGGAAAAACTACATCAAATGGATTTGAAAGCAGAAGGTGGTGTCCATAGTGAAGGGGAAAAAGAAGAAAGAAATAGATGTCGTCTTGAATTCTGGGAGAAGGAGAAATTGAGGGAATCCCTGTGGAGACAGAAATCAAGGTATGGATGGATTAAACTGGGGGATAGAAATACCAAAAATTTTCAAATCTTGGCTAACAATAGGTACAGAAGGAATTTTATTGGGGTTATTGACTGGGAAGGAGTTTCGTTTGACGATCCAGCACAGATTAAACAGGTGGCAATGCAGTATTTTCAAAACATATTTAAGAAGCAGAATTGGAGGAGACCAGATTTTGCTGGAGAGTTTGAAAGAAGAATTCAGCATTCAAGCAGCTTGGAACTAGAATTTCCATTCACCTCTGAAGAGATTATTCAAGCGATCAAGGAATGCAACTCTTTTAAAGCTCCGGGTCCTGACGGTTTCAATTTTGCTTTTGTTAAAAAGGCCGGGAAGATCATAAAGCCAGATGTGATGGAATTTTTCAATGAGTTCTACATTAGTTGCAAGTTATCCAATGAAGTCAATAAAACTTTTGTGGCACTTATTCCAAAAGTGGATGGGGCTAATTCCTTCAAAGAATTCAGACCTATTAGCATGGTGGGATGGCTGTATAAGCTTTTATCAAAGGTGTTGGCGAACAGATTCAAAAAGGTACTTCCTTCCTTTTGTTGGAGAAACACAAGCAGCATTTCTGAATGGTAGACAGATCTTGGATGGAATTTTGATTGCTAATGAAATCATAGATGATTGGAAGACTAAAGGTTACCAAGGTCTGATTCTCAAACTTGATTTTGAAAAAGCTTATGGTAGTGTCAGCTGGTCATTCTTGTTTCAAATGCTTAAAAATATGGGTTGTGGTTTGAAATGGATATCTTGGATTGAAACTTGTGTAACTACTGCATCTTTATCTGTCCTTATCAATGGTTCCCCTACTGATCAAATACCTATGGAAAGAGGCTTGAGACAAGGTGATCCCATCTCCCCTCTTCTCTTCAATGTAGTGGCTGAGGGTTTAAATGTCCTTTTTGAAAGGGCTAAATCTGATGGATTTATCGCAGGAGTGCCTGTTGGAACTAATGGTCCTGTCATTTCTCATTTGCAATTCGCTGATGATACCATTATTTTTTTACTGAAGTTTTGGCTATTAAAGGTCTTCTGGGGACCTTTGAACTTCTTTCTGGTTTGAAGATTAACTTCACAAAGAGCCAACTATGTGGCCTTGGTGTTTCTGAGGTAACCCTTCAATCATTTGCAGACATACTGGAATGTGGGACAGTTTCTTTACCAATTAAATACTTAGGGTTGCCCCTTGGTGCTAATCCCAGAAGAGTTGCTACTTGGAACCCAGTCATAGAGAGGTTCGAAAAGAAGTTGGCATTATGGAAGAGGAAGTACATCAATTTTGGGGGGAGATTAACCTTGGTAAAATCAATTTGGGATGCTTGCCTCAATTCTATATGTCAATGTTCAAGATGCCGAAAACCGTGGTCAAGAAATTGGAGAAGATCCAAAGGCAATTTCTATGGGGGGATACTACTAATAAGAAAAAGTTGCACCTGGTGGGTTGGGAGAAGATGACACTGAATAAACAAATGGGAGGTTTGGGCATCAAAAAACTCGAAATTCAAAACCTTTCATTACTCTGTAAATGGTGGTGGAGATTTGGAACAGAAAAAGAGTCTTTATGGGCAAAAACTATTAGAGCTAAGTATGGGATTGGGGACGGGAATTGGCTACCATTTCAACCTTCAAATATCTCAAACTTTTCTCATATTTGTAGCGACATTACCTCTTTGACATCTGAAGGATCTGAAGTTGCTGGAATCCTTTCTGATGGTTTTTACATTAAAGTGGCATCAGGTCAAGCAACAGCTTTCTGGACTGACTCTTGGATTGGAGAAAGGAAATTGGAGAATCTATTCCCTCGGCTTTTCAGGCTATCAACCCAGAAGAATGCAAAAGTGTGTGAAGTGTTTAACAATTCGTCTGCATCTTGGGAGCTGCATTTCAGGAGAAACTTATTTCAATGGGAACAGGGATTGGTTGATATTCTCAAACAAATGTTGGCAGAGATAACAATTTATAATCAAGGAGAAGATTTGCTTAGATGGAGATGGGATCAAAAGTCAGGAACCTTTTCAATAAAATCCTGTTACGAGAAATGGGAAGCGGCTTCTGGAGCAGTGAATCCTATTGGCCCCAAATGTATGCTTATTTGGAAGAATGTCTGCCCTTTCAAGGCTGAAATCCTCACTTGGCAAGCTATCCAGGACAAACTTGCAATAGGAAGTGAACTTGCAAAGCGTAACTTCTACCAGCAAGATGAGGGACTGATGGGTACTTGCCCGCTCTGCCTAAGTCATTTGGAAACTGCGGTCCATATCTTGCTTCGTTGCAGCATCTCATGGCAGGTATGGTCTCAGATTATACTATGGTGGGGTATTAAATGGGTATGTCCTGCATCATTGTATGATCTTTTGTGTTGGTGGGAGTCTTTCAGCTATAAAAATGTCGAAAAAGCTAGTTGGGATATCAGTTTTTACGCAGTTCTGTGGCTATTATGGCTTGAAAGGAATCAAATTGTTTTCAAAAATAAAGTGGTAGAAATTGGGGAGCTGGTGGATAGAATTAAAACTACCATTGCTATATGGACTAAGGCAGCTTATAAATTGAATGAGTATAGCGTTGAGGACTTCAAAAGCTGTTTAAGTGGGATAAGGAAGTTGAAGGTTCAAAGGATTGTGGATTACTGATTGATTCAACCGTTGGGAGCTCCGTGAAGATACATACCTGATCTTTGTTTAGGTGTCCAACTTTGATCTTGCAGTTTTCATTCATTGTATTTTGATTATTAGTTTCAGCCGTGTGTTGGTATCTTGCCAACTGGTTTCCTTTTCTTGGTCATTACTCATCACTTTGTTGCATGGGTTTGGCTTCCATTAATCGTTGTACCCTCTATTCAATGATTAATATATTTCTTTGCTTATCAAAAAAAAAAAAAAAACTTGAGCTCTACTTCAAGGTTAAGACCTGATAATTGAGATCTTCGAATGTTATTTTCTGGGCAAATAACAATTGGTTCATGCAAGTGTACTAAACCTTTTCTGTCTACTGTAAGAGGAAATATCTCATCAGCTTTTTCAGTCACATACTCATCATTCTCTTGAGCATTGTAAATACTGAATTGGTTGTGCTGATGAGAAAGCTTAAATGACCCTTCGGAATCCTCAACTAATGAATCCAATCCATGAGTAGAATTTGAACTCTCCTCATTAAATGTATAAACCACCACCAAATCTGCTAAATTGCTTTGCATTGGGACTGACGAATTTTGATTATCTTCAGGTTATGCAATGGGAATAACAGCTTATACCTCTCCAGCTTCCTTTTCAGAAATATTTATTACTAGATGACTCCCCTCATTAATACATTCCTTAGTTTTTACAATCTCAGGATCCTTGCTGTCTTCCTTGTCATCGCCTTTCCTTTCTCCCAAATTCCTGTCACTCTCTAATTGGTTTTTCTTTGCCACTCTGTCCTCTTCATCCTTCCTGTTGGTACGCATGTCATCATCATCTTCAACATCTAAATGTTTTTGTTGATTAGAGGTCACCAACCTAAAGGATTCTTCCTCCTCTACTTTAACCAAGTATACTTTCCCATTAACTTCCAACTGAACCTGACCCTGAATCCTTCTATCTTCTTCTGTGGCTATCAGTAATCTACCTTTTTCAAACGAATTCTATCTAAGAGTTGGACTATCAATCTCCAAAAAATGACCCGACATACTTCCAAGAATTCTGAAGGTAGAGACATTCCAAACATTCAAGGGCATCCCATAACATGATAGCCATACAAACCTTTGAACTTGAGCTGCTTCTCCATTCCACGGTCTTAGCTAGCTCCTCAAACCAAATTCCCAGTCATCTCTCTTTAATCACTTCATCTCTAATATTATCACTACAAAAAGTCAGCAATAAAAATCTACCTCCCATGGACTCGATTTGTAGATTTTCAATTTGTTCCTGCCTAAAGAATTTCTCCAGCTTTTGGGTTGAAATTAGCCTTCTCATAATCCCAATTGCACTCCTTCCAAGCCATCCACTGCCAGATGGTTGACCTGGATGTTACTGAATTGTATTTTCTTTTGGGCCTCCCTTACGGAGATGTTTCTCACCTCACCTTGTTTACTAGTTTCTACAACCCCCTTTTTTCTCCAAATTTCTTTTCCTCTCTTCTCAGATTGGGGTTTTTGATTGCTATTACCCTTCTTGCCCTTATAGCCTTGATCCTTTGTATGCCGATTCTGAACTCGAGGTATCATGAAGCCCTTGCTGTGTTTGTTTTAGGAATAATTGTATCTTCGACCTACCTTCTCAAAGCTGCCATTCGAGAAGCCCCCCAATTCGTAACCATTATGCCTCTGATAGTTGTTTGCTTGAAAATCCTTCTTTTGCAAAAAGCTTGCAACCATTACTGTTAATATTTGACCCCAACACCAAGTGTTGTTCGTGCTTGTTATTGCTACATTTGCTTCCTCTCTTGTGTTGAATCTCACAAAGCCGAAACTCTGGCCTGAAGTCTTGCTCCTCTTGTTAGGAATGAAAACATCAGTAATCTTTGCCAAACATAGCGAATAAGTTATAAACCCAGATTTTTCGAATCTGGAATGGTAGATTATCCACAAAAACCATTGAAACTCCCTGACAATAGCTCCTCTCTCATTCCCCTCTCACTCTTCTCGCCATCTCTCTGTTTATAACTTATATTTTTCAATTAGGAAATTAATTCTTTACTAAGAGCATGAGATAGTTGTATTGGCTTATTCGCAAAACAATTATAGTACTCCAATTAAAGTGAATGCCAAACATTTGTTTACTACAACCCATATTCTTGAAAATGAAAGTTGATGAAGTAAACCTCTTCAAGTTGAGTGATCAGCATTGGGATTTCATGATCCTCCAAATACTTCAAGATGCAATAACACACAGCCTTCAGAAATATTTAACAGTGTAAAAAATGACCTCATGAAATATTGGCTTCTCTCACTTAATTTTTCTAACCCCGAATGCCTTCATATTTATAAAGAAAGAGAGAAACGCCTACTTATGCTTGAGCAACTCTTAAACTCGCTCGAGCAGACCCAAACTTGTAGGCAGAGGCAGTGGTTCAAACACTTACTCGAGCGACTCTGATTATTTCCAATGCATCTTTGATTATTTCTTTCCTTTTCTTCACTTTCCTTTCCCTCATGATCCAGTTTTTTCCAAAAAACAATCTGTCCATATTTGACAGAGGAAAAATCTTTCCATGTAAAAATTTGCGCACTCTTCTTAATCTTCTCAAAATTCCTTGGAAACAAAATCTTCCCAAACTTCACAATCTTCTCAATCTTCATTGGAAACAAAATCTTCCCAAACTTTGCAATCTTCTCAAACTTCCTTAGGGGACTACTGCACTCAAATAATAATACAAATCCAAATGATTCCTTTCCATACTTATACAGACACTCTAGAATAAATGGAAAATAAAAGTGAAAGGTGATTAAAAAGAAAATACATATAGATGTGTGTTTGGTCATAAATGTGCCAACCAAAAAAAGGAGAGCTCGGCTAATGGAGCTTACATAAGTGATGGTTCTATTTAGGGGGTATGTTTAAAAGTAGAGGGAATTTCCAGTTTAGCCGTATAGAGTTGTTTCTTTGGTGCTAGGGTTATGTGAGGAAGAAGTTTTGTTTTGTGTGCTTGTGTTTTTGTCCAGGCCTTTGTGGTTTTTAGTATGGTTTGCTTGTACTTTTATCCAGTCTTTTGTAGTTTTGTACTATGGATTGCATGTGTTTCCATGCAGGTTTTATGTTTTCTTATGCTTTGGTTATGTAAAATTATGTGAATGTGGGTTTCTGGTTTGCTTGTGTTCTTGTTAATTCTCTACGGCGCTAGCTTTTGAAATTTGAATGTTTCAAAATCTTGTAGGATTTATAATCTGGATCTAGTTTACTTATAAAATCTGGTAGAACTGAGGTCTTGACTATCACCATGATTAATAGAAACGACGAGGTAAGGTAAAAGATCTATTACTAATATACGATCACTAATAAATGAAAGGAGATGACAAAGGCAAGATTAAAAAACTGGATGTCAGCTTGATTTGCTTGAGAATTGTAGATGTAAATTTCAATTAACTTCCTATATTATTTTACTATACATCTAAACAATCACCAAGAGATAAAGCAGCTAGGAGCATGATGGTATTCCAATTTAACGAGGAAGCAAACTTTGTAACATTGTTTTGGCAAAAGTGCTAACAAAGAAGCTTTCATAGGCTTGATCATCGTCAAGATCGCAAAGTAGTTAATATTTTATCTTAACAAACTAATAAGTCTGGCAACTATTAGCAGGAATTAGATAGGAAATATTGGTGGGAAGATATTAGTTTTAAGTTGTGTCCACCCAAAAACTTGTGTCTGTACTTTTTATGCATTCTTTTAGGAGGCACTGTCTATTATTTCATTGCCATTTGTATCCTTGTAAAGACCCGGAAATTCACGAAATTCTTTTCTATCTTTTATTCATTTTAGGTAATGTGAAGGAGTTGGTTAATGTTTTAAAATATGTTCCTTTCTAAGTATTGTAAAGGTGTGTATATCTTGGTGTACCGGGGGTTCGGTAAATGGTAGGGATACGTGTTACGAGGTTGCGTGGATGTTTAGAGATGTTGAAAAAGTGTTAGAAGTGATCGGGGTTTAAATTGGCGAAGGTGGTAAAAATTTAGAAATTTTCAGTCTAGATACCGGTATGGCTTTTTTTTGATACCGGTATCCAGTTACGTTTCCTGCAGACTTTGAGCCATCAGAAACTCTAGATACTGGTATGGCTTTTTCTTAATACCGGTATCCAACTGCATTTTCTGCGAATTTTCAGCTCGTCACAGACTTCTATAAAAGGGGTCCTTGGCTCATTTCTTCACTCCTAGACCACGAACCAAGCCCTAAAATCATCCCTCTACCTTCTCTCTTCACCCCTACCTCAAATCTTGTGATTTTAACCTCAATCCACCAGGACCACCACAAATCTTCAAGATCTACACGTTGGAAACATCAATCTCCCTTGGATTTCGGGTTTTACACTCAAAGAGGTAATAATACTTGATTTGGGTCTTATTCTTGCTCCACCCATGTTTTTCCCTCTCTCTCTTTGATTGTGAGTGAAACCTCACTTTTGTAACTCGTTTTTTACTTGATTTTGTGTCTTGAATGCGTAGTGGAGCTTGCGTAGAGGTTGTTCTTGGAGTTTGGGGTAAAAAAAAAATCTGTTGGGTACTCTTGGGTTTTGCTCAAAACCCATCTTGGTAGGGAAATTTCTACCTCTCCTAAATGTATATGAATGTGTATTGTGTGTATTGCTTCCCACTTTATCAGCTCCCCTTTGATTTTGAAAATCTCCTCTGAAAACCCATTTCCTAGTCACATTGAGTTGGGGTTTGTGCTTGTTCTATGCTTCTATTGACTTTCTCCATCAATTGGTTGTTAGATGAGTTGAATTTTGGGTATTGAACTTAGTTAATTTGTAGTCCTCTTGAATCACCTTGAAATTTTGCAAGGTTGCTGGGTGTTGCTACGCTTGTGGTTGATGATTAAATGATCTAGTGAGAATATTGTACGCACAATGACACTTTACAATGTTTTTATGTCGAATAGTGAGTACGAGACACCATTGGAAAGAAAATGTGAAACGTGGGTTATGTTTGATATGAGATTGACGTTGAAACTTGATAAATGATAATATGAACTTATAATCTCTGATATGGGGCTGAAAGGTAGCCCGGAATGATACTAGGGCCGTCCTATGGGCATGTCGCTAGGAATGATACTCGGTCCGTCCTATGGGCGTGTCGCGAGGAATTATGCCTTGGCCAAGGGGAAGATGATGCGGGGCCTATATGGTAGCCCAGAGTGATACTCGGTCCGTCCTATGGACGTGTCGCGAGGAATGTAATGAGTAAATTACTATAAAGAACTTGGGACACAACGAATGAAAGTATTGTGCAAGTGAGACGTGTCGGGTACAATAGAGTGAAAGTGGACGAATCTTGGGTAATTGTGGTTTCATCAAAGTCCTTTGGTTTATGTAGCTTCCTTAAATTTGTTGCGGGGCTTCCATTGTTTTCTTCTATGCCTCACTTGCATTTCATTGCATTTAGAATTGGTAGACGTTTTCCTACTGGGCTTGCGTAGCTCAACCTATCAATTTCAGGTACCCAGCACGGAGGAGCATGACATAGATTTGCGTGAAGTGTGTGCATGCATCACTTTTGAAAGCTAAACAGAAGAGTTACTTCATCATCTTGGCATTTGTTATTTTGATAAGATGATTATGTAACTTAATTTGATTTCACTTTTTTTTATGGGTTTGTAATGACACTTAACACCTATAAATTTCATTTGGGGTACGGTTGCCGTAGATTATTGTAATTTGTTGACCTTGACCTTGTAAGTCGTACTGTGAGACTTTGACTTTGACATCGTGAAATGAGGGGGTTAGGCTCCGGATGGGGGTTTAAACCTGGATCCTGACCCGCGTGTCCTTTTAACTCGGCCATCTAACCCGCGTGTGAGTTTTTTAATCTCAGCCGTTGATGCCCTTCCCGCGATCCAATGGCTCAGAAGTTTTGTCCCTCATTTTTTTTTGGGAGGGAACCCTCATAGGAAATGTTTTGTATATATACACACAATTTCCTTCAGGTCAGGTATCCTGGATTTTAAAAAAATCCGGACTTCTAATCTTGGCCATTGGATCTCATCCAATGGCTGTGGGAGAAAATAGAGCTCGCGGGTCATGAGTCGGGTAAAAAGAGTTCACGGGTCAGGGATACGAGTCATATCCAATACCGGGTCACACTCCTCCCTCATTTCACGATCAAAACACAAAGAGTAGAGAGAGAAACAATTCAGGTGATTCACGAGAGAGACGAAGACGATGAAGTCCAGACCTCGATCTCTAGACTCCATGACCTCCATCTCCAGGTCCCTCCTCTCTCTCACTCTATCTCTCTCTCTCTCTCTCTCACTCACTTTGTCTCTGTATCTCCGAAACCCTAGTTTTTGAAAAACCTAGATCTACTCGTATAAACGAGTTTACATCTCCATGTCTCTTCTCTCTCTCTCTCTCTCTCTCTCCCCCCCCCCCCCCTCTCTCGCACTTTGTCTCTGTATCTTGAACCAGACTCGTTCGATTTTTTTTATGTTTCATTTAGGGTTTTGAGATACATGAATTTTTTTGATGTTTCATTTAGGGTTTCGAGATACAGATTTGACAAATACCCTAGTTGTTTTGTTGATTTTTGGCCCGATTTCTATGTTTATCACTGTTTGCTCTATGTTTGTGACTTGATTTGCTCTATGTTTGTGACTTGTGACTTGATTTGCTTTTGTTTGAGTTTTTGTAAGGGCCATTTTGTTTAGTATCATGATTCTGGGTAGTGGTAGGCTAATGGTTGTGAGAATCTGAACTAGTGAAAGTACGACCACACTGTTCTCATGTTCTTCATCAAAACTGTTTGTTTGGATCGATCATTTCTTGTTATTTATATTTTCTGTCAACTTGATGTTTATGTACAGAGCTCCAAGTGCCTAGCCAATAACTTGGCTAATTGTACCTTGTATATTGGCATGCATTAGATAAACATAAGAAGCAATATACGAAAAAGTGGCCAAGCTGTTAGGACTATTGGGTACAAAATATGTTGAACTTTAAAGAGTTAGAGTATTTGTTTTCGGCTCATGAGTGCTAAGTGATGATTTCTTGTTATTCTGCATTACATAGCAATTTACTATATTTTACATCTATTATGTTGTGGTTTCCCTTCTTTTCCAAGGCCCAAGTCTGTTAGATTATATCATTCTTAGTTTTTATTTGAGTTTCTGATGTCATACTTAAAAAAAATTTCATTTGTCTTTAGCAACTAGAAACAACCAAGTTTTTACGACCCGTACGGAGAGAGAGAGACCTGGTGAATCACGATCGAGTCTCTACAAGAAAAAATAAGGGTTTTAACGAGTCTGGTTCGAGATAGAGATTTAGAGTGAGAGAGAAAGAGATAGAAAGGGAGAGAGAGAGAGAGAGAGAGGAAGAAATGGATCATCGTTCGTCTCTCTCGCGAATTGCTTGAATCGCTTCTCCCTCTACTCTCTGTGTTTTGATCGTGAAATGAGGGAGGAGTGTGGCCCGGTATTCGATATGACCCGTAGCCGTGACCCGCGAACTCTTTTTACCCGACTCATGACCCGCGAGCTCTATTTTCTCCCACAGCGGTTGGATGAGATCCAACGGCCAAGATTAGAAGCCCTGATTTTTTTAAAATCCAGGATACCTAACCTAAAGGAAAATTGTGGTGGACAGAATTCTCTTTGTTTCTCCTGTGTAAATGAAAGAGGGTAGAAGGGACTTCTCCGTTGAGCTTTGCTCTTACACACTGAGCAAACTCATTAGCACCAACCGAACCGTTGAGTCCAGAGTGGTACTCTGACGATCAAGTCAGTACTTGAAGAAGAAGGATACTCAGATCTAGGGTAGTTTTAGAGGGGTGAAATGAGAACGTACCTCTTTTGCTCGACCTTGCTATGTATTTATAGGTAGGGCTTGGCTTGATTCTCAAGGCCGGTACTCGCTACGCGCGGTAACCGCCTCGGATGACGTCACCGTGTGCGTAACCGAGCATCATTATGCTATCACATGAATCCAATCAAATCATGACGCGTGTCTATTCTGTTACAATGGAGTTGCTCGTGACTCTTGTTGGATCCGGACTAAATGAATTGACCCTAGTCGTAACACTTCGGGTCGTTCATGTTTCGCCTGTACCCGAATCAGCAGGTCTTCCAACCCGATCCCTCGGGGAACTCTTCGGACATAAAAGCCTTTTAGAAGTCTGGCTTGGGGTGATCCCAATTGGGCCGTAAATTATCTGGTAATGGTTGGGCCCTTCGGCCCATGTGCTCGGACGAAGGATATTTTTATACTTGAATCATAACTATAAGATTGTTTATTTTTGCAATTTCAAACTGTGATATTAATTGTTTTCATTTGGTAGGCAAACTCAATACAAAGTTACAAACAATTGATAATCAACAGAAGGTTGAGAGCTTCTCTATCTAAGATTGAGGGAGAATGCACTCCCTTGTCACAAAATTTTTTATCTCGCCCTAATCAATCTGGTTAAAGGCTTACTCCAAGTTCCATCACCACTCAATACATCTCATTCATTCTCGTTGGGGTCTGGATGAACCGATTGAGGTAAAACTAAGTCGATCTGATCCTAAGGCTTTCAAGAAGGGCTTTTCTTCTCCGTACAAATTGGTATTCAACTCAGTTGCTGGGTTCAAACCGAAGGTTCAAGACTGGAAACCGAGAAATGGGTTTTCTATGGAAGCTTACCCAGTGACTTCAGGGGTGATCACAGGATTTGGACGCAAAAATCAAGTACCCATCTGGGTTTCTCGGTCGTCACCGACTCAAATCAAGTGGGTGTCTTCTTCACAGATCTTAGTCTCCAATCTCCAAGCAACAACCAACTCAGATCCAAGATGCCATTGGGGTGCAGCTCGTGAAGTGGATCTATGTCTCTTGACAGATACACATCCATTTTCATGGGAAAATGGGTTCAATTAGGTTTTGCTCTGAAATAATCAAGGCCTAGTTATCATTCTCAAACATTCGATTTGTGCATATTGCTAAATCTGGTGCAAATTGATTATCAATTATTGTTTCATCTGGTACGAATCTGGAGTTCACTATTTTTTGATCTTAATTAGTAGCAAATGGGTTGGTTGCCATTGTTCAATGGAGAAAGTGGTTTCACGAAACCATGGATGGTCATTTTCAGTGGGTGGTTTTAGGCTAGGGTGCTTTCCAACTTTTACCCATCAGATTAAAGGGATAGAGCACCTCCTGTATCACACTATTGTTAATTGAAAAACTGTTTATGGCCTTTCGGGCCCACTCTATACAGCCGAGAGCTATACCACTAAATTCACTTATTTAAATGACTTCTTTGGGCCCACATTTGCAGCACTTGGTCATGGAGTTATGTTAGGAACAGCTGAATTGGCTCACTTGCACACATTTCGGTGTGTAGTATGTTATGTGCTAGTCGACTTTTGGCTAGCCGACTTGATAGTCGTAGGGTTCCATTTCGGTGTGTTAAATACATGGATTGTACTCCTTGATTGGGTTTGACTGACTTTGGAATTTGGATAAAGATGTTGGGAGCAGGCGATTGATTAGGCATGTGTCCCATAGGTTCTATGGGGAAGTTCCCTTGCATGTACTGATTGCCGAAAGGTCAAAGGCTCCTCACTTGGTTCGAGTTGCACTGTTGTTGGTCCCATGAGAGTCGGTCATCCTATGTATTAGTTACCATAAAATGTGGGCCACACGGTACTATTTCGGTGAGCTAATTACACGATTTGTAGTCCCTCGATTGGGTTTGACTGACTTAGGAATTTGGATAAAGATGTTGGGAGCGAGTGACTGACGAGGCATGTGTTTATCCACGGGTTCTATGGGGGAGTTCCCTTGGGTCTGGCCGAAATGTCAGAGGCTTATCTCACTTGGTTTGAGTTGCTTTGTTGGGGGACAGCCATTCTATGTATTAGTTAACCATAAAATGTGATGTTTTGAAACATATATTAACTTTGGATGGATGATGATGTTAGAGCTTGGATGAGGGATGTTGAGCGAGTGGCAGACTAGGCATGTGTGCAGCATACATGGATCTATGGGGAGGTTCCCTTTGTGTTTATTGGTTTCTGAAATACTGGAGGCTCATTTCCTCTGGTTCGAGTTTTATGTTGTTGTTGCTCCACTGTTGGGATTGGAAACCATTGATTACTGCTTTAGCATATGAGATACGTGCGATGGCCACTGGAAACTAAGGAGGGATGATGACATTAGAGCGTGGACTGTGATGTTCGGAGCCGGGGACAGACTAGGCATGTGTTCAATTGCTTGCCGAAATGCTCTAGGCTTATCTCAGTTGGTCCAGGTTGCTCTGATAAAGTTGTTTCCATAGTTGAAGATCGGCTATTCCATATATTTCATTTCATTACTCGCACTCAAAACATTTTAGTTACTTATCCTAGCCTTGCAGATTGTGCATGGCATTAGACACCATTTTGCTACTTTTATTGCTTTATGCTTTTTTATACCCATCCCGGCAGGTGGTGCCAAGATCTTTTATTATCCCACCCCGGCGGGTTGTGCCAAGGAGTACGCATGTTTCTTTTTCCTTTCATTACTGCATTATGCATATTTACACCTATTATCCCACCTCGACGGGTTGTGTCAGGGAGCACACACTTTTCTTTTCTTTTTTTCTTTTTTTCTTTTGCTTTGTCCTTCCTGGGGTATGCCCCTTGTAGGCTGTACATTTGCTTAACCCTTTTTAATTTCAAGCTAAATTACCCCCCAAGAAAATACAGAATTACAAAGGCTTGAGTGAAGTAAGGTAAGTTGAGTTTGAATATTGGGAATTAATATGATTTTAATTTAAAGCCTTATCCTCTTTGATATTTGAAATGGTGCAATCGTGCATAGTGAATGAATTGGATATAATTTATTCCAGATATTGCATAATCTACAAACTCTAAGTAATAGAAGATGATATTAAAGATAGCACATAAGGGCATTTGTAAGAGTTTTGGATGTTTCCTGTTTAAGACAGGCTGTTTCAAAAGCAATATACAAATAATTGAAAATTTGTATAGCTATATAAAATGGACATAGTTATGTATACTTTTTAGCTTCTTCCATATTAATTTGACATATGTAGGATAAAATCGAGAGCTTTTTATGTACAGTCTAAAGATAGTATACGTTGGTAGAATATTACCAAGGAGAAAGATGTGTTTTTCTATATTACAAGCCAAAAGCGAGAATACATGTCCATGCATTGTTGAGCACAGGGAGCTATGCTCTATATTATAGACCAAAAGGCAGAATATATGTTCATGCGCATAAGTATGAAATTTATATTACAGACCAAAAGGTAAAACTCTCTTCGCATTATAAACTTAATTTGAACATAAGAGAGAAGTTTAGCGTTGCTTTGTTCAGTACCATTCATGGACTCTTTCACCTCCAAGTGTTCCAAACACAATAATTTGAACGATACCAATCTCTGAAACACCAGCAAAGATGAAATCTGGGTGCATTAGGTTGTGATCTGCAAGAAATTTAGCGAAGCAACAATTGGCAAGCTGAGCATGCTTGACGGGAACATGCCATTCCCGATCTTCAGTCTTCAATATCACTTTTTGAGTTCACCATCGCACAAATTTGATTTAAGTCTATTCAAAGACCTAGCATGATGGAATCGCGGAATATATATATATATTGGCTTAATTAAGAAATGGCAAGATTTACCTTATGAGTTTCTGATGGGCATATGCAGCCAAATTGTTTCATGCTAAATTTTGTGAGCTTGTTGTAGGGCAGGCAGGAAGTGGTTGTGATATCTATTTCAGAACGAGTTAAATGAGGAGGTAAATAATGTAGGGTAACTAATGACAAATAAATATATGTAGTGTTGATTTTGAAAAGTCTTACAATCAGTTGCTTATAAATCATTACGGAAGTATCCTTCCGTAGATGAGCAAGTCATAACTCTTGCTAAGCTGGGGTTCAATACATAGACATCGAATATCCATTTTTTGTAGCATCAAATACTATTTTAAAATTTGCTTCAACTCCATGATCTTATAAGAATAAAGACTAGTTGTCTCTAAAGTTGTTGTTGATTACGTGCACTGGCCAAACCTTAGTTCCATTTTTCAACAGAATCTAGAAAGTGTCATATTCTTCATTGAAGAAGCGTTCAAATCCTAAGAGCACACCCTGTAAGTGATATTTAACTGTTATTTGTGTTGTTTCAAGTGAAGGGATGTTATGTTAGGAAATATAGTCACTCTATGTTAATAATTACCATTAACTGATAAGGATTTGGTGCCGGGATGTTATTGACAAACCATGAGCTCTTAACTCCTAAGTTTCAATAGAAAATGTGTGCAGGAAATCAATACTTAGGTGTACTAGATTGCAAGAATTACAGTAATTTAGGTGGAAATAGTTGCAGTGCATGGGTTGTAATTTGCAAGGGAAATTATTACCTTGGTCATTATGCAGCAACAAAGAGTGGCAGATTAGGGAATCTAGCCATGTGGATAAGCTAGTTTTAGTATCCCATTTTAGAACATGGCCAATGGGATAGACGCCTGTGTATTTGGATACGAAATTGGGGTACACTTCATATGTTAAACTTACTATCTCCTCATTTGTTGATATAGCTGCAGGCTTAGATTTTCCATCTGTAGTAGGTAAATAGAATAGTCCACCTTCCATCTACAGTTCTTGGTTATGGCTCTCAAAAAAGATCCTCACAAATGGATCATTGGTTGCCATGCTGCTCTACAACATATAGAAGATTACTGTATTAACATCTTACGCATCAAAATCAAGTTAGAAAATGCTCAATCAAATAGTTGATCAGAGGAGAGATGTACAAGTTTCAGAGACAGTAGTTTTAGAGTTTCACTTGACCATGAGTCTTTGTTCTAGCAGATCTTTGTGAGGAAAGCTGTGACAAGTGTTGTAAGAATTAAGTACTTTGATTCTTGAAGGGGACAAAGTGGAGAAGTTAGATACTCATAGTTAATTCAAGAGGAGTAATAACCAATGCCTTTGCAAAGGTGGCATCCACACCTAGAAAGTATTTATGTTGGGTAAGTTGTGGGGTGTAAGCCAGTTGTCGTTAAGCCAAACTCTTATAAATATCAGTAGTTTCATTCACGTAATTTATTGGAGTCAGAGAATTGATGACTACTTTAGTTCTGGCCATTAGTTAAAACTTAGAACAATGGCTAAGCTGGGAAGTGTAAGCCAGCTCTTGTTGAATTTAAGTCCTGTAAATATCAGCAGCTCCTATTCACATGATTTATTGGAGTCAGAGAGTCGTTGACTACTTAAGTTTTGGCCATTAGTTAGAACATTGTATTACTGTTAGCCAATTTATTTTATTTTTCTGTCAGTAGATTTTGTTTTAGCTTGGCTAAAAGTAGTATTGAGGAATATTTGAATTTGCATCCTCATGTACTTTCGTTTCGGTCAGCAAATCTTTATATACTATATTTCGTGTGTAATAAAAAGACAGTGGATCATTAACTCACTGCACAAGTTGCACTCTAATTTTACTTGTCATTGTTGCCAGGGATAATGCTACGTAGAGTTGGCCATGAGCAAATATTGGTTCGGGTAAATATACACCTACTGTGCTCGATCAATATTTGTCCCTATGCTTTATTTATTGTCATTACAAAACAAACTTGAACGGGAATTTGCGGCGAAAGAATTCAACTGGGCAGAGGTGTGGATCGTTTGATTGCAAAACAATTCTAGGTATGAAAACTATGTCGCCTTTCTTTTGCCAACAGCAATTTGAGCAATAATTATATGGGGTTGAAATTCTAAACAAATTAATCTAGTTCCATTACACAATCCTTTTGATGGATTAATGTTACGCAACAGCACTATGGGACATTTTTTTTTTTGACATTAGTCGGTGTGTGGGCATTCCAATGGGGCAAATTGAGTTCAAAAAATCAATGTATAATCCTTGTTGGCCTTTGCCTGTTGTTTCATTAAAACTAAGATATACATTTTCTTCACCCAGGAATTTATGAATCATTGTGTCATTAATTTTGTCCACTGCCTTATTTTTTGGAGTTAGGATTACTGAGTCTATGATGGAAATATGAGTGACTGTATTGGTGGTAAAAGTTGGAAATACAAAATCGATTAATTCATCTAAAGAAATATGTGATCTTGTTTTGAGATCTAACAGTTTCTAATATTGCTCGGTAGAGAAAAGTTTTTCCTGTTCCTTCGGGTCCATCTATAAAGAATGCCATGCTTTGTTGCTGAGAAACTGCACTTGTTATGGCTTTGAATGCATCCAATTGATACTCATTTAAAAACGAAACACTGTTTAGGTCATTTTCTACTATGATCATATTCCTTTCATCTTCCATTTCTTTACAAATTAATTTTTTTGGACTCTTATCTATAATCAGATCTGTTAGTTCATACTCAGTCATGCTTCGGCCCATTGATTCTAGTTCTGAGTTTACTACCTCTAGCAATTGTTGTCGAGCTTCTTCTTTAGTCATTTTTTGCAAAGAAATAAAATCTTCGATCATATCCTCTTCAAATTTAAAGAACAGCTCTTTTGGATTTACTGGACCGCAGTATACAAGAATAATGTAGAATAGTTGTCTTAGGGAAGCTAGCATTTGGTACGCACAAGCTTCATGCATACATTCTTCATTGCTATTGTCTGTTTCTAATACATACTTCTTAAGTATTAGACAATATGTTTTGCACTATTCTTAAATTTTTTTGTTGATGTAGGGCATGCTACATAATTCAATAGAATTCTCAAATATAACCTTTTACCTTCGCCTTTATCTTTCCTATCACATCTCCACATTCTCGCACTTGCCAAACTCTTGTTTGTTTGTTCTAGACATTCCTCTAGGAAATTTTGGATAAAGAAGCTTCCTTTCTTTGGCAAAATCATTGCAATCATTCATCCAAGAAAACTGTGTTAGCATTGTTCGTGAGTGTGTATCATCATCAGTCATTGTTTGAAGATCTATTTGTTTTTTGAAGTTGATCATTTAGCAACCTTCTAAGTGTAACTGCAAACTTATTACGGCTGGGCTCATTTCATGAAGAGGAAATCTATATATTCTCCAGATTGCCTCTGGTGGTGATACCTATCTAGCAGACTTATATTGGTCTATTTCATCGATATTTTGGTTTGGTGTCATACTGGCTATTCTATATATGATTTTATCATGTCCTTTGTATATATATTTATATAAGTACTTCACTGCTTTAATTGTGGAACATATCTCAATGTTAATATATGGCAATCAAACATAGCTAATAAGTAAGGATTGTATGAGACTACCCATTTATTGTCCAACATCTGTCCTCGAACTTGAACAGGCTCTTTATCCGCGCATTGTCTGGAGACTGGATATCCATTTGGAGTAATAATTGTTTCTTCTGTAAAAGCTCTTGGGTAACGATCTTTACATTTTTCGTCTTCCATACAAAATTTCATTTTGTTCATCTTTCCACATGGTTCATGCATCATATGCTTTAAAAGCATTGCGTAAAGCTGTGGTTGTTGATCCTTATATGGTATTTCTGCTGAAATGAAAGCATCAAATTTCTCAGTCGTATTTAGTTTATATTCTTTTTTAAGTATTAACAACAAGTGGACATGCGGGAGGCCTCTTTTTGGAATTCGATGACATATGTGTATGTAGCAATCAGTCCAAAGAGCTCTTCTTTGATTACTTCTTTTGTCAATTGGTCAAGCTTACTCTTGAATACTCTTGCAACCAAGTCTGGCCTATACTCTACTTCTTCAAGACTTTTCAGCTCCTTTGTTATTTCAATCCATCTTGGGATTGCATGTCATTGTTAGAAATAGATTTGGCTTGCCATATCTTTATAGAGTGCCATAGCATTCATATAACGTTTGTGCATGTCTCGTGGACCTCCAATAAATGATGACGGTAAAACAATTTGCTTTCCTACGTTGAATCCTTGTATTTCGCCTTGATCAATGCTGTCCACTATGCCTTGGTACAAATTTGCTTGGATCTCTTGTTGTTTAGCTTGGGAAAAATCAAACCTTGAGGTTTCTATTTTTACATACATATCGACAACAAACTATTGGAGTAGACGCCCAGATTATAGGTATGCATAGAATTCTCTGCATGATACCGTATTTGTCTACCCTGCATCTTCCTCATACACTATATGCATATAAAGAAATAACCAGTACAACTATTTGAGTTGATTCACATAATTACAGAGTTTTATGATAAAAGTTTACCTATAGCTTCATTTGTTGTTAAATCTTCACCCGCCAATGAATGTGATGGCATAATCCATTGTTGAGCATGTGATTGATTGTGGTTCTTTTTTTTTTTTTTTTTTTTCGATTCCTCGGTGCCATCCTTGTTCTCCTATAGGAAATAACAAAGGATATTGCAAAGCATCATAAACAGCCATACCGGTATCAAAATTTTTGTTTGTAGCCGTCATGTTGGTGGACAGCAATATCGTGTTCAAAGGAATCCGTTCCATTCGGATTATCTGTCCAAAGAGCAGCCACTTGACTTATGGTAGGAGTAGAATGGGTGGAGTCACCCATTTGAGGATTGGCTTTTAGCTTGATTGCGCATGTATCAAGATTGTGAAAGAATATAGAATATGGATTTAAATCGAGTGTACTAATCATTTTCTCTATAGTATTTGCTGTAAGTTTGTGGCTATGTATCACCTGTTTTCCATTTTTGCTTCAGTGTCATAAAAATAGAGCTGCAAACTATGAAGGTGGAGACCCAGAAGGGTAAAGGTTATGGATATAATGGCATATTTTATCTTGAGCATGAAATGTGGACACACTAGTACTTTTTGTTGCATACTTCTCATCAAGAATCACTCCTATTGATGTGAAAGCAAAAGCATTGTTGAATGGCCTAATAAACTGTCTGAAATGAGCAGATTTTGGGGTTGAGCCTGTGAACAATTCCTTGAGTTGATCAGAAACTACAATTGGATACAAGGATATGTCACCTTTGCAACAACAAAAATGAGGCTCATAAGGAAATCTCTTGGCAAAGCAGAGATGGCAAAAAGGCACTTTTGGCAACACATATGCTTCACATGGCACACTCCGCATACCAAACTTTGGTAAAGGCATTAAGGTAGTGCTCACTGACACTTGCATTTTAGTTATGTGGTATTGCCTGAGCAACGAAGTATAAAACAAAATTGATATTTGTTGAAGTTAGGCTGAATTCACACCTATAGAAACGTCATATAGCAAACTTGTATAAGAATAAAGCAATGAATTAGGAACTGTATAATTTATATTCATATATGAATAAATGTATTAAATAGATGACTTCATACATGGTTCATCTTCACGTATGCTTGATTGGTTGGAAGTTCAACCTTTAAAAATAAAGGCAAAAATACTCTTTTATTATAAGTCAATGTATGAGTAAAAGAAAATCGGCTTATAAATTCTATTCTTTTAGGCTTTGAAAATATCATGTACATAAATATGCTTAACCATATGAATCACATGGCCTGTTGAATCTGTGTCGTAGCTACTGATGTGGTACTCATATTCACTAGATTTATCGTGTTGAGATATGTTCAATGCAGGGATTGTTTCTAAGTTGTCATGCTGCTAGATCAAAATTGGAAAAAGTAGTTCCTCAGCTTGTTTTTTTTTTTTTTTTAAAGATAGGTTGTTCTCCATTTGGCATTCTTTTTATCTTTTTCCTCTTGTGACCATTTAGAGTATGGTTGCCGTTTGTATTGTGACATTGAAAGAAGATTCTGCATGACATGAATCATTGAATATGTTAATGTAATTTTATTGTTTGGCATTTTTTTGTTCCTATGTAAAATAAGAACTGTTAGTTTGTTCAGAAATGATGAAGAACCATGTTTGTGTTCTTAGGTTACAGCTCTACGAAATATTAGAGCTTAATATTTAAAGTATTGTTCATTGGCATCGTCCATTGCTTCTACATTTTTCCTAGCCATCTACTAAATTTCTTTTTTGATCATAACTAAGAGCCAATGAGAATTAAGATTTATACTTTGTACTTGTCTTTAGGTAGTGAAGCTTCAGTTATATTGAGTATAGCTATTCAATAGGTGAATAAAATATTGTAGTAATAACTCTAGGAAAAAATCCAATAGAATTAGCATGAATACTAGGAGACAAAAGGATATCGCTATGTTATTGTTGTAGTTTTGATTAAGAAGCAATTCATTAATCAAGAATCTTTTACTATGCTAAAAGATTTAGATAGCATTATAGATTTCGTATAAAAGTTACTTTCTCTTGGATGACTAAGCAGTGTTTGGGAATGCTTTGAATGTGTTAATGAGCTGCTTGTGAAAAGGGTGTTCGATTTTGAATAGAATTAACTTGTCAAGAATGAAACAAGGAGTGTGGATTTTGAATACTAAGCATTTGGCCAGCAAATACCGTAGTGAATCTAGGCGGGAATAAACTTTGGTTTGGAGTTTAGGTGAAGCATAGTTACTGATAGTATTTTTGGGTGTGACTGTACCTTGTAGTTAACAATAGTATTTTTGAATTGGCATCTGTAATACTTTAGACATGGATGGGAACTCTTTGCATTCACTGTGGTACAACACTTGTATAGATTTTTGTAGCAAAGGGGGTGTGAAAAGATGACAAAATATCCTAGTAGCATGAATGTACTGAGACGAAAGAACACTATCTTGTTGGAGTCAAAGTTGGTACTGTTATTTATAAGTCAATAATGGGGTTTTGCAGCGGTTATTGGAGAGAATGAGTTTCAAAATGAAGGAGATCCCGTGAACGATTTTAATGTAAGGAAACTATGACATTCTTGAACTCAAAATTGCAAAGAAGTAATTTCAACTATAGTGAAACTTAAGGAAGGTGTCATTACGTTGTGCATTGATCATTACGGAATCTGTTTTAAAAATATTACATGAATAATATCACATGAATTGTATTCTAAAAGTGGTATGTTTGTTGTATAAATGGAATATTAGCTTTCGAAGTAAATTTTATTTTTTGCAAGTCGAATCTGTTGTAGACTTGTGTGAATATAACTCTTTTGTAAATGATCTACTTTTCAGACCTTATAATGACGAAAGTCAGGAATTCACGCAGGGAGTTGATGTTTGTTGCAAGTAGGAAATAAATGCTTTACTCAGTAATCAAGTACGGAGATATTTATGTAGATATTTAGGTAGATGTTTCAATTAAGGTTCAACACTTCAAATTATAAATTTTGTTTGATATTTGGAGAAGCTCAGTCTATCATAATTGGTATGTTTGTTTTAGCTTGGAAGAGTTTCTGGTTAAGCTTAGCGCTTCATTGTTAAAGGTTTGCGTAAAGCTTTTGGTAAAGCCTGAGTATATCTGTTTAATTAGGCTCAATTATTTATTGTTAACGTTACTAGTTTCAAGAATGTAACTACGTCTGCATTTGCTATATTTTTGTACGAGATGGGTGCTAAATCTTGGCCTCTTCGTTCAAAGGATGGGAAGAAACTGCAGAAGGATATTTTGGGGGATGCTGAATCATCGGAAATCCACGGAGTTGGAGAAGTCAGCTTGGTTGACGGAGTAAGGAATTCAGTTGAATCCATTGACTTGCCTCTTGATCTCCTAGAATTAAAGACTGAAAAAATTAAGTTGGTTTGCCATTTCCATGCTTCCAAGGAAATTGGACTTTTGCTAGACCAGATGCTTTGGCAGGATCCCAAACTGGAATGCATTATTCAGATTGTTAAGAAGGTCGAGCAAAATATGGCAGTAGAAAGTGCGTACGCAGACCAAGATGCGTTAGGATCAAGCGAAGGGTTGGTGTTCGCTCCTCATCTTGACGATAATTATGAGTCTTAAGTCTGCTATGTTGCGATAAAAGCAATGGATCATTTTGTATGATACTCAGAACTTATCTTGTATGTGATTCATTGTTGGTACCTATAAGTTAGACTTTTGATTTTAATATTCTAACTGGAACTAAATATAAGTGTTTAGTAGCAATGGAAGTGATTTAGTAGACTTGGGTTACTTAAACATCTGTTCTAGTTTGTTGCTTTCTAACTCGAATTGTATGAAATGTAGCATTTCTTATTGCTGCTATGAGTATTTTTTTTATTCAACTTTCTCATTGCTGTTTATTCTAACTTCTGTGACAACAGACATTAAGGAATAGTGTTTTGTTGTGAAAAAAGATTAGGACGATGGGTGTGAGGAGAGAATAAAATATCTTAGTAAAATGCTTGGAATAGACTTTAATATAATCAAGAGGATTGCTATGGCACAAAAGAATACTATCTTATTTGAGTCAAATTTTGTGTTTTAAGTTGTGAATTAATATTCTATTTTTTTCGTTGTATATTGAAAATAAAAAATTGGAAAATAAAAGCAACTTGCAAGAATAACGTAGATTATAATAATATTACATGCTTAAATTCAAAATATGAAGATGATAGAATTAAAAGTTATGGTACCTTTAGGGACTATAATAATTTAGAAATCTTCAAATTGAATGGTTCATAAGAGCAATAGAATAGGACTTAAGCTACTGAGCAATAGACAACTCAACTTCATTGGGTGATGCTGCATAGCCTATATAATTCAGCACTTGTTTTTTAAATGGTTCATTATCGATAAACAATCTATCTAGAGCACCAAAAACAGAATAGGACTACTCGAGCATTGACGCATGATCATGATAGTCCATCGACTCTAGAAGACTAAAAAGCCCATCTTGAAGGCTCACTGCAGCCGGCTTGAATACCGCGAAGACTAATCCTTTCATTTCATTTCCTTCAATTTTTTTAGCTGGAGGTTGTCTAAAATTCCAGATGAAGTTCGACAGGAAATAGGGCTATATTTTGGAGATTCCCCTCCCGTTGTTGACAATGACAACCGAAAATTAGCAAAACTCAATCAACACACAGTAGATTACGTATGTTTTGGTTTAACTGTAAGTAATAAGCAGTGTGGTTATGAAGGATATTTTTTTTGTAAGTACCACAAGTGTTCTGTTGCTAAGTGATAGGCGCGTGGGAAGCTTGCTTGCGAGCGCCTAAGTAGGGGGTTTTAGCATGTTAGACATGCGTTTTGAGCCTTATTTTCCAATTAATATGTGCACGTGGTATTTTTGGGGTTGAAAGGGATTTGCAGGTATTTGAGGGGCGTAAGTGTGATTTTGATGCGTTGGAAGGGCATGCACGTCGATCAGGAGTTGGAGGCGAGCGGATTTTCCATGGAAGTGATTAAAACCCGTCGGGAGCGCTACCCCAATTCCTTGGAGCGCTCAAAGTGGGCACATGAAGGTGCAAAAACTGAACAAAAAGTTCTTGAGCGCTACACCAGAAAGGGTGTAGAGCTATCGGTTTATTATTGGGCTACGGTCAACGCGAGGAGGCATGGTCAACGCACGGCATAAGGGGCTCGGTAGCGCTACTGGGATTTCAGTGTAGCGCTACCGGTTGGCTATCTGGGCTCACTAAGCGGTGCCGTTCGGTTATTTCGCGTAAATAGTTTCCGAATTTCGTTAGATTTTGAGGAGGATTATTGGGATTAGTATATACACTTATGTTTTAACCCAGATTAGGGTTCCACGACTTTTACTTAGGTTTCAGCTTTTTCAAGTTTTCGGTTACAGATCTCGTATTCCTTGTTCAGCGTTTCGTTTTCAAGATTCTCAACGTGGATTGACGTTCTTCTTACATTAATCAAGATTATTTTCGTTGCGCAATCTTCGGTACTACTTTCTGTTATTATTTCCATTGTTTAATCATGTTTAGATCTAGGGTTCGTGTTATTCTTGCTGCGTTTTTAATAATGAGTGAGTAGTCGTATGGAGTGCGGCCGCGGGATGAAGGTGTCCCGTGGCTAGGCTAATTTATGTTCCACCTCGGTGCCGAATCATTTTAATCAATGCGCAATTTTTGAATACGGAAGTTTTTCTAGCAAACAAACCCGGGCATTGCCAAGTCCAAATGCGCGCAGAAATTGGTGACAAGTGGTGCGCATTTGTTGGAAACTATTTTTCATATTTTTAAATCTATTAATTGAATAATTGTGGCCCGAGTGAATGTGAATTAGACTAGCTGCGGACACCGTAGTGCCCACGGCTGTGCTCTTCTTTTTAAATTCAGAGTCCAGTAGTTAAATCAGTTGAATTTAGTTAATTAATTAAATCATTTGAGCAAGGGGTGGCTACCTGAGAGCCAATTACAAACGTAGAGCCGACATTGTTTGAGTTAAGCACCGTAGACCGTCTCTGTGGTTCGACTCCGGTACTTCCGGATTTATTGTGCTGCACCGGTCGATAGTCCTACGCTTGGGACGAAATTCTAGTTAATTACTAATCACCCGAACGGTCAAGCATTTTTGGCGCCGTTGCCGGGGATGGTGACGTGTGTTCAAACGATGTTAGTTTAGTGTTTGTTAAATTTTTAGTTGAGTCATCATAGGTAGAGATAAGCAAGTCGTACGTAAGCCTGATCCTCTCTATTACCGTGATCGTACTAATCGCTTGGTTAGGATAGAGAACAGGTCGAGTCAGTCAGAGTCTTCAAATTCTTCGTCAGAGTCAGTAGAGAGTCGGTCGGAGTCCATTCCCATTAGTGGACTCTACATAGATTTACCTGTCGAGTCAGTTAATTTCAATAATCCACTTTATCAGTCAGAGTCAGAGTCAGTTTCTGAACCAGAATCTTTTGAAATGGGAGACCAGCAGGTAATTCAACAACCGTCGTTGAGGCAGCACTTGAATCTCGAGAGGACCACTCCTCCCGGGCCGATTGTGTTTCCTCGAGAGACACAGGAGGCACGCAATGCCTTCACTGTAAAACCTGGTGTCCTGAATAGCCTCCCTAACTTCTATGGGAGAGAGTCTGATGATCCGTACGAACATGTGCGGACGTTTGAGGGGTTAGTGCACAACCTGGCGTCTACTACCGAATACGGCAATGCCTGCCTCAAGCTGTTTGAGGCAACTTTAAAAGATGGCGCACTTAAATGGTTCAGAATGCAAAAGCCTCAGTCCTTCACCACATGGGCGCATGTGCGTGACGCGTTTTACAGAAAATATTTTTCTAAGGCTAAAACTAATAGTTTAAGGCGTCAAATCCAAGGCTTTAGGCAAGAGAGGGGAGAGTCTTTTGTGAAGGCAAGGGAGCGTTTCAAAGATTTGCTCCTAAGAATGTCACACCCTGGTTTTGAGAAGATACAGCTGGTCGAATTCTTTCACCTGGGTCTCAACGCTGAGACAATCCAGCACATAGAGTATTCGTGTAAAGGGGACGACTTCTTGTCCAAAACTGCGGATGAGGGTTGGGATTTTCTGGATGACCTAGCAGATAGGCAGAGGGCGTTAGAACCCTCTGATTTTGATCGGTCCGGACCTTCTGGGTCCAATGTTATCCCCGTTACCATACGTGACCAGCAACTCCAGGCCCAGGTTGAAAAGATGGCGCAGAAGCTAGAGGAATTAGAAGTTAGGCAGACTCGTCCAGTGCATGAGGTCAGTATAGAGGAAGTCTGTGTGTGGTGTGAGTGTAAGGGGCACATTACAACTACATGCCCCAGATTTTTAGCTGCTAAGGGAGCGAGTCAGAATAATCAGGAAGAGGTAAATGCTGTGAGGAATTGGGACTCATACTCAAATACGTATAACCCGGGATGGAGAGATCACCCCAACTTTGGGTGGTCAGACCCTAGACCCACAGGTGGAGGTCAAGCGCAACTCCTTGCGCCGCCTCCACCGCAACAGTTTCATCAGTCCCAGGCACCCAGGCCTCCGTAGGGCCAAGTCATTCCTTACAACTACCAGCCACAGCAAGGCAGGGGGGAGGCCCATCCACTCGTGGTCCGCGCCCAGGTTATGCACAGACTGCACCACCCCGTTTTGAGGATTCTATGAATTCCCTAATGCAGTCTCAGCTGACATTTCAGACTGATACCAGGCAGCAAATTGGGGCCCTTACGGCCCAAATGACGCAACTCACTGCGGTGATCAGTCAAATGCAATAGGAGAAGGGTAGGTTTCCGGCCCAAGGTAGTCAGGCGGGTGCCCATTATGTGGGAAATTCTTCAGGTCCCAATGTTCAAGGGCAAAATCAGGAAGAGGCTAAAGCAATTACCATTCTTAGGAGTGGGAAAACGATTGATAAGACCATTCAGCCAACACTAAGACAGGCTCCACCCCCGGAGCCAGTTATTGAGCTTGAGGTCATTTTTGATACTGCTGAGGTGCCTCGGGAGGAAGTAGAAGAGAGAGAGGAGTCACCTGAAGTGGTGGTGCCTACAGCTGCAGCCCCCACGACTCCACCACCGCCAGCTGTACTAGTAGCTCCATTTCCCCAAAGACTGGCGGTGAGACCCAAGCAAACCATGAACAACAAAATGGTTGAGTTGCTTAAGAAGGTTCAATTCCCCATCACCCTGATGGAGGCGATTGAATCCTTCCCCCAGTGTGCTAAGGTATTGAAGGACCTTTGCACACCAAAGCGCAAGAGTCAGAACAACGTGGTTCTGACGGAGCAAGTGAGCTCCATTTTGCAGACTGAGATTCTTGCCAAGTGCAAGGATCCAGGGTGTCCCACCATTCCCATAGCCATAGCAGGTCAGAATTTTGACAAGGCATTGTTGGATTTGGGAGCGAGTGTTAATTTGCTCCCTTATTCGGCATACTTGAGATTGGACCTAGGCGACCTCAGTGAGACTCCAGTCACCCTACAGTTGGCTGATCGGAGTATTAGAGTGCCCAAGGGAGTGGTAGAGGATGTGTTGATCCGGGTAGGGGAGTTTCAATTTCCTGCTGATTTCATTGTTCTAGACATTAGTCCCGGTCTTGAGGCTTTAGAGAAGACTCCCATCATCTTGGGGCGTCCCTTCCTAGCCACCTCCAATGCTATTATGAACTGCAAAACTGGCAAGGTCCAGTTATCTGTCGGTGAGGAGAGAATGGAGGTGGATGTTTTCAGTGTCAGTACATTAGAGGATGATGAGGAGGAGTTTGAGGAGTTGTGCCTGATTGACACGTTAGTCCAGGAGCATATTGATACAGTCCTGTATAAGGACCCAAGGACCCCTTGGAGGTTGCTCTTACCTCCGAGGAAATATCATTTTTAGACTCAGCGGAGGTTGTGAATTTGTTAGAGTTGCTAGATGTTGAGGAGTCGTGTGAAGAGGTGTGTGGGGTCACTCATAACCCTATGTTTGAACCATTGGGCGACCCTCCGCCCAAGGTTCTCCCATCATCTGTCCAGCCGCCTAAACCAGAGTTAAAACCTCTACCGGACACGCTTAAGTATGCCTTTTTGAAAGGCAATGATACCTATCCGGTTGTGATCTCCTCATCCCTCGAGGAAGATCAAGAGAGGAAACTGCTAAATTTGTTGAGAGAGCACATGGGCGCGATTGGCTGGACCATAGCGGATTTGCATGGTATAAGCCCAACGGTGTGTACACACCGCATTATTCTTGAGGAGAGTGTGAAGCCTTCCAGGCAACCTCAGCGGCGTCTTAACCCCAACATGAAAGACGTGGTTCGGGCTGAGGTGCTTAAGTTGTTAGACGCGGGTATCATTTACCCAGTTGCCCATAGTGAGTGGGTGAGCCCAGTGCAGGTGGTGCCTAAGAAGGCAGGAGTGACCGTTGTGACCAATGATGAGGGAGTTTTAGTGCCGACCCGAGTTCCCACATGATGGAGAGTTTGCATAGACTACCGGAAGCTCAATGCGAGCACCCGGAAGGACCACTTCCCTCTTCCTTTCATTGATCAGATTTTAGAAAGGGTAGCGGGTCGGGCCTTTTATTGCTTTTTGGATGGGTATTCGGGGTATAACCAGATTGAGGTCGCCTTAGAGGACCAGGAAAAGACCACCTTCACATGTCCATATGGAACCTATGCTTACCGTCGCATGCCCTTTGGGTTGTGCAATGCCCCTGGTACCTTTTCCAGGTGCATGATGGGAATTTTTAGCGACATGGTGGAAAGGATAGTAGAGGTGTTCATGGATGATTTTTCGGGTTTCGGAGATTCATTCGATGGATGCCTCGAAAATTTGGGAAAAGTTTTACAGAGGTGTGAGGAGAAGCACTTGGTGCTAAATTGGGAGAAGTGCCACTTCATGGTTACCCAAGGAATCGTGTTGGGACACATTGTGTCCTCTAAGGGTATTGAGGTGGACAAGGCCAAAATAGATTTAATCCGAAATCTCCCAACACCTAAGTCTGTTAAGGATGTGCATTCATTTCTGGGACACGCTGGTTTCTACCGGCGGTTCATTAAAGACTTCAGTGCTATCTCCCATTCGTTGTGTCAGTTGTTGGCAAGGGACACACCTTTTGTGTGGTCCAATGCTTGTGAGGGGGCATTTCAGATGTTAAAGCAGAGTCTCACAACTCCGCCGATTGTGCAGTCCCCGGATTGGAGTCTTCCCTTTGAGTTGATGTGTGATGCTTCTGACTATGCAGTCGGAGCTGTTTTAGGGCAGAGGAGAGGGAAAGACCCATGTGTGATTTACTACGCTAGTAAGACATTGAATGAGGCGCAAATGAACTACACCACCACCGAGAAGGAGTTGTTAGAGGTGGTGTTTGCTTTAGATAAGTTTCGGTCCTACCTGGTAGGCTCGCAGATCACGGTTTTTACCGATCATGCGGCCCTAAAGTACTTAATGACTAAGCAGGACGCGAAAGCTCGCCTCATTCGGTGGATTCTGCTGCTGCAAGAATTCCACCTGATTATCAAGGATAAAAAAGGGGTAGAGAATGTAGTGGCTGACCATCTGTCTCGTCTGGAATTCGAGGACCCCACCTCGAATCTTCCCATTAGAGATTCTTTTCCGGATGAGCAGTTGTTCGCCGCTAATGAGTGCCCGTGGTATGCTGATATTGCCAATTATTTGGTAACTGGGCAGATTCTCCCCCATTGGTCTACCCAAGAGAAGCAGCGATTTTTTAGGAGTGTCCAACAGTATATATTCGATGACCCATATTTGTTCAAGTACTGTGCGGACCAGATTGTGCGTAGATGTGTCCCCGAGTCTGATCAGAAGGGGATTATAGAGTTCTGTCATAGCGAGGTGTGTGGTGGTCACTTCTCTGCGAAGAAGACCACCGCCAAGATTTTACAGTGTTGATTCTGGTGGCCTGATATGTTTAAGCTCGTTCATGCATTCTGTAGGTCATGCGACCGTTGCCAAAAGCTTGGCAAATTGTCTTCACGTCAGGAGATGCCCCTCCGGCCCATTCTTGTGCTAGAGGTTTTCGATTGTTGGGGCATTGACTTTATGGGTCCGTTACCTATGTCTCATGGTTACGAGTATATTTTGGTAGCGGTGGACTATGTGTCCAAGTGGGTAGAGGCGATACCCACTAAGTCTATGGAGTCGCGAGTCGTGCTAGAGTTCACTAAGTCTAATATTTTGTCGAGGTTTGGCGTGCCACGCGCCATTATCTCTGATCAGGGCACGCACTTCACAAGTCGGTCGTTTGAAAAGTTAATGGGGGAGTATAGAGTCACTCACAAGGTGTCCACTTCGTACCACCCCCAAACTAATGGGCAGGCCGAGTTAGCAAATAGAGAGATTAAGCGAATTTTGGAGAAGGATCTTTCGTACCACTCACAAGGTGTCCACATGCGGGCGGTACTGACATCATTTGTTGCCTAGTTGGGAGTAGGATCTTGCCTTTTGTTTTGCAGGGTTGGATTCTGTGCGCGGTTTTGCTGCCGACAAGCAACAATGGTGGCAAATTCCCCATACATCAGCCGGGGTCATGATGGTTGGCTGCCATCCATCGGTCCATCTCTTTCCCTTATATTCTATTTTTTTTCTGTTTTGTCTTCTTGCTCTGAGGGCAGAGCAATTTTTAGGTTGGGGAAAGGGGTGTACTTTGTACACGTTTGGTTAGTTTTGAGCGTTGCTAGAAGTTAGGGGTCGTTTTTAAATTTTTAACTTTTTGGTTAATTTGTGAGTCTGGGGATACGTTTGTTATGCTTGTTTGTATGAGTTAGATGAGCATGCTAGATTCTTGTCTCGTTGATTTCCTGTTTAACTTGTTCACATGCATATATCTGACATCCACGTTTAAGTAATTTCCACACCATAAGCAAGTTTGAGTAGGTGTTTCCACGTCGTGCACAGTATGTCCTTAAAGCATCCCATGTTTCATTGTTCTTCAATTTCCGCATTCGCATAAAATAGTAGGCGTTTGTACCACAGATAATGATTTAAATGTTTCATATGCATGTGAGAGAGTTGATGGCGTGTTTAGGGGATGAAACAAGGCCATTTTTGCATGATTAGACCACTAAATATGTTCCGTTGATCCTTTGTTTTACCCATCTATGTCAGTTCCTGTGTCAGACTTAGGAAACCGGTGTTTGGGTGGTGTGTAGTTTTGGTGGTCCAACTTTGTGTTCAATTGTAGAAGGCCTCAAGCAGGAACATTATGGTTTAGAAAGGATGTGTAGGTGTGCTTAAAAGATGCCATGGTCTTGCACCTTTAACCTTAAATTCCCAGAACCTTATTTTGAAAAAGAAACCCCAATCCTTTTGCCCACCAATAAACGCCCCTTTAGGAGACAGAGGAAGGAATTTTCGGATTCGCAAAAAAAAAAAAAAAAAAAAGATGACGTCAGTAGCGCTACACCAAAAACGTGTAGCGCTCCCGGTTTGTCTGTGGAATTTCTTTTTATGACGACTAAAGGCCGACTCTCTCTCTCTCTTCCCCACTTTTTCCCTTCTTCTTCATACTTCTTCTTTATTATTTTTGTTTCGTTCGTTACTAGGGACTAGCAACGCTCAAGTTGGAGGATGTGATAGGCGCGTGGGAAGCTTGCTTGCGAGCGCCTAAGTAGGGGGTTTTAGCATGTTAGACGTGCGTTTTGAGCCTTATTTTCCAATTAATATGTGCACGTGGTATTTTTGGTGTTGAAAGGGATTTGCAGGTATTTGAGGGGCGTAAGTGTGATTTTGATGCGTTGGAAGGGCATGCACGTCGATCAGGAGTTGGAGGCGAGCGGATTTTGCATGGAACTGATTTAAACCCATCGGGAGCGCTACCCCAATTCCTTGGAGCGCTCAAAGTGGGCACATGAAGGTGCAAAAACTGAACAAAAAGTTCTTGAGCGCTACACCAGAAAGGGTGTAGCGCTACCGGTTTATAATTGGGCTACAGTCAACGCGAGGAGGCATGGTCAACGCACGGCATAAGGGGCTCGGTAGCGCTACTGGGATTTCAGTGTAGCGCTACCGGTTGGCTATCTGGGCTCACTAAGCGGTGCCGTTCGGTTATTTCGCGTAAATAGTTTCCCAATTTCGTTAGATTTTGAGGAGGATTATTGGGATTAGTATATACACTTATGTTTTAACCCAGATTAGGGTTCCACGACTTTTACTTAGGTTTCAGCTTTTTCAAGTTTTCGGTTACAGATCTCGTATTCCTTGTTCAACGTTTCATTTTCAAGATTCTCAACGTGGATTGACGTTCTTCTTACATTAATCAAGATTATTTTCGTTGCGCAATCTTCGGTACTACTTTCTGTTATTATTTCCATTGTTTAATCATGTTTAGATCTAGGGTTCGTGTTATTCTTGCTGCGTTTTTAATAATGAGTGAGTAGTCGTATGGAGTGCGGCCGCGGGATGAAGGTGTCCCGTGGCTAGGCTAATTTATATTCCACCTCGGTGCCGAATCATTTTAATCAATGCGCAATTTTTGAATACGGAAGTTTTTCTAGCAAACAAACCCGGGCATTGCCAAGTCCAAATGCGCGCAGAAATTGGTGACAAGTGGTGCGCATTTGTTGGAAACTATTTTTCATATTTTTAAATCTATTAATTGAATAATTGTGGCCTGAGTGAATGTGAATTAGACTAGCTGCGGACACCGTAGTGCCCACGGCTGTGCTCTTCTTTTTAAATTCAGAGTCCAGTAGTTAAATCAGTTGAATTTAGTTAATTAATTAAATCATTTGAGCAAGGGGTGGCTACCTGAGAGCCAATTACAAACGTAGAGCCGACATTGTTTGAGTTAAGCACCGTAGACCGTCTCTGTGGTTCGACTCTGGTACTTCCGGATTTATTGTGCTGCACCGGTCGATAGTCCTACGCTTGGGACGAAATTCTAGTTAATTACTAATCACCCGAACGGTCAAGCACTAAGGCACTGATTTGTTCCTTTGATTGGTGTTTTTAAATTGCTGAGCCCAAATGGAGCGATTTAGATGTCAATCAGCATGTTAATAATGTGAAATACATTGGCTGGATTCTTTAGGTAATGCTCATACTTTGACGTTTTATGTATTAATTCATTTTGATAAAGATCAGTTTGATTCCATTCCATTCCCCTAAAATATCAGTTTGATAAAGAGACTACACAAACCAAAGCATAGACGTCATATTTTTCAGTCATTGTTATGTAGGTGATGGTTTGGTAAAGACTTAGAAACAAGGTTAATCAAATAAAAGCGGGAAAAAAAACAGTGGTTTATTTTTCAAGAACAAAGCACAAAACCCTAATGTACAAAAATTACAGTTAAGGTTGAACCAATAATTCTGATCAAATTTAAGAACCAGTAAACCCCATCAGTCGGTGGAAAGACAAAAAAATCATCTTCAATATGCAATCTCTATAGAGAAAGAGAGAGACAACAGTCAAACACCATAGTAGCGTAACCATAGGACATTGTCTACTCGGCGGAGAGAGGGTCACGGAAGAGGTTATAGAAGATGCCAGGTTTCGCCGGAGGGGTCATTTTATACCTCTCCCGCTTCAAAAACTCCAACCCCAATCTTTAGTCATCTCTAGCCGCAAGCACTCGGTTTCATATCTATTTTGCAGGTGTTTTCCCTTCTTTGGATCCCATGTCCCTTCCTATGATGCATTTAGAAACCAAATAGTGCTAATGAAGGAGTTAAAGAGTTCATTGAACATTACATTCCATTTAAGATGACTTGAAAAACTAACTTATTGAGCAAACGTAAAACATTCCATTCGAGTAATTCAGAGTGAACTAACATCTTTATCCCGCACAAGTCATAACTTCTTATCGACATAAGGTTCCTCAATGAAGGCCAGAAGGGGAAGACACCGTTGTACATGCGGATTCCATTCAGTGGGACATTTAACACAATTCCCACGTGAGGTGTTTAGCTGAAGGCTCTTATGAACATACAAAATACGGCAACAAAAAAGGAACAAGAAAAAAAGACCAAATGTACAGTTGAGAACTGTCCAAATATTTAGTTACATAATGGTATGTCAGGTGCATGGGAAGAGCCAACTTTAGGTTTTCTTCATTGATATCCGATCAACATAAACATCATTATATATGCAAGGCTAAGAACTTTATATACCAGTGGCTCAAAATCACAGGTGATGAGGATGTTGTTAGGTTACATGTCTTGGCGACAATGCAATCCACTCTGCATTTTCACAAAGATATCGTTGCACCCACGGCAAATTTATGACGCGTAGACCATTCTAATGGGTCTGATTACGGCCTGAAAGTTCCAAAATCTTTTATAAGATTATCAACAATTATAAGAGACAAAAAACTAAAGCTATTCTCAAGTGAAATTAACCTGAACTCTGAATTATTAGGTTGGAATAATTAAGAACCCAAATAAATGTGGTTTTTGAGATAGGAAAAAGGGAATATGGGTTCAACATTTGGTGAGTTCATGCCAAAAACTTTCTTTACAGTACACTTGTTTTACCTAATGGGACGGAAGATCACGTTTCATAAGATCACTGCCTAATAAACAGAGTAATACAAACACTTCCACTAATGAGTACATGTGATCATGTGGGCCTAAATTTTACATTCTACTGTAAACTCGGATATAATTATAAGTCAATAGCCAAACTCCGCAGGCAGAAGGTTTATTCATAATAGAATAGATTTTGACTACGTATCTCTGCAAATATACGGCTCAGATTGTGATTTTCCCATGTACACTTGAGGCTGGACAATTGGAGGGCTGATTCCATATATTCAATTTGTCATACAACACTACTTATTCAACAGCAAAATCTATTGCAACTTAAACTTCCAAACATTGATAAACTCTTACCAAATCATTGTCACCAACATCAAGGCAACGAGAAATCAAGTGGAATGTACCGCTAATCAAACCCTCCAATATCTGGCTCGCAAAAGTGTAGACACCCTAATTTGAACCCGTGAAAATCCTTGGCATTCCCGATGATGAAAATGGACCAAAAAAACACAGTGGAGCTTGAATAAATGCTTGAAACCCAAACCAAAACCTCTTCAAAATAAACCCTATTTTGCACCACCTTTTAGTACATTCAAAACTCTCTTTAGCGATATATAATACGTCTCAATTCATTTTGAAATGAGGGAGATGCGCGTGTTTTACTAAAATGACTTGTTTTCAGGACCTCTTGAGAGTAAAGTGGTCATGTATTTTTCTGTACAAATTATCTCTGATTCAAACTACTTGGGTTAAAAGGTAGACTCAATCACCTTTCCAACGCTTCAAGCCACTCGCAAAACGGAGTTTGGTAGCGCCTGGAGCGGCCCCCCAAAGCTTGGTGTGCTATGTAGTCTACCCTTTAGCGCCCAAAGCCCTCTTCAGAAGCCCAAAGCATGGTGCTTTGGGCGCCCAAATGGGCTTCCAGTGAGCAATTTTCAACTGATTTTTTGACAAAACTATGGGTTCTTCCTCTACTCTGCCCGCATTTTTCCATTCAAAACTCCCTCCATCACTGTATCCCTCCAAAATTTGAGTTCAAAATGCATTTTTCCTCTCTTACTCACACTAAACTACCCTTTTCTCTCTATAAATACCCCCCTCACCCTCCATTTGGAGGATGATCAACCATACCACAAAGAACAACCAAACTCTGCTGAAATCACTCCACATTCAGTCACAAATCATTTCAATAATCAAGCTTAAAGCCATTTAACACTCTAAACCACTTTGCAATCATCATCAAACCCAAACACACATATCCCATGATAGAACCCTGATCAAACACCAAAGTCAGACCCTCTCTACCTTAGAAATCTATAATCAAACCCAAGTCTAGCTCCAAAGGTAGAAAATATACCAAAGTGTGTTAAAAGGGTCCCCCTGAGGGAAAGCTCAAAGCTCAGCACCCAAAGTGCCCGTTTGGGCGCCCAAAGCACCTCCCTTTGGGCGCCCAAACCCTCTCTCTTTCATCACTTGTTTTTGCTTTAAACCGGTTTGTTTGAGGTTAAAAATCATTTCTAAAATATTTTGGGGGTTGGAAAACTGTTTGTGTAGCCTATATACATTTCAAAACTGTTTGGGGGTTGGAAAACTGTTTGATCATACTTCTAAATGAGTATTTTTGGCTTGATATCAGTAAAACCATCAACTTTCAATCATTTCATGCAGTGATGGAAGCAAAACAGAAGGTAAAAGAGGGTTTTCTAGGCTGCCCAAAGAGTCCCTCTTTGGGCTCACTTGGCAAGACTTCATTTATCTCCTTTTCTTGTTCAAAATCAATCCATTGGTGTTCATAATCATAAAAAGCTTCATTACTTGCTTGAAACTAGTCCTAAACCTCCTATTTGACCTTTAAATATGTGAAAATCAGGACTTCCATCTTGATCTATCACTTAAACAAGGTTTTTGGGGAGAATACTTGAAGAATAGAAGCTTATGAGTCATTTTAAACAAAGCCAAAGAGAAAATAGAGGTCAATAGGAGGTCCAAGACATGATCCCAAAGCAACAATGGGAGCCCAAAGCAACTGCTTTGGGCGCCCAAAGAGCCATCAGAGGCACAAACCTTTTTTCGTGTGGGAACATTTTGAAACGGTGTTTTGTCTTTCATTATTGTTCTGTTATGTTTTTTATTGTCTCTTATACTATTCATTCTCTTCATCTAGCATATTGTACACGCATCACAAGCATCCAACATGCATGTTATGGCTTTGAATCTATGTTTACTTGCTCCCTTCCCCCCTTTCATGGATAAAGTTTTTGAAATCAATGTTTTATAATCCCTTAAACATTTACTAGAGACCGATTTTCATACCGAGCGAGAGGGGTGCCTTAAAAATCTTCCTCTCTCGTAACCTAGCTCCCGAATTTAAGAAATCATGATAACAATAAACCGGTAAAAATCTTTTCAAATCAAGGGCAAAAGAGTCATTTTTAAACCGGTTTCTCAGGTTCGATCCTTAAACCTGGGTCGTGACTCCAAATCCAAAAACATTTTCGAAACTCAAGATTTGTTTTTCCCGGTGTCCACAGAAAGTGGAAGACCAAAAACTCTTAAAATACCTATATTAACACATACGTATTCACAAGCGGGATGAATTACAGTAAAAAGAACATCAAGTTGATTAACGAAATGACAATAAAGGAACAAAAACCGCATTGATCTCTACCTCATCTTTCTATGTGTCCACTTCAACCTCCTCATCCATTTGTTTTTTCCGATTGGCTGTCATCATGAAACCTTTCGCAAAATGCGGCTGAATAGCAAATGGAGTGATGAGAGAGGATCTTGTACCTTGCCAAACACCAAAAGGAAACAAAATCAATACACCCACCCCCAGTTAGAAGGAACGAAGAGGAGAAATAACAACCAAAAAAGGAAACCAAATCCACACATCAAAAGATTAGCAGAAAACAACCAAGAGAACGATCTACTGACCCAAATGAGCAAAACACACCCCAAATTAGAAGGAATGAGTACAAGAAATAAGATTTATAGCCAACATAACCAAACTATCAAAGGAAAAACAAAAATAAATGGAAAACCCACCACCTAAATTGGAAGAAAACCCCCTCCAGAAGCAGCGCTGTAGATTGGGCCATGATTCCAAACCTATAACAGAAATCAATTGGCTGATAGTATCGAAGTCAATCCACACATAAAACAAGCCACTGCGACCCTTAAAACTGTCAATCTATTTTGGCAACAGCAAAAGCAAAAGAAGAGACGAAACAATCGCTACTGAGAAATATAAAAATCCAAGCAATAGAAATACCGTGACCAGACTTCGAAGAAAGTCCAAGTGAGAGGCCATCGCCCATTGAGTCTCAAAAGAGGCGAGAGAGACCATGATCACCCCACAAAGCCACGAAATTTTGCTTTCTAGCGTTTAGAGAGAAAGATCCGGGGGGAGAGAAAGTAATGTAGCAGTAGCGTTTCCAGAGATAGATCCAGAGAGAGAAAAAGTAAGGTAGTAGTATTTCGAATCTTGTTTTGTGGCTCTGGGTTAGCACACGGGCTAAGTAAATACATGGGCACAGAGAACGCGTACTAATTTTGAATCCTGCGCTGGAGGAAACAAAACACACGTAAAGGAACGTGGACAAACGCGTAAGAGCAAATAGACATAATTACCCCACAAGGCAAAGCTAACAACTCTCCAATTGAAGGGCTCAATTGGAAAAATAAACACAATTTGATAGGACGAAAGAATCACACTTATTAGTGTTCTTGGTCTTTCTAGGTTTTTGGATGCTGGGGATATTACACAAGGTTGTGAATCTTGTACCGTACCGGCCGGTACGTACCGGATTTGCATAAAAACGGTAACCCCACCTTGTAATACCGTCCCGTCCTCAATTCCGGCCAATACCGGTCGGTTCCGGCCATTCCAGACGATACCAGACGGTACGCACATACCAGCTGTTCCGGCCGAAAAATTGTAGATGGCAATTTCGTAAATTTTTCGAAATCAAATTCGTATAAAAGCCTTCTTTTCTCGTTTTCCCCTTTCTGGTAAACCCTATTGCGGCTATACGATTCCCTCAATCAAAGATGGCTGCCAATCTGCCGTGAGTTTGATCCTCTCCAGTGACCGGCCACCTCTCCGGCGATTTGTGCTTCGGTGAGTTCGATCCTCTCCGGCGATTTGTGCTTCGGTTTTTCTGCAGCAGCTGGATTTAGCTTTGGGTTTTGCTGCGCCAAGCCGCCAATAGTTCCCCTCTCGTTTTCTCCAGTGATTTTCATTAACTTATAGTTCTCTCTCTCTCTCTTTCTCTCTGGTTCGGTTTGTTAGTCTATACTTGGATAGTTACACAAAGTGAGATTCTTTGTTTCTGGTGTTTCGGAAAACCAAAGTAGGGAATCTCAACTTGTATACCAGAGTTTACATCAACAATCAAATACTTTTGACCTTCAAATTTGTTTTAGTAAATGGCTTGAAGCTTAAAACAAACAAAGTTCTTTAATAGTACTGTCAAGAAGGTTGTTGAAGATGCTGAAGAATGACATCCTGTGTTTTTTTTATGTACTTGTTAAGTCTTTTTTAGAGAACTTTGTGTGTCCTTTTGGAGAACTTTGCGTGTCTTTGGAGAACATTGTGTTTGTTTTGCTATTGTGTTATGCACTTGAAACGTTTATTTGTTAGTTTGAAGGACATTTTATGATATTTGTTGTCTTATTATAGTTCATTGCATGATATACTAGGAAATATATATATATATATATATATATATATATATATGTAGTACCGCTAAATCCGAAACGGTACCGGTACCTGTCTGGTACCGGTACCGTACCGTACCAGTAAGAAAACCGGTACCCTGTCCGGTACGAGATTCAGAACCTTGATATTACTCCCACTAGGGTAGCACTAAAAGGCCAGAAAGTTGACGTTGGAGAAAGAATTGTAGGCCTCAAAAGAAAAGTTAAATAGCCAATGGAGTACATATCCCCTGACATGGATTTGTTCAAATCGAGTTAATTAAAAAACTGACAATTGGGCTAGAGGCCAAATTTAGTGGCTTAATAGAATTTTAGTCCAACCTACTTGTTTTAAATGAGCCTAATCCATTGATGTGAAAATGTTAATGCAAGAAGTCCAAAAATGGACAAAAATACCCTAAAACACAGAACACGCACTCCTCACTCCAAATCTAAAGGGAATGGCTTCCTTTCTCCACAATCTTAAGAAATTTTCGCTGGTGGCTACCACTGTACCATCTACTCTCTCTCTCTCTCTCTCTCTCTCTCTCTCTCTCTCTCTCTCTCTCAAATCTAGAGAGTGGCCGGTGTCGACAAATTTTCAAGCTTTCTTGAAGCTGAGGTCTAGCAGCTCCTCCTCAGAGCTTCGCACGCCGACGACTCTGGAGTGATTCGACAATCTAACATCGGCTCTGTCTCTCGCCATTCATAGCGAGAAAGAGGGGTTTTGGAGTTTGAATTGAACAGCCGAAATGTTTTGAAGTCGTCGATGATCCATTGAAACAAATGTAAAGCTATTCCTCCTTTCTTTTAGGCCCACCCACTCACTCATATAGCTTCGATGCAAATAACCATGGATTTGCAATCGTTCCTCAATTCCAACATTTATATATTCCCATATCTACCATTTCAGCTTTGTTACGTTGAATTTGGTTGGGGTTTTTGAAAACATAGAATTCCTCTTTTGTTAGAATTCTCTCCTACTGGTGATGCTATTTGGATATACTATGATATTGATAAATAAGTCAAATTTGACATATTTTTATTATCTTTATTAAAAAAAAATTCGCATTTGTTAATTTTGCGTTAAATTGTTTTGACTTATTGAATTGAGACGAATAGGAACAAGTATAAAATTAGGGTCAAAGCTAATAATTTTGGCTAAAAAGACGATGACTTTTTGACTTATTTTTGTCTTTATTCAAAAAATTATGATTTTCGGCCATAATTTTATACTTTTCTGATTCATCTCGTCAAGAAGAATTATTAACTTGACACAAAACTAACAAATACGGGGAAAAAATTGGAACAAAGACAAATTAAAAAGTCACTTATCTTTTTTATCCAAACCCACCTTAAGTCACTTTTTCATTTGTCTTTATTCAAATTTAAAAAAGAAAGAAAGAAAGATAAGTGATTTTTTTCATTTGTCTTTATTCATATATATATATATATATATATATATATATATATATATAAAGACAAATTAAAAAGTCACTTATCTTTTTTATCCAAACCCACCTTAAGTCACTTTTTCATTTGTCTTTATTCAAATTTAAAAAAGAAAGAAAGAAAGATAAGTGATTTTTTTCATTTGTCTTTATTCATATATATATATATATATATATATATATATATATATATATATATATATATATTTTTTTTTTTTTTTTTTGCATTTTTTAGTTTTGCGTTAAACTTTCGTGACTTAATGCTTTTGCCTTTTTAATGAATTTTTTTTTGTAGAGCTTTTTTAGACATTCATCTTATTTATTCTATAGTTCACAAACACTTTTGGTAGAAAATGGACGTTAGAACATGAGATGGTTTAGATACAGGGTACAAATCTACACATATTTGGTGATCTGTTGCTGTTATTTGCATGAAACAGAGGCCAGATTGCCATAGACTACCATATATGCCTGTTTTACTGGCTTGATGTAGAGTACAAATTTACACATATTTGGTAATCTGTAACTATTAATGGCATGAAACAGAGGCCAAATTACAACAGACTACCATATATGTCAGCTTTGATGGCTTAATGCAGAGTACAGATCTACACATATTTGGTAATCTGTTACTGTTATTGGCAGAAAATAGAGGTCAGATTGCAATAGACTATTATATATGTCTTCTTCGCTAGATATAGAGTATAGATCTATACATATTTGGTAATCTGTTGCTATTATTGGCATAAAACAGAGGCCAAATTACAACAGACTACCATATATGTCTGGTTTGCTGACATAAGCACTCTAATGCACCTTTTACAATTTTCAATATAGTTATAACTATTTTTATACATTTTTTACACATTTCAACACATTTTTTTAAATTTTAAAAGAAGCCTGTGAGGCTTATTTTAGCATTATTCCTTACTTAAATATTGAATTAAAATGATTAAATATAAAAAAAAAACTAATAAGTGTGTTTATGCTAATCAATTACCTATATATTTCCTTAAAAAATCAACATATAAGGGTATTTATACCATCAATTTTTTTTTTATAATAGAAAAAATCAACAAATAACGATATATGTGCTAATCGAGGAAAAAAGAAATACAAAAAAGACATATTTTGTATTAACAGATAACGTTATTTGCGCAACCAGATCTAAAAAATGAAAATTTTATTTTCTGTGTTAGCCAAACAAGGCCCTTCCCGAGGGTCAACAGATAAGGTAATCTGCGCAACCAGATTTGAAAAAAATGAAAAATTCATTTTTTGTGTTAGCCAAACAAGGCCCTTTTTTTTTATTTTTTTTATTATTCGAACATATTGAAACTTGAAAGAAAGGCACTTTTTTTTTTTGCTTTCATGTGTAATCCTCTATTGAAAAGTTCATTGTACCACAGATCAATATTCAATTCTATACAGTTTTATAAAAGCACAGCTCGTGTCTGACGAAAATAGTGCTTGTGTTTACTTTTGTGACCAAAATGGTCTCAATTACGATCCAAAGTAATATTGACCTCGGTTCAAAAATAAAAAAACAAAAAATAGGATTGCCCCTTAGTCACATACTTCGCAGTTCGCATGGTGTTTTTAAATCACGTCTCAAACAACTAAAATTCACGTTGCACCTGTAACGCCCCCAAGATTTGGGCACGTTAAATGTTATTACAAACCATAATTAAGTTTAATCCTTAAACTTCAATACAAATAATAATGTCCTCAATCACTATATAAATAATAACCGGGGTGGTTCTAGGTCTTCGTCTATCCCTGCGCCGGGTCATTCCCCATTCCGGCAGCGTTTCCTGCTCCATAGGACTGGTCCCCGTAGTATTGTTCCTGTCCATCTGGATAATCTGACATAATACGTCCGAGTCGCAAAGGCAACATCATGGTATTATGCCAGGGTTACACGAGTGCAACACCGTGAGCAAAGCCCAGTAGTTCACTATGCTAAGCTTCTAAGTAGTAATTCTAGAACAATATGTTCAAAAACAGTATATCATACTTGTGAACAGTAAACCATGCAATACATCATGCTTGTCAATGCGGATCAGAGTAAACATGCGCAGAAAACAGTATTTTACTTTCAGTATCGCAAGTCAGTGTCACGTGTCATTTTCTCAAAACATGTTCCCGGTTCGTTTTCTCAAAATCGTACTCAATTATCAACAGTTTCCCATAAAATAACAATTTCTCGTATAGTGCCTCTTTCAGCATTCTTCTTCAAATTTCATACATCTCCCACCACTCGAAAGTTATTGGTCCGCTTAAGCCTCCTCTCAGCTGACGGTACCAACCTTTCCGCTCGAGGTCCCGGTCATCGTGCATCACCGAACTTAACAGCCTGTTTGCACGGTCCGTTCTCCCCGCGACTCACACGACACAGTCCCGGCCGCTTTGCATCACCGAACTTAACAGCCTGTTTGCAAAGTCCGTTCACCGTGTGTTGTGCACGCTTAGCCCAAACATCCTAGTTTTCTCCGCAAACTGGAGGTGGCGCTCTCGCTGCACTACCGCATCAAAACCATTCCTCCAAGTTCTCTCCATGAACTTGAGGTGGCAACCAATCATCTCATCACATCACATCTCATTTCATTTCCCGAAAATTCTCATTTCATTTCCCGAAAATTTCCATTTCATTTCTCGTAAATTTCATTTCTCATGTCAAAACTCGTTTCATTCTCATCTTTATTTTCTCACCAATCGTGATTTAAATCATAAAAAAATCTCGTTTCATAACGTAGCGTGTACGTGCTCAATGTCTCATGCTCAAATCATGCCCATGCATTATTCCATAATCTTTCTTCAAAAATACTCATATTTCTCCTTAACATTTTCCACATAAAATCATACATTTTATACAACTAACTTCCTCAATTATAATATTTCCCAATAGAAATCTTTTCTCATGAAATCCTTCATATAATATTTCTAAGAAAATCATTTCTCATAAAATTATACACTTTAATGCACTAACTCTTCCAAAAATAATATTTTCCAATTTCTCCAAACTTTATTTCTTATCTCAAAAATCTCATTTCTCCCTTTTTTTTTTTCAAAACTATTTTATTTCTTTCTAGAGAAATAAATTAGTTAAGTAGCCCTCTCTTAAAAAAATAAATATACCAACCGTCTTTTTTTTCTCTTGAAACTTCTTGTCAAATCATTAACTCAACTTTATATATTTTTCTCCAAAAATATACATTTAATATTTCTAGAAAAACTTTTTCTCTAGTAAACTTGTGCAAAACAATATTTTCATGCGTAGTAAAATCACAACTTTCTTTCTAAAATAAGCCATTCACTTCTTTTTCTCCACAAAAATCCATAAGATACTCACTAATTATTTAGTAAAACATTTCTTCAAAAACATTTTTCTAAAATCTCTCTTTTCATTTTAATTAGTAAAAATCACCACACTATCTTACAAAAAATTACATAAAATAATAGATCTTTCTTATTAGTAAGAACAAATCCTACACTAAACAAGATTAATCTTTCTACTTATAAAAATATTATTTTGAACAATAACCATGATTTAATCAACACTAATTCATTAGTACTTCCAAGAAATATTATCATAATAATAGAATCTTTTCTAGAAAAATACATATCTTCTAATTAACTTCTAATCAACTACTAATCATCTTCTAATTATCTTCTAATCACTTCTAATCTTACTAATCCCACTTCTAATTTCATGAAGAACTACTCTAATTAGAACCTCATTATCATGCTTGTTAATCTTTCTACATGAAATACTCTTTCTTGAACACTAAGAAATAGACTTAGTGACTTAATACATGCACTAATTAGCCCAAATCAAGCTTCATAATCAACTCTAGAAAACTAATTAGAACATCATAATGATTCTAGAAATAACTAACTAGAAGATTAGTTTAGTAAACTACCTTGTTTTCCGGGTGTAAACCGGAAGCCGAAAAGCAAATCCGTTGGCGTAGAACTTCTAATCTACCTAGCTTACTCACTAATTAACTTAGTAAGTAGCTAATTAGAACTATAATAGGGTGGCTAAAAGGTGGTAGATGTAGTGGTTTTGTTGGGAATATAGGAGACAAACAAAGAAGGAAAGTGTAAAGGTAGTCAAAATGAACAAAAGGGATGCTATTTATAGCAAAATGAGACCTCTCTCTCCCTCTTTGAAACTCACGGCACACACACACACTATGTTTGGCTGAACCATGCATGTATAAGGAGTAAATATGTGCATTGAATTGGCACATGGGAAGTACACTAGTAGTTCCAACTTGCACTTCTAGGTTTAGGCTAGGTTCTAGTGTACTAACTTCTTGCAAGTTAAGCAAACATGGGCAATGTATGGAAACCAACGTGGGAAACATAGTGGGAGAAAAACTAGGCCTCTCGTTGTGTAGGTCTTTGCATGGTCACCTTTGTTACGGGGTGTTTTTAGGGACTATTTTGTACAAATGGGCATGTGAATGAAGTTATGGCTAGAGAGTAGCCCTAATAGGCTAGAAATAGGGGGAATATTCCCTCCTTAAAACAAGGAGCCATGTTTCATGGGACTTGGAGTGCAAGTTTAGGCATAAATAGGTCTAGGTTGTGTAGATTGTGCTCAAATGCATGTATCGTGTGGGTATGTATAGGTTACTCCAAAAATAACAAGACTTGTTCTAACTAGTTTTGGGTACAAAACCTTAGCTTAGGAATCTTTTCTTAACCCTCCACTTGCTTGCACAAGTGAACTACATTAAATCCATGCATGTGCAAGTGTACTTGCATGCACACACACACACACCTCACTCTCTCTCTCTACCGATCTCTCTCTCTCTCACTCTCTCTCTCTCCCGTGTCTCTCTCTCTCTCTCTAGATTATTCTCTCTCTCTAGCTTGGTCAATATACCAAGTTCCAAAGTGTGGAGATGACAACTCCATGGCGTCCTATCGGTGGTTGAACGAAGTAATGGTAGTGGTTGGGTAGGTTTCGGGTATTAAACACGGTCCCCGGGTGCTACGGTAGTGTAACTGATGTGTTACTCGGTCTCGTACGTGTATTTGTATGACTAGATTTCTATTTATTCAAATAAAAAGAATAAATTAATATTTTAATAGAAAAATAATCCAATAAACCGAAAATTAAAAATAATTAATTAAATTATTTAACGAAATTTTCATTTATGAAAATTAGGGTCGTTACAGCACCGACTGAGAGGGCGAGCGCAATGCGAATATTGAAAACGAAAGCGCATGACAGTTTGAAAGATTACGTGACTAAAGTATTTTGCTAGCTTAATGTTTGATGAATATAAAAGCCTACGGTAGCGATGCTGTTAAGTGATTATTGGGCCTCAACTCCTTCGTTATCAGTCTATGACCAGATCTACCTTAAGCCTTTAGGTGCAGCCCAATGCAATCATCATAGGCCCATTAATAAAGGGAACAATGTTGGAATGGGCTGGGTTATTTAACGAGTGGAATGGACTGGGCTATAAGTTGATGTGGGTTGGGGTATCTGCAATGAGTGCATTGAGTTCTAGTTGGTGGCAAAAAATAAAGAGAGAAAAAGATATAATGACAGGACACAACCCAAAAAAAAGAAATGGCGATGAAGCCGATTGAGACACTAAGGTATTGATTATCTTTCTTAGAGCAGCCGAAATAATACAAGAATAAAATCTATTTTCTGATTTCATAAATTTTTATTTTCTTCCCGATTACAGGTTGCCGAATTCGACCAGTCTTAACCCGGTTGTTTGTGTAAGCTCTTATGGGTCTACGGTTCTTATATACAACTGATGTTGTTTATATTGTAACTTAGATTTACGAATATACTTGATGCAGACCAGGTTGCATTCACTTTCCTGGATCGTTTGGACCGTCTTCAGCTCAACCGTCATTTGAGCAACCCATTTTTGCGAAATGGCCCAGAGTCCGCGTTTTGAAGCAAAACGGGATTTTGCACATTTAACATCGCCGTCTCGACGATGATGGATGATGGATTTCGGCCGTTTGATGTCATCTAGGCCCTCAAAAGGGCAATTTTGCAATTTTAGGAAATAATTGATTTGCTTATAACTTTTAGAAGGAAACTTCGTTTTAGTTGCCGTTTGTTTTGGCAACCTTATAATTCTTTCTATTTTTTGAATTTTCAGTCAATTAGAATTTTCCTTTTTTTTGGTATTTTTCAGATTTCTTTTTATTGAGGCTTGATTTGAAATCAAGACCTTAATTATTTAGTTTCCTTTCTACCCTGGGGTTTCTACAGTCCTATATAAGCTATTGTAAACCTTAGGGCAGGGCAATTGTCATTGAATTAAAGAAAAATCGAGATTATTCTCAAAATTGATTGTTCAGAGAGAGAGTATCTCCAGCTCAATCGTTATTTGTGATTGTCTTTATTTCACGTCATTTTTAATCATACACTTCGTTGCATCAATACTAAAGCAATATTTGAACCCAAAAAAAAAAATACAAGTTCACCTTCATATGTCCTCTAGATGCACAGCAAATCATGGACAATCCTTTTAGTCTTCTACAAATACATGGCTTTGTTACCCACATCTATTACTCCCTCTATCCCTTGTTAGAGTGGAGCCTCATAATCCTAACTTACTAAAATACATCATCATTACATTTTTCACATTAATCTTTTCTCAATTTTTACGTTCATTTTTCAGAATTATCCTCTACTTTTATTAAGTAATTCTTTATCCATCAAATTTTCAAAAGGACAAAATATAATTTTTACAAAATTTTACCCATTAATAACATGTCAAAATGAACACTTATTAAGAAATACCCTAAAATGGAATATTATACAGTTATTTGGGAATGAAGGGAGTATTGCAATTTGCAATCGTCTTGCACTCAGTAAAAATTTTACCCTTCCGTCAAAAGTTTTGCTTTTACACAGTTTGTTTCCAGAAGAAGAATCGAGATAAGTGACCAACTGTGGGCCACATCTAACATAATTCACAAAAAGACCAATGAAAGAGAAAAGTAAGCTGAAAATTTAGTTTACTTTTTGCTAAGAGGAAATTCGATCCATATGTTCTCTTTCTTTTAGTTCTCTTGTCCAGGCGCGATTGAACATAAAAGTAATTTAATGAAAATTTTATTCAATATACTAACAAAGAAAAAAATAATTCCAAACAAAGAAAATTAAAATTATATTCAAGGGATGCATACAAAGCTAAAGTCCAGATTAGCAATTTGGACCATAACTAGATTGAGAATTTTGGGGGACCCTGTTTCAACCAAAAGGTGAAAAGGGGCCAATAAAATTGAGATTTCAATACATATGTTCCATGGAGATACACCTTTAAGGAGGATAGTGGGGATATTACTCCCACAAGGGTAGCACTAAAAGGCCAGAAAGTTGATGTTGGAGAAAGAATTGCAGGCCTAAAAGAAAAGTTAAATAGCCAGTGGAGTACATATTCCTTGATATGGGTTCGTTCAGAGTCAATTAAACAAGTATTAATTTGGTCTAAGTTCCTTTAGTTTTGTTGAAATTTGGTATTATGCATGAACTATTGTGCATCTTTTCAAAGTTTTTTTTTTTTTTATTATTATCGGCAGAAAGAATTTTATTCATCACAAGAATAAAAAATGAAATCAAACTTCCTTTCTAAGCGTATAATTTATTACTTCCTTTGTCCCTTTTTTTTAGTGTCAACTATTTCATTTTGGGTTGTCCCTTAATAAGTGTGTTTTGAAAAGTTAATGAGTAGTAAAAGTTTGTATAATTATTATTTTGCCCTTTTGAAAAGTTAGAGGATAAAGAGTTAGTGTATAAAAGTGGAAGATAATTTTGGAAAGTGGAGGTAAAAGTTAATGTAAATGTGTAAAGTGGAGGTAAAAGTTGACGTGAAAAGTGTAATAATAATGTCTCTTTAATAAGTTAAATTTACGAAGCAACACACTTAAAAAAGGACGGAGGGAGTAATACAGTGATGGAACTAGAATTTTTGGCATCATGGGTGGCGTTGTTTCATGGGAAGCTACTTGTGTTTTATATATTGTAAGTTAAATGTATGAAGAGAAAGCATAAATGCAAAGTTAGATTTTGCACTATTTTTTTAGGCTTGATTCAATTATCATGTGGTCTCTGAGGAAAGTCATTGAGATAGTTTTTTATGTTCCGAACTGTTCATCTTTTAAATCACCATATTTCCATCATTTATTTTAAAAACCAAGTTGTTTGAATTCCGATTAGTGTCGCACCCACCCGCCCCTCTATGAATATATCAAAATTTTTATCATTGAGATTGTAATTTGCTATTTTACAATTTTTTTAAAAGAAGGTTTTTTTTGCGTGCATGTAGCAGGTTACAGAATGAACATAATTCTTCTCAAGACTTTGTATTCTCCTTGCTTTATCCAATTCTTCCACTCTTCATATGTAAGCCAAAGTGTGGAGCCCTCTTTCTCGGATAATCCTTCCTGATGATGATCGGTGAAGAAGGCGATGTTCTCTAGCTCAGATGTTCCTTTTTTGGTTAATTCGCTCAGATGTTCCTAAGCCTACACACTCAACACACCGTTAGCGCCGGACCGGACTGTAGAGTCCAGAACGGCACTCCGACGGTCAAGTTAATAAAGGAAGAAGATGAAGTGTAGATCTAGGGTTTAAGAGGAGAGTTGTGCGTACCTCAATCATCTGATGAAGGTTAACCTTTTATAGGCGAGCCTTGGCTTGCTTTCCAAGCACTTTCGTGCCCGTCACGTGACTTAACCACTCGGCTGACGTCACATTGACGAACCCGAGAGAATATACCGCTAGCACATGCCTCCAGTTAGGCCATGACACGTCACTTGTCATGATCACAGTTTGTTACACACACATGAGGCATTTAAGGCTATCGCTGACTCAGCATTCAACCTTCCGGTACCATCCGGACGCTGCTAAGTCGGTTAAGATGATAATCCACCCTTCGGCCTTATGCCAAGCTTTTCTAACACTCCTGAAAGGTTGCTGACGAATCAAGTATAGAAGAGGTCTCGACAAGTAGCCGAGGCAGTGGGCCGTATCCCCGCTCTTCTCCTTTTGAACATATTCTGATCATGTTGAATCACTCATCCAAAGAGTCCCTCAAAGATGGCCTTTCAATCGCTATCTGAGAGGTGTCTCTTTCGTAGATTAGGTGCTCGGTTTATCTGGACCCCTACACAAAGCATAACTCAATTTTTTAATAAGGGGGGCCCAAGCCCTAAATAAAATAAAAAAAGATCGATTTTCTTATTGCTCTACACCTAATTTGTTCTTTGTCCAAATTTATCTTCAATTGCCCGAACTTTCTTTGGTGAATAAATACAGCATAATAAAAAAAAGAACATAATTCTTTCTAAGACTTGGTATAATATTCTCCTTGCTTTATCCAAGTCTTCCACTCTCCAAATATGTGCCAAAGCATTATTCTGTTTTGAACATAAAGGAGGCCATTTCTGAATCGAATAAAAAGTTTTCTTATTGATTCCGATCCCATTACCGTATTGATACAAAACTAACAAATGCAAAATATTTTTGAAACATATTCTTTTGTCAAAGAAAAATTTCTTATGGTAAACTTAGAAATCATCATAAACTGGTCCCAAATATATAATTCGCAGGTACTAACCTTTTATAATCATTTTAATTTCATGTTAAAAATACTTGCGATTCGTAGTTCAGATAGATTTCTATGGTCGGCAAAGTGAGTTTCCCAATTTCTGTTCTTGCAAGTTGCGGGTTTGAGCCCCACAAGAGGTGAACACCGGAGTTGATTCTTGTTTGATTTCCTTCGGATCTATGATTAATATAAGTTCTTCCAATGCAAAATATATAACACCTTCTTGCATAGTCTTTTTTTTTTTTTTTCTTTTTCTTGCATCAATTTACGAAATTAGTCAAAATCTTTTATTTGATGAGGACAATAACACAACAAAACTTATAGTAAAAAAGAGTGTTTTAGTTTCTAATATGAAAAACATCGCCGATAAAATAATATGTAAAGAATATCGACTTCCAAAAATGGACAATTAATATGGGACAGGAAGAGTAATAGTAATACTCCCTCCATCCCTTTTTACATGTGTTACATCATAAATCTAACTTATTAAAGAAATATCATCATTACAATTTTCACATCAACTTTTTCTTTCACTTTACACTTTTCACATCAACTTTTACCTATATTTTTCAAAATTATCCTCCACTTTTACTCATTAACTCTTTCCCACTAACTTTTCAAAAGGGTAAAATGATAATTGTACAAACTTTTACCCATTAACTTTTCAAACCACACTTATTTAGTGACAGAGAGAGTAGCTCATTTCCTTGTCTCTCAAGCTTCCATTTTTCAAAAATTTTATTCATATATATATATATATATATATATATATTTGTATTTTTGAAGTCCCAACGCGCAAGAGGCCATTAGAAAATTTATAGGTGACAAGAGAAAATTTTTAGCGTCGGACAGGTACCGTGTGGCAATAACCATTGCACATCTTGGCCTTTCAAAAATGTGTTAGACTATTCGGAATTCTCCCAAACCCTTCACCTCTCTCTCTCTCTCTCTCTCTCACTCACTCTCTCTCTCTAAAATCTAGACCGTCCAACATATTTTTGGATAGTTGAGATGCGTAATGGGTACCGCCACGTGGTACGCGTCAGGCACCCAAAATTTTCTCAAGTGACAGGGATATTGTTACCAATAATTAATGCTTCTCGGATTTGGCGAGCTTGGATCATTTTACCTAATAGTAGTTCTATGTTTTTTTCCCAAACATTATATGCATCGGTGAAATGTTAGAGAGGAATTAGTGGGTTAACAACTAAAAACATATGGGGTAGGAGCCACATTTACTCCTAATATTTAAACCACCAAAAATATGATCAAATGTGATCAAAAGAAACAAACAAGAAGAAGAAAAGCTCTCTTAATTTGCTCATGGACCATCCACATGCAAAACTCTAAAAGAAGACAAACAACTTCGGGTTCCTAATGTAGGACCCCTATCTTAACATATTGTACAGAAATTTCTCGGTATGGGAAGTGGGGTCAAGGTTTTAGTGTGAGACAATGTGGAGGGTGGCATGCATGTTCATTTTGGAAATCATTGTCCTTATCAAAACAAGCATCACCTAAGTGATTGGCATACCAGGTTGCTCCTTCTTGGAAGCACGAGGAAAAACCCTAATACCACACCCCTAAACCCCACCAATATTTATGACCAATTCCAAGTGATTTTTGCAGGTGTTCTATGTTCCCTAAAGCATGTGATACCCTTCATTCACTCATGTGAAGCCCACATGAACCCATTCCATGCAATCAAAACTGTTGTTTTCCTTTTCTTTCTGTCACTTGGATGTGATAGGAGTACGTAGTTATTTACGGGTCTTGGGGCACCGCAACACAGTACCATATTTCTATGTTGTGGAGTGAGTTGTGGCATCACATGGAGGTGGTCCAATCCAATAATTTTTCATGTGATAGAGAGACGGACGAGACAGAAGAAATAAATTAATTAAAGAGAGACTTATCTTGCTCTAATATTATAGATTCTGTTCGATTTAGTTGATGCATCCAACCAAAAGTCACTTGCCTCTAAATTTCATTGATTAACCAAGCTCAAGTGATGCACAAAGAGAGGATTTGAAAATCCTAAATTTCCTTTGTAATACTTTTTCTAAAGACGATAAGCTGTTTTCCATGAAACTTCATAACAATATAATGTTCAGCAATCAAGTTAATTTTCTTTCAAGAAGATTAAACGATTTTCAAGCATACAAAAACGATGCTAAACACGCCTAGGATATGAGTTGGAAAGAATGATCAGATGTATGATTAGGTCGACTATTAGTAATCCAATGATAAATCGTCTTTGCCTTTCTTTGTCATTGTCCCCTTATGAGTTGCAAACTTAGCAAAGTGAAGTGTTTAAGGCCCAATTGCGATGATGTTGTCTGGGGTTTGTCAAGAAACAACCCTAAAAATAAATGGTACTAGTGTCTGTATTTGTATTCCCTGTCCCTTGCAAAAATCCAATTTGATTAGCTGTTTGTGGACCTTTGTATTTGCTTTGTTGAATCGCTTTGTCTCTTCTTTCTAGCTACAAGTTGTAAAGTTGGTGAAAAGGTCTAACTCATTGCAAATTCGTTTCTTTAATTCCCATAGATATCTTATTGGTAAAAGAAACCAAGATTAGTTCAGAATTCAGACTCTAAAGGATATATAGACTTGTTAAGATTACCAGCATAGCTACTAGCGCTAGTGCCCGCTAGTGGACAGTAAAATTGGTCTTTCAGAATTAACGTATAAACTAACCCGAACATCCGATTACTTGAAAAAACATATTACACAAGCATATTGTGGACATATATAGTTATAAAGAAAGACATGATCACTATCACTGGATATCTTAACTAGGTTGGTGACCATTTCGACTGTAATGGAGAGTCAATCGATGATTTACTAAGGCCTAATTTGGCCTAAAAGTGGTTTTTGGATTATTGGTTTTTTCGATTTGTCTTTATTCAAATTTTTTTTGCATTTGTTAGTTTCGCGTCAAGATTTTGTGGTTTCTGGATTCCTCTCGGCGAGACGAATCTAACGAGTATAAAATTATGGTCAAAACTCAAAATTTTTTGAATAAAGCCAAAATAGGTGGATTATTGGCGAATAATCCACCTATTTTGGCTTTATTCAAAAAATTTTGAGTTTTTACCATAATTTTATACTCGTTAGATTCGTCTCGCCGAGAGGAATCCAGAAATCACAAAATCTTGACGCGAAACTAACAAATGCAAAAAAAATTTGAATAAAGACAAATCGAAAAAACCAATAATCCAAAAACCACTTTTAGGCCAAATTAGGCCTAAGTCATCGCTTTATTTCATCACAATTCACCACAACTTCTATCCACATGAACTTATCATGGCATGGAACCAAAGAAGCTAGACAATCAGGGGGTTGCTACAATACATACAGACTCGTTAAAAGTGTGTATTATATGTACCTTTTGTATAGTTCATAATTTCATATTGTACTACATCATTGCAATCGAAACATTTTTTTAGTGTTTTATAACTTTATAAAAATATGATTCATAACAATTTTTTTTCTATGATTCATAACATTTTGATTATGATTTATAACATTTTTTCTATGATTCATAGTATTTTGGGGCATCTCATAACTTTTATATAAAATCATAATGAGCACAAGAGGTAATCAATTCTTAATATTCTTAGAGGTGTATATTGTAGCCTTTCTCAAACAATTATAAGGATTCAAAATTAGTCAAGGACACAATCAACCGCCCAAAATCTTAGATACTCGAAAGTACTATATTTAGCATAAACTATGTTTGACGTTAAATTTGATATTTATTATGTATTCATTTGTGGAATGCAATTTAATGCAAATCAATGTCTAAATAAACAATAGTTAAAAAATAAACGACAATAGACACTAAAAAAAATTGAGTTTTAGTGACACCCTAATGACAACGACATATCACTAAAAGTGTGTTGCTAAAGGGTATTCAGTGACAGTTTTTTGTACTAAGCTGTCACTAATTACAGAATCAGTGACAACGCACTAAAAAATTGTCACTAAAACTCTTTAGCAACACGTTTTTAGTAACAACTTAGTGACAAAATCATTCACTGTGTTTGGTTTAGAGTTTTGAGAAGAAATTTTTTGAGAAATTTTTTGAGATAGTGTTTGGATGAGTTTTTAGAAAAACTAATAATTAGAGAGATGTGTAATGATTGGAGAGAGATAGAGAGAAAAATGAAAATAATGATTGGATGGAAGGATATGAGTAGAGAGAGAAAAGTGATTAATGATTGAAGAGATGAGAGAGGGGGAAGGAATCTTTTTGGAAAAATTTTTGGAAATGTGAACCAAACACAGTGATTGTCACTAAAGATCAATTTTTTTGTAGTGAGATTTGATCAAGTGGGCTTGAGAAAATAATAAGTGCTTAACAACTCTATAGCGCTTGGTCTTCGTCAAGGGTCTCTCTCTCTCTCTCTCTCTCTCTCTCTCCCCCCCCCCCCCCCCCCCCCCCCGCCCCCTCTCTTCTTTCTGTTCTTTTTTTCTTTTTCCTTCTTATTTGGAGGATCTTGGCAGCATTTTGGGGCGTCCAATCATGGGGTGGATCCATGGCGGTGCCCAGTAGCAGCTTTCTCTCTTCTCTGTGCCGGCATCTTTGGATGGAGCTCATAGTGTTTTCCTCGTCCCCCTCCCCTTTCCCTTTCGGCGTTTTGTTCATTCTCTTCAGAGCTAGATCCACTGCTGGGTGGTTCTGATTTAAGCTTAAAGGCATATGACAGTTTTGGCTGTTGGTGGTGGCTGGAGGGCAGTCGCTAGCCTTCCTCTGTTTTTGGTTTTCGCTTTTCCCGCCAATGTTCATTGTTGGGTGTCCCCAGTTGTTTTCGCCTATTGATTTATGATGGATTTGGCTTCTTTGGATGGCACTGGATGGTCGGTGGTGTCGGTGCTAAGCAGCGATTATGGGCTTTGGCGGCGTCAATGTGTAGTTTGACATTTAGTGTTTTATTTGCTCCTTTTTGGGCTTCATTGTATTATTCGGTGTGCTCTTTTGGACTAGGTCATTAGGTGGGCTGGGCTTGGCCACAAAGTGTTTTAGGCTTTGAACCATCAGGTGTTTTTACTTTCTTCAACTTTGAACCATCAGGCTTTGAACCCACGTGAAATCACCAAAAAAAAAAAAAGACCGGGAAGGGCTTGATCCGGCCATTTTTTTATAGAACTGTATATATACACATATAAGAAAAATTGCTCGGATCAAGTCCTTCCAGTCTTTTTTTTTGTTGATTCCTCACGGGGACTTTTAAAAGCATGTTTTAAACACATTAAACGGTTCGGATTATTGAAATTCAATCCAGATCTATGAGGTCCGCACCAAAACGCAATGAGGGATCCCTCAATGAATCATTGGTACACACATATGTGCAAATTATAAGTTATACTCAATTTAAAACATGAATAGTGTTAAGGAGGTTCACCTTTATATTTTCCCTCAACCTCTAAATATAGAGCATCAAAATCTCGTACTCTCAAATAGAGTAGGGTTAAGAGTATGGGTTGGAGATGTTTCACATATACTCTCAAATAGAGATTACGAATATGGATTGAAGATGCTCTAAACACGTCTTAACTAGGTTGGTGACTTGGAGAGCCAATTGAGGCTTTTTTTTTTTTTGAACAGCAAAGAATATGTGTTAATCTAGAAAGGATAATACATTAATTAAATAGAACCAAAATGAAGGCGACACAACTCATAAAAGCATCTCAACTATGTCGGTACCCAAACACGTGACAATTATATGTCATTTGGACCCGGAAAATACAATTAGTTAATAAGACATCAACCAAAATGAGTACCAACAGAATATTCATAATATGATTTATTCCATCGCAACAGAATATGATTCACCAGAATTTCTATCGACAGAAAACTATGGTGGAATGGAACTACATCATTTCTAATTCGGACATGAGTACCAAAGAAGCGCTAGCCAATTAATAAATATACCTTCAAGTTGAGTTATTGCTAACTAACAAAATTTAAGGATTCAAAATTAGTCAAAAGGACACAATCAACCGCCCAGAATCTTAGATACTATAAAGTACTATGCATAAACTATGTTGACATTAAATCTAATATTTGTTGCATATATATTCATAATTTGTAGCATGCAATTAAATGAAGATCAAAATGCCTACATAAAGAATAGTTAAAGTAGTGGCATCTTGTCAATCTTGAGTTGTTTTTTCCTTTTCAGGTCTTGGCAGCATATGGTCGTCAGTGTGCGGAGGGTTGCTCTTGTTCCGTTATGATGCCTTGTGCTCTAGACCCTTTTAGTCTTTGTAATTTATTTTGAAATATTATTTCAATCCTTTTTGTGGTCTTAAAAAAACAATAACCCCAAGGGGTATTGCCAAATGGGCATTGGACTCAATAAGTTCATGTCTTCCATGAGATTGCATATTTGAATTGCCAAACATTTCAAATCCTGGTCTATTGGAGAGTTTACTCGGTCGTTAGCTTCCGAGTCCCGAAATAACTAGTCGAAGTGCAAGAAAAGAAGCCCGAATATTCACTTATAAAAAAAATTAAAAATTAAAAAATAGTTAGATATGGTAGATTAAACCAGAAGAATCATATGTATATCAGTTGATAACCGACCAGGAAGCTTACAAGGCACATGCCTATAGTCAACAAGAACATGGGAATATCGACCAAAATTCTCCCTTCCATTTTTTATGATAAAAAATCTTATTTTTTTATTTTCCTTTCCTTCTCACATGCAAAATACTTCCAAGCGAAATTTGTCAATTGTGATGAAGTATTGACTTATCTCGAAGAGAGGAATTTTAAAAGTTAACAGTCACTAAAGACGAAAGTAATTCGAAAGAAACTAACTTTTGAGATTATTTTTTCTTTATTCACAAAAATTTACTTTGATTCAAGTTTTTTAATTTTTCTTATTCATTTTATCGACACAAGCCAATAATTCACAAAATGCTAAACTATCACTAGCAAAAAACATAAATTCAGTTGGATTAATGAGACCAAAACACTCCTTACAAAGCCTTTTGACTACTCTTTCACCACTATGATGTTAGCCCCCTCCTCTCTCTCTCTCTCTCTCTCTCTCTCAATATAATCCACGCAAAAAAGACTCGTACCATAGGAACCTTCTATTGATTGCTCATTAAGTTATTAATGCTCATTAGGTTGTTGATAAGTTAAAGAACAAAATACACTCAAAATTTCAATGCACCTTTTGAAATATCCCTTTTTTTTTTATTTGGTTGTGTAATTTGCCTTTTTGTATGTATTATTTCTTCCTTTTCAGTTTTATTTGTTTGAAGTCCGTAGGTTATAATATTTCATTATTTCTTTATCAATGAATTTTTTTTTAATCGGCCAAAGAACTTTATTAATTTTTTGAAATAAATTACAAAGATTAAAGAAAGCCTAAGGAAAATGGCATCACAACAAAAAGCGAGCATCCCAACTAGGTTGGCACCCTCGCAACCAACAATCATATGCCCCTTAGGATCTTATCAATGAAGTTCTTACACTTCTACTAAAAAATGGACCTTTCCAGATTTTCAATATATGGTTTATATTCTGTACATATTTTTTACGCGTTAATTTCAACTTACCGTTTTAACCGAAATGACAGGCTTTTAGCATTTTCGTATACTTTAACGCCATACAATCGTTGGATCACGTGACGCCCACTGACCCAATGGTCCAAACTAACATGATACCATGGAAAGGTCCACTACGCTGCATATTAAAGTCAAACTCTGAAATCAAAAGACAATACTTGTATAGAGGTCTTAAAAAAGAATTTTTTTTTTTGTAATTCGGAATTCAAATAGAACTTAGCAAAGAGAGTAGCACTCCATCAGGGAGATGATTAGGATGCAATAATAGAGACTACAAACTAGTCTAACACATTCCTAAGACCGAAGCGGTCCCTATTCCAAAACTTTCTGATAGATAGAGGCATAACATCCATGACAATGAGATGTTCATTTTGCTTCACACCCAGACGTGCCAAATAGTCTGCACACTCGTTGGCACTCCTTCAAATATGAGTCAGTGAAGAACCTGTGCAAGTCAGCAGGGCCTTGGTCTCGAAAATCATGTTGCTTTGAGGATGGCACCCATTGAAGTCTTCAGTGATGAGATTCATAGCCACTAGGGAGTCTGCCTCTAGGGTCACGTTCTACATGTTCTTCTCGAGAATGACGACCCCTGTAGATAGCCTAGAGCTCTGCAGCCAAGCTTGTCTCTCATATAAGTTTTCCATAAAATCCCAGCACCCATTCTCCTTCTTTATCTCGAAAAAGACCTCCACAGCCCGCCTTCTGAGTAGAATAATACTAGCTCCCATCTGTGTTGAGTTTAAGACCTGTAATGGGAGAAAACTAGCGTGTTAACGAAGTTCTAATAGGCCTCATGGTTGGTAAAGATTTGAATGCCTCATCAATGTCTTTGGCATAGGAGATAATATTCTTGAAGCTAACAGTTATAGGAATATACATATCATCAAAGCTTTTGTGATTTCTATCCTTCCAAATTTGCCAAAGAGTAGCTAAGAAATATGGATACACCAAACCAAATGTATACCGAATTGTGGGTGATCCAACTTGGGGTCCCACACAAATTTATCGGCATCGTTTAATTTCTTTAAAATATGTTTTTAATAGTCGCTATAAAAAATTAGTACTTTTCGATTTTTTTTCTCTAAATTTGCATGAACAAAAATTGAATAAATCTATCAAACTCTTACCAATATTTGAATGAGCTGATTTTTTACGAAGACAGTTAAAAAATATATTAAACAAAGTCAATGGCTCCAATTATCAGTATGGACCCCAAAGTGGGTCCAACACAAATCAATGTACATTAATTTGGTGTACCCACAGTTGAGGTCATAGTTTTTTTTATGTTGAACTGCGAACAAATATAACTAATTATTCCTAGTATATAATAAGGTGGAAATTTAAGATTCTCATGAGAAAGAAAAGAAAAGCACAACAATGACCTAGCTAATTTTCTTTTTTTTTTTCACAATAATGTTAGGGACAATACTTTACTACAAAAAATAAATAAATAAATAAATAAAACTTCAATATCAACCAAAATAGCCTACGTGGAAATCCTTGGACGCTTGAACCCAGCCTCACTGGCTTCTCTAGGCGTGAACTGACCAACGCCTACGTGAAAATCCACAACACCAACCATCAATCATTTAGTGCCACGCAGTGACGCAGGTCATTGTTGTGGAGTGGTGTGTCCCCAGCATTATTTTATTTTCTCTGTGTTCAGCTAGTATTATTTTCTCTGTCCCTAGCATTGTTATGGTGGTTTTTTTTTTCCTTACACAAGAAACTTATTACAAAATTAAAGCTATCGGTTTATTACATAATTAAACTACTATATTTCAACTTTCTCAGAAATTCCCTTTATCAAATAAATAACTGAAATGTCAAAAGTTAACCAACAAAATCATTCAATGCTTTGACGTTCAAAAAAAAAATATTCATTCAATGCTTTGGTCGTTAGAGCTAACTTTAGTATTTACTCCAGATTCCTGAAATCCCCGCTTAGATACGGCCAAGCTCTCTTTCATAAGCCCAGGTAAAACACGTGCCAGTATTTATGTAGCAAGTAAGCGGAGAGTAGGTGTGTACATGGTCCGGATTGGACCGATTTTGTAGAAATTCAGGAATCGAACCATATCTTATAGTTTCAAAGAATTGAGAACCAGAACCAGACCATTATACATATGGAACCAGACCAGAACCAAACCATTTAATCGGTTCGGTTTGGTTCGGTTTATGGTTCTAAACCATTTATCATCTACAAATTGCCAAAAACAAAAAAAAAAAATGAATGAATAAAAATACCACTACTTTATTAAAATTGCTCACAATTTGATGAATTTGGAACCCTTTAAAAGAGTTCTACTCCAATATAACTGCCATTGTAGGATTCTAAATTTATGGGAAACAAGAAATTCTTTTGGAGAGTAGAAAGGTTTTGGCCATTTGTGGGAGTAGAGGAGTTTGGTGGGTAGTTGAAAAGCTTTATAAATGGCTCATAGTAGATGGAAGGGTAAAATAAATAAGTACTAAATAAACATATGTTTGTATGTATATGTGTAGGATATGTATTAATGGTCCGGTTTGGTTCAAACCACGGTTTGCAATTATAGAACCAAGGACCGAACCATAATATATGGTTCTCATTTTTTTGAAACCAAAACCAATCCATTAAACCATAGAACCAATCCAAATAGATTGGTTCGGTTTGGTCAGTCTGGTTTCGCCGCTTTTTCGGTTTCCTTATACACCCCTAGTGGAGAGGTTCGAAAACGAGATATTTTTGTGTGCTCCCGTATAATATTACTATTGTTAATTGCCACCTCATTTAAAACTTTTAGTACGTTGTTGTTAGTGCTGGAGAGCCGATATACTTTCCATTTCTTATTTTAAATTAAATTAACTGTTTTACTAGAGGACAGAGCCTAATAGTTAGCATGCAGTTGTAAAATTGTAGCAACACATGCCCTTGACGTAAAAGAACATGCTTAGTCCAACTCTTCAAATGACCCAATATAGTCAAATATTACTTTTATGTAGTACTATATTATTTTCCTGAACATCTTTTAAGTACTCCCTCCGTTCTTTTTTAAATGTGTTACTTTGTAAACCTAATTTATTAAAAATACATCTTCATTACACATTTCACATCAATTTTTACGTCCACTTTTCAAAATTATCTTCCACTTTTACCCACTAACCTTTAAAAAGGGCAAATTAAATCATAATTGTACAAACTTTTACCCCTTAACTTTTCAAAACAAACACTTATTAAGGGATAGACTAAAATGAAAAGTTAAACACTAAAAAAAAGACAGAGGGAGTGTTAATGTTGAGTTTCCACTGTAGTATATTTTCGATATTCTCGGTCTTTTTTACGATATTTTCTCACAAGTTACTCTTTTTACATACATCACAAAAATACTATTTAGCAAAAATTTGACTACAATGGGAACACACTAAAAAAACAGTATATTTAGAAAGGAAAAAAAAAAACTCACGCAAATTATGCACCATGTCCTCCAAAGCAACAATTTTTTTATTTGGCAAATTAATGGCGTTGAAAGCGCGTAAAAACCTTCAGAAGACAATAGAATAAATTAAGGGGGTGATCAAGAAATTTCAACGGCGTTGAGTTTCAACTTTCAAGATTACTGGCCACAAACTCTACCACTTTGCGTACCTAGTGACGTTTTTTTTATTTTTTATTTTTTATTTTAATTTTTTTTCAATACCAAACAACTTTTTTTCACTTTAGTTTTGGAAAATCCAGAAGTTAATTACGGTTTCTTTACTGCAAAATGGAAGTACGTTTGGGTATTCCTAATTAAAGTAATTACACATGTATGCATTTTCGAGTTTTATTTGATGAGTAAACAACACGAGGGTATTTCTCAAAATTTTCAGATTTGTAAAGTTGATTTTGGGAAGTGGAACACAAAAAGCTTTGGGATGCTACTTTTGGAAAATTGGAATCATCTTTGGAAACTATTTATGGTCTAAAGACGAATGACAAAGCAGACCGACAAAGACAAATGTAAAGATTACGGATTTATGCTCTGGTCACTATATTTAGGCCCTATTTGGCCTAACTTTTTAAGAATTTTTTTGCTCAATTTTTTTTATTATTTTCTCTTATTTTTTTATTTGATTCTGATAAAAAAAAATCTACATCATGTCGTTCATGAGAAACTAGAATTCATACAAATATAGGCTAAAATTGAATAAAGTTCATATAAGAAAGCAAAATTATAGTTCTAGCTAGCACAGTCGGAGGAGACATGACAAGACGACCAAATTAACTAACCGCAAATCACATCATAAAAATCAAAAAACAAGATCCCAAATCCACATGAAAATATCCTACTTTACGACTAACAGAACGTGAACGTTAGCTGAATTCTAGCAAATGTCGGTTGATAGACAAATTTATAACGAACCGGCCACCGTTGGGATAATGTGCCTCGCCGTTACTTAGCCGTTAATCCCGGCAGCTGCCATTAGACCTCAATTCTATTGGTCAGAAAACAAGTGTAAAATCTCTGTCAATTACTATATTTTTTTCTTCACATTCCAGTGCCACGTGTCGGCACGTGACAATTTGCAAGTAAAAAATAATATGGTTACCAGAAAGCGAATGGTAATTAACCACTAACATGATACATTCATTAGTTAATAATAGTTTGAACAATTCGATAAGATCTCCTGGAAGAACTCAAAGTTATACAAACAAAAAAGGTGAGAAAAGCCACTTCGAATATCACATGGATCGAGTGCACTCTCCATATTTAAAATTTACAAAAACGAAACTAGAAAATAAATAAGATATTAAAATTAAAAGGACTCTGAGAATTCGATCGATAGTGAGCGAAAAATCCAAACGGATGATATACGTTCACACGGGACTATCGTTCGTCGGGCTCGCGCCCGTCGAACGATAGCCGAAAAACCCACTTAGTGAGTGATGATCTCCTTCTCGAGTTCTTGACGGATTGATGAGTTGTCAGGTTGTTCCTGGTGACGGCGGTGGTGGATTGGACGAAGCTTTTCAACCGTTGAATCGCGATGTTCAAGGTTGCGGCAGACATGTTGGCGAAGCACACCCGGAACCAACCGGGTTCAGAGCAGTGACAGGACGACCCGGGAGAGATGTTCAACCCGACGTCGTAAACAATCTTCTTCCAAAGATCTATCTCTGCGTCAAAAGTTTTGGAGCCCAAAAGGTGGCTCATGTCCACCCAACAAAACAACCCGGCGTTGCTTTTCAGGCAGCTGATTTCAGCTGCCTGAAGGCCAGATATCAGCATTTTCTGCTGTTGTTGGAGCCTTTTCTGGTTTTGGGAGAGGTAGTATTTACAAAACTTTTTGTCGGAAAGCATTTCCGACAAAAGATACTGCGTTTGCGAAGAGACCAACCCGAAGCTTGACATCTTTGTCGCCGCGGCTACCACCACATCATCATTGGAGTAGATTGCGCCGACACGGAAGCCGGGGAGTCCGAGGTCTTTCGAAAGGCTATACACAATGTGAACTCTGTTACAAACTTCGGTATTCATGGAGTACTTCTTCTCCGTAAGGATTTCCATGACACTTACGAAGTCCGGTGAGCTAAAAACGGTGCCGGAGTAGATTTCATCGCTGATGAGGTGGATTTGCTTTGTGGTGATGAATGTGAGCAGGAGGTTGATTTCATTTCGGGTCAATGTTGTGCCCAAAGGATTTGATGGGTTAGTGACCAAAACACCCTTGACTCTCAGGTTTTGTTTCTGGGCAGATTGATAGGCTTCTTCAAGGGCAGATTCGGTAATTCTGAAATTGTTTTTGCTGTGACAATGGATTGGTACAATATCAACCTCAGTTCTCCACTTTAGATCCCTATCAAATCTGCATGGAGTAGAGAATAATATTAGACATGCAAGCTTAAGAAACGTACAGTAACGTTATTTTTTAAATACTGCTGACAATTCTGTCAGCAGTATTTTTAAATTGCGCCTTTTGCAGTTCAAAAAAATAAAAATAGAATAATTTTCTTTTTTCAAAATTTTTCGGATGAATACTTACCCAGGATAGTAGGGTGTGGGAAGGAGGAAAGCGTCGCCAGGTTCAGCGAGGCAAAACATTAGGATCTCGTTAGCCGAAGTTGCGCCGGCTGCAAGGACAAGTTTTGCTGGGTTAAAACTGACCTTGTTGTCTCTAATTTGCGACATGAATTCCGCCAATGCCTGCATATAGTGCAACAAGAGTGCCTTGTGAGAAAGGGACATAATTTTAACAAAATTATTGCAAAGACAAATGTGTAGTTAATAGCTTACCTTCTTGAAATCAGGAAGGCCATGATAATCTTGAAAGAGAGCAAGCTCTCTGAAAATGGACTGCCCATTTCTCTTGAACCCGGCCACGTCGGGATTATTCTCGAGCCATGACTCTAAAAGATCAAAGGACAGCTGCGAAAAAATAAAAATCTTCATTATCAGCTTTTATGTATTAATGTCAGAAAAAAACTATATTCTGTCAAAGTATCAAAAGCGACATATATAAAGTTTGTTTGGTAGACTCTCACTGTCAGGAAAAAAAACAGCACTACGGAATTATTCAAAGTTTGTTTGGTCGTTAACTTTTTTTTTTTTTTTTTTCTGCAATGCGTCAAGTTGTGTAACCGAAACCGAACTTTTGTGCTGCTAATAAGTAGTACCTGATTCTCAGCGAGACCCATCTGAATGATTCCATTAGGATTCTTGATCTCATCGTATGGATTCTTCTCGTACTCCTGCCATCCGAGGAAGTACGAGGAGTCTTGCCCGTGAGAATTGCAGGTGGCTTTCCTTGAGAGCAGGTTGATCATTTTCAGATGCCAAAGCTGAACGAAAAAAAGAAAAGAAAACCGGAGTGTCCTTCAACTGCCAAAAAAAACTGGAATTCTAGTGAGAGAGAGAGGAGAGAGAGGAGAAAGAAGAAGTGTTGTAGTTAGAGTTTGCTTGTAGTAAGTGGTGGTGTTGGTAAAGGGGCGTTGTTTATATATAGGAGTTTTGTTATTTAAGGAATGCCGCTCCCGTCACTGTTTGACCTGAGAGAGGTTGACCCGAGAGAGCGCGATACATATTGAACACCACCAAAGATGGCAGCCTAGATACTAAGCATGGGTAGTCTTAAGTGTTTCTTCCTTTCGTATACGATCCGACAAGGTTCAAGTCCTACCAACTGCAGCACTAGCGTAGAGGGTCATTTGTCTATATAGTACCTAGGTAGTGTTATGATGACGGCCTGTTCTTCCAAACTATAGCTATAGTTTGAACCGGACATTCCACAGCAGGTCGAGAGCCACTATGGTCGCGTCCAAGGGGAGTTGCTACACTGGTTGCCCCTCCCGCCTTTTTGTAGTTCGGAAAAAAAAAAAAAAAAAAAGTGATACATAGTGTATGTCCACTTGTCTTTTTTTTTTTAAGAGAAAAAATGATTTCATTAACCTTTATAAACAAATTACAAAGATTAACCCTAAGAACGAGTCATCATAACGGAGCACGGGAGCTGGAGCAAGTCAACAAAGCATCTCCACATGCCAATGTTATATGTCATCGGGGCCCGAAAAGGAAATAACAACCACCCGAGACTGACAAAATGCCAACCCAGCAACCCACATACAGATAAAACACCCACCTAAACAACACACCGAAAATAGGATTAATCATTATGCTGATGAGCCCTTTCATCATCATCGGCCTCCATAATCATAATTTTGCCTAAAACTTCTTTATCATCTCCCATATAATCAACACTTATAATCTTATTAATTGACCAAACTACATTAGCCTCATCTATATACTACCGTTTATATAATCAACACCTATATATGTACTTCCCCTTGTCTTGCTGTTTATTAATTTTCATGAGTCCTGTATAAATTTGTAAACCAAAAAATGGTATGATATTTGATGAGTTTTTAAATAACATAATGCACGTTTTATTGATAAAAATTAAGTAAATCTAAGATGACTACATTTGAATTAGGGGTGAGCAGAAAATCCGTCAAACCGTGAATCCAATCCAAACCAATCCAAACCGATTGGTTTGGTTCGGTTTTTTAGTAGCGTGGTTTGGTCCTGGTTTAAAAAAATTAGAATCCGTAGTCAATGGTCTGGTTTGTGGATTTACGTTCATGGTTCCGGTTCCAATCCGATCCGAACCATGTATATTATGTATTTTATATACTATATATAAGTCATAGTCAACTAACTTCCAAATTTAATTTATTCATTATTCCTTCTTTGGCAAGATTTTATTTTGCCTAGAATTCACAACTTATACCCCTAATTCCAAAACACCAATAGTGGTTTAGTCATAGCAAATAAATTCGATGATGAAATTCTCCCTTCGAATTTTGATTCCACAGCATGTTTCTATTTTTCCAAATTTCTATACATAATTCGGTCATGCGCGTCTATTCTTATTTCTTGATTTCCTTCATTACCATGATTAATTACCCTAAATTTCTATGTATGAGAACCTATTCGTATTCTATATAAACCTAACATAGTAAACCTAAATTTTAAGTACTCTAAATAGTTTACGGAAATAATATCTCAATTTTAAGCAAACCGTGGTTCGAAACCGAATCCGAACCGTAGTTTAATGGTTTGGATTGGTTTGGTTCTATGCCTTTTGTGGGTTGGTTTGGTTCTTCAAATTCATAATCCGTAGATAGTGGTTTGGTTCTTGGTTTACTACAAAACCGAACCAATCCGGTCCATGCTCACCCCTAATTTGAATAGCGAATAGCGACGTACTTTTTTAGTTATATGTTAGAAGAAATTGTGCTATCTCGATTCTCCATGAGATTGAACACACAACATTAATGAACGTAAATAAGAGCAACTACACAACTATTAGTATACCAAATCGAGCAGGGACGGAGCCAGGAATTTCACTACACAGGGGCGAATTTTTTTTCTAAAATACTTTGCAGGGGCGAGACTATATAATTCATGGGAAAATTTATTTTTTTCTATGTAATACTAGAGGTTTTTTTCTCCCTTGCAGGGGCGACTGTCCCTACTGGCCCCCCTCTGACTCCATCCCTGAAATCGAGATCCTCTATCTCCTATTACTCTCTCTCCATCTTTTGGGCCATTAATTTGATAACAAGTTGAGACCTCATTAATGAAAATCATAATGGTTCAAACAAAGACTCGTCTCTAGTGAAAACGTTATGTGTGACAATGTCGTTTTGGATGAACAGGTTGCACGGTTAGGCTATGTGGAACGGTTATGTATCGGTACAAAGAGAAAAGTGTCAATACGAGGAGAGAAGTTGTGTTTGTTAGAAGTCTCCAAAAAGAAAATTGACGGTTGCGTGGTTAGGCTATGAGTAGCCATCTACAAAGAGAAAAGTGTCGGAATGAGGTCACGTGGATATACAGACCACTCGAAGACGTATTTCTACATGTCCGTACATTTATCGTGCACGTATCATGCCTATACCCGTGCCATATCAGGTCTTGTAGAACCAAAAAAGAAAAAGAAAAATGAAAAGACAAATAGACAATTTTTTTTAAAAAATTTTGATCCAGGAAATTCTAAAAAATAAGTTCACGAATAACACTCGATAAATTAGTTAAATAATTGTTTTATTGATTTAAAAAAGTTTCATAATAATACATTGAAATAAAAACGTAGGAATTACATCAATGCAGTTTGAGTACATTTCAATTGCCAATCATTTACAAGCATTACTGAAAATTTATAAGTTAAATTTAAAAAAAAAAAGGCAATTGAATATATATACAATACATATCTCGTTAATCATAGTGACTTCAACTCCTTACTAGTTATATTTACTACAAATGGCTAAATTGGAAAGACATTCATAAGTATATCATTCACCAATGATTGTGAAATCCAAGACGTGTATCTTCGCAATCCCTTTGGCAAATAAAGTGAAAACAAAATACCCATGTTATGGTTGTGTCGTACTCGTGTCTGTGTCAGTACCATGCCAGTTTCTCGAAACTACAACTCAATTAAGCTCATTTATATATTGTACTTGTCTTGCCTGATCGTTTCCGTTTTAATCATGTCAAGCACGGGATTACCGTACTCGTGGCCGGCCCAGCTCAGCCCTATTTCTCATTGAGGCAAATGAAAAGAAATAATATATAAATACATATACTGCAGAAAAACTTTGGTGCAAATAGGATACCAAGTGGAGCTTTACGTTGTACCCGCAACACCCCATTATAACTATCCAAAAGTGTTTTTAACAGTCCGAATTTTAAATACACTCTCACCAGTAAGACGTCAAAAGTGTATTTAAAATCCGGATTGTCCAAAGTACTGTCACGTAGTACCCAGCTAGCACTCAAGTTTTTCTCATCTATGTATACTATTATCAAAAATGATACATACACAAACTTTGTGCCACAATCCACCACAACCTCAATCGCATGGGGTGTGGGCCCCACTTGCGGACCCCACACCTCATGTGAGTGAGGTTGTGGTGACTTGTGGCACAAAATTTGTGTATGTATCATTGTTGTACTATTATTTTCGCTGAGTGCGGAAAGTAATACTCCAATATTTGTTATCAAGTAAATTAGATGCACTAAAAAGCGGTTGATGTTGTTGAGACTCTTAAAAGCCATACCGACAGCAAATCTGCGACAAAGTGGCTAACTGGGCCCCACCAAACCCAGGCAAACTTGGACCGGCCGTGGTGGGCTGGTCTATTTGTTTTCCGGCGCCAGTGGCCCATCACCTAGCTTATGTCGGCCTCTCTCTCTCTCTCTCCCTCTCTCTCTCTCAGGCTTAGTTTGCCAAAAAATAAAATGAGGTGGAGGTGATAAAATGAGATTGATTTTAGTAAATGAAGTGGAGAGGTGATTTTATCTCCAATGAATCTGGACATATATATGTCCAGATTCATTGGAGATAAAATCACCTCTCCGCTTCATTTGCTAAAATCAACCTCTTGATTTTATGAAATTTCCATTTTAGCAAATGAAAAACCAAGCCTCATTCGCCCTAGCTAATTCTTAATAATTACTCCCTCCGTCCCAATTTGACAGTCCGCTACGAAACTACGAGCTATTTTCAAACTAAAAAATAATGTACTTACAATAACAATTTTTTAATTAATATAGATCTTACTTGATAGATCTTACTGAGAACTTTAATACAATGCAAAAAAAAATTGAAAATTATTTTTATAAATAAATTATTTTTTAGTTTAAAAATTACACGTAATTTCATAATAGACTATTAAATTAGAACAGAGGGAATAATTCAACTCGGTATTAATGATGCAAATTACAGACCAAATACCTTCTCCTTTTTTGTAATCAAACGGTTAGCCTGTTACTTATAGGTGTGCTTTCACCTAAGGTTTTCCCTTCGCTTTAAATTTTTGTTGTACTAATTTATTTCTGAAATTTTATACTAATCATCCATTTTTATATCCAATCAAATTAATTTTTTTCATGAATAATCTATTGAGCGAGCTCAACAAATTGAATGTTCAGATCGCGACGATAATGAGAACTCAATAAAGCGTATATAGGTGCACTACACCTCCGTCAGTAGCACTACACTTTGAGATTTAAAAAAAAAAAAAACTTTTCATTTTATTATGTCACATTCTAGTCTCTAGAAATGGGAAAAGCGGACAGGTGGTTAAAGGAATGATTTTGTGCATGACAATTGGGTAACCTTTTCCACATTTGTTCCAAAAAGCCATGTCCTAATTCACCTGGATTTGGGTTTCCTTGAGTAGAAACTATTTTCCATTTCATTGCATTTTCCCTAAATGTGCACACCTATAGTGGAATTATTTCGAACTCCCTTGACAAACAAACCTATTATGAGATAGGCCGGTGGATATTAATTTGTTTGTATCGCTTTACATATCTTACCCACACCAAATTTAGTTTGTTAATGCTTAAAGAGGAAATTAATTAGGGAGATTTCCCGGCCGGTACAGGAAAAGGTGAGATTTACCGCCAGCTCCTGAGCAAATGCAAAATGCCCCGCCCAGGTAAAGTAAGTACGGGCCATTGCTTTTTTGTTTGTTCCGTCCATCTCTCTCTCTCTCTCTCTACATGACCCTCCCAAGTACCTAATCCTAGGCAGGGCCGGCCTAAGGTATTTGGGTACCCTTAGCCTAATTAAAAAATTAAAAATGTGTCCTAAAAATTTTCGCGTTCCTCGACCAAACTTTTTACATTTTTGTTACTACAATCTCCCCGTCCAAAAGGGAATTAATACAAGCTAAATTTAACAATGATTTAGAGCATCTCTAGTCTTGTGCCTTTTTAAAAACAAAATTTGGGTCAAAACTCCTTTGTTATGTCAATGCTAAACCTTAGCGTTACCCAAATATGTTATTCTTTAAGTTTGCTCTAAAAATTTGGGTCAAAATAGCTCATTTAACTACTTATAATAAGTAAGAAATTTGATCTGCTGGAATTAATATTACGACTTTATCTGCTAGAAAACAGTGAAATTTGATCAACAACTTTTTGGTTACTTGGAAAAACTCAAGAACTTGTGTCAATTTAGAAATCCCAAATACCAACCTACTCGAAACTCTAACAAGAAGATGAGAAAATTACTACCTAATTACTTCGTCTTTAAGCAAATAATAAACTAGACTTAATCATTTTCGTTTAGAAGATAAGCAGAATGGATTTTCTCTGCTTTCAGATTTTTTTTATGATTGTTTTTTTTTTTTTATCAAAGAGGTTTGTTTTAGTTTGGGCATTTAGGCCCAATGCACATTACAATTGTTTAGGCCTTTTTAAAAATAAGATTGGGCCTTTTATTTTTCTTATTGGGCTAGAAATGATCCCTACTCAAGCCTATTACTAAAAACCCTTGGAGTGCCCCTATTTTTGGGAGTTTTTTTGGATGCCCTAGGCCCAGGCTTCATGGGCCTTGGGCTTGGGCCGACCCTGATCCTAGAGTACTTTATGAAAGTGCCTAAACCTAAACCCCAGGGTATCCTATGAAAGTGCCTAAATTCTTAGGGTACCCTATGAAAGTGTCTAGACTACTACAACCCTATAATAGGAAAGTGTACCCTAAACCTAAACTCTAAGGTACCCTTGAAAGTTCCTAAACATAAACCCTAGGGTATCCTATGAAAATGCCTAAAATCCTAGGGTACCCTATATATGAAAGTGCTTAAACCACTAAAACCTTATAATAGGAAAGTACACCCTGAACCTAAATCCCAAAATATAATAACTTACCTTATTGGTAATTAAAAAAGTGACTTACTTTAGTGTTAATTAGATATCTCTTTCTTTGACCTAGAGGTAAAAATCTGAATTAATTACCAGCCTATGTAGAAAACCATAGAGTTTGGGAAGTGTGAAAGATAAAAGGTTTTTTGGCCAGCCTTTGGCTGGACCAAGGAAGAAATTAGTCAAACTAGGAAAGAAATTAATTAGTCGGGGTACAAGTAAAAATGAATACCCGTCGAACCAGGGAAAAAAAAAAATTAAACTGTTTTTTAATAACATAAATTTCTGGAACTTATTGTTTGGGAACGAAAACATGCAATCCACATTTTGGTTGGGTTTTTCAATGAACCTTTTAAACATAACTAATTTGAGGAAATGCTTAAAATCATATTTTCAAATTAAAATTTGTTGCAAAAAATTTGCGAAATATGTGTTCTTCTAATATATAAATTAAAAATGAATAATTTCGGGTGATGCCTGTGGTGCTCGATAATGCAAGGGGCTGATGGTGTGTGGGAAGAGAACAAAAATTAGAGGAGAGTCTTACTGTATGCCCCCTTGAAAGGGGCGTACGGTACACCCTATTATGTATTATTTTGGTACTTGTTACGTATGATTTTGATAGTTGTTATGTATGATTTTGATAGTTGTTACGTACGGTTTTGATCAAGTTATGAACTGCATGTTTTGAAGTTTAAAAAATTCACTATTCATGGTAATCTTGTTACATATAGTTTTGGTATTTGTAATGAATCGTAATGGATTTTTTTTAAAAAATTACTATTCACGTACATATTTACAGTAATCTACTAAAAAAATACCTAAGAATAGCCAAAAAAAATATTAACAAGAACCAAAATCATACGTAACAAGTACCAAAAATACGCAAAGTGGGCATACATATATATGCCCTTTTTCAAGCGACCGTACCATAGATTTTTTCGAAGTTAAAGCTTTAAGATTTCTAGAAGGACATAATCACCAATCAAAAGTTACAAAAACAGGTTGCGATAGACCCATAGTCCGTGCGCCCTTAGTTTCGGCCACCTGATTTACAAAAAAGACTCATTCGAATGGGTTGGTGAAATGGAAGCAATTTCAAAAGTCCACTTGAAAATCACCAGAAACCCCTCTTAAAAGTGATGAGTAGCAGAGTGATTAATGGTACGCATAAAGAGGTTGGTAGATGCTGGTGGATGGTGAATCTGGTGATGGACTGCTCGCAGATTCGGGAGCCTTTTCTCTACTTTATTTGACTCGTTAATGTACTACTATGATTTTGTGTATCAACATAGTTTGGTATTCTTGTTCACATTGAGGGACAGCTAATGAGGGATACTTACCCTAATATGTTGTGAGGCCTTTTTTGACCATGGAGATTTACGCGGATAGCTCACTTGAGAAAATAAGTGCGAAACAACGCGAGGCGGTTACTTGTGAGAGAGGACGTAAGAATGGATTTGGGTGAGTATCTACTGTTTTTGTTGTTTTAATTAATTAGTTAAAAATCATTTTTGACGAGAAAAAACTTAAGACTAGATCTAAATCAGTTGTATCGGTCGAGTAGTTGTGATAGCAACCATGCATGAACTCAAGGCAGGCCCTGAGCTAAGCCGAGTAAGGCGGCTGTCTAATTAAGCCCCCCGAATTTTGGCCAAAAAATAGGGCCCCGGATAGATACATTTAGATACATAATAGATATTTAATCTATCATATATACAATCAATGAGTTAACTAGCCTAGTAGAAAAGTTTAGTTGCTCCATCTAAAGGTACGCGGTTCAATTCCTAGGCCTCTTTTTTCTTTCTCCATAACAATATTTTTTTTTCCTCTCACAAACTCGCATTTCCAAAGGGATATTTTTTTGATTGGTGCAAAACTTATTATGTCAAAAAACTAGTTTTATTCGAAACAACGAAACAAATCGTGGAATAAAAAAATTTATGGGACCAAGTAACTATATTATTCTGAGGGTTAGTTTTATTTTTATTTTTTTTAAAAGAAAACATAGGGCTCAAATTTACAAGTTCGTCTCTTAGGCCCCGAGAATGAATACACATACGATATTTAAGCTTACATGTATATCAACTATTATCGAACGGTCCAAAATTTGATACGTTGACGCTAGTGAAAATCTTGACCGGGCCCAATATCTAAGTATTTAGATTTTGAAACCAATTGATACTAACCAAAAAGAGAATCTATAGATGCATACACAATATTGTGGATGGCGTAGTAAATTAAATTGTTGGCTATCGTTACGTCAAACTATGTTTTTCAACATTATTTGATAATGACCGTATTACTGATACCGATACGTGCTGATCCGATAGCGCTGTAGTTAGGGACCATCTCAATTATTCATGAAGACCTGCAGTACTACTTGAACAAAGAAGCTACAATGAAAGTAACCTTAGACGTACCGACCGTGAATAACTCTGAATTGCTCAGCGGGGACCATTTTTTATTTCTTGGAGACCAAGCGGTCTCTCTCTCTCTCTCTCTCTCTCTCTCTCTAAATGTGGGTTGATAAGCTTTTGAGTTATGCCATGCTAAAAAAAGCTTTTGACTTATGGAAATTGATTACTCAATCGACCATTGAGTAGTGACTAGTGATATACCATAAATTTAAGCCCCACTATATGGATCCGTAATTACTACATTGGAGGAATTTATGGGGATTGACCTTAATATTGTACGTCCTCGCGTAGACTGGCGCATGCGCGCAATACCTTGATTTTGATTCACAAGTCATACCATATGCTCCACAATGCTTAAATTTAAGGTACTAGTAATTTAGTTTTTTACATAGTTTGTTATATTTTCAAAATTACTCATATAGACTTTCAATGTGGGACTAAACACTTTCTACCATCTAAATCTAAAGTATTACAAATATAGTTTACGTGACACATAGCTCGAAATTTTGACCATCTAATAGGGGGTAATGTCATATAGAAAAATTAAAGGGACTTTCACCATTTGAAACAAAAAGCAAATTGTGTTACTAAATCTTTTTGAACGTGAACCAAGACTTCGAATAATTCGCCTTGTTTTTTTGGTGGAAGTGTAAGAACTTCATTAAAAGCCACAAAAAAGAAGAAGGTATTTGTGTTGTTGCCATGGCATGGAAGGTAAGGGACGCCGGTTACGAGCTAAGACTAAGCAATAATTCACCTTGTTGTTTTTCTATTCATTTTGCCTTATAACTCACATCAACGAATCCCTAAGTCTAAGGATCAACTATAGCAATCTATCACGAAGTAGACCGGCGCTAATGTTTATGAAAGTAGTGGCTCTATTGTCTCCATAGGTCGGCAAGTCCTGCCAATCGCATCTGCAACTGTCCGTCTCGGTAAAAAAAAAAAAAGAGGTGTTATTAGACCTATTGAGTGACGAACTCTTACGATTGGGAAGAGACAAGAGAGTAATTGAGTAGGGCACATGGTTCTGCTTAAAAAGACTGAAACAAAACTTACCATATGAAAAGTTTGTCCAAGGTGACAACTCACATGACGCGCACATTAGACCATTTCCCCTCTCTCTCTCTCTCTCTCTCTCTCTCTCTCTCTCTCTGATTGACTATGAGCATAAGCTGAGAATGCGGTCGCATCGGGCCTCCAAATTTTTTCAATTTGTTTTCCTCCCAAATATTTACGCCCTTGTATATATTATGTATATACATGTGTGATAGAAGAAAAAATTAATGTCCAATAAAACCTAGGGGGCAATTTAAATGAAAATCCAAAGAAAAATGCCCAAAACAATGGTGTCAAAACTTGATTATAAATTTATGAGAGTTTAATTATCACTTTTGCCCAAAAAAAAAGTAAGGAGAGTGATGATTACGCAACGCATTTCAATTTGAAGGAATAATTACCTAGATTTTTGTTACCTTTTCAATTTTTAACTTGTTATTTATACAAAAAGATTCATTCATAAAAGTTCGCATTGGGTTCCAGAAGACTCAAACCGGCCCCCCTCTCTGTCTCCCGTAGGAGACATACCCATGGACCAACTGCTTCCTCTCATTCAACTAAGTAGGCCCATGCAAACTCTCTCCCTCTCTTCCCCACCCCCCTCTTGTCTCTGATAGAATTTATGCAAACCAAAATACATGGGAGTTGTAAGTGGTGGCTAGCTCATGCGGTAGAACTCTTAGACGCTCACACTGTATTCCGGAATCGAGTCTCATTCTCCTCTCCCTCCGTGTAATAAATTAGGAATGACAAATGAAAAATAAAAAATACGTGGGAGTCAACGGCAACTTGATATACCAACTTGACCACCACATACTGGTTGAAACGGAAGTGTGGACGCAAGTGCATAGGAGTCAAGAGTAGAGAATCACAAAGTCTTTAACAAAATCCAATTGTTGTTGGAATTCGCCATCAGCCGTTGACTTGAATGAAAAAGACTTTGTCAGCAACGAGTAATAGCCTTGCAACTTCCTCGAACTTCATTTACATTTGAGGATGAAGACAGAAGAAATTCAAGAAAATTCAATAATGTGTAAGCCGATAGTGAATAGTGTTATACAGATATTTGTGTGAATATCGGTATATATTAGAGGATAAATTTTTTGACACTTCTCGATTATAACATGATAGGGACACGCAACAATCTTGTTTCAAATTTATTAAATTCTGTATAAATATTTTTGACATTTGTATATAAATTTAGCACATCAAGACAAAAACTCTAATCCAAATAATGTTACGTACCTAGGGATTAAATGGTGTATCGTAGCATTTTCCTACATAGTATCCAAAATTGTTGAAGAGAGTGGCATGATTACTTGGATATTCATGGTGCTGCTTTTTCATTGTATTTATGAGATTAGATTAGATAAATATGTAGCGTCATTATCGTATATACACTCTTTTCATTTCCCTAATTCCAACCAGGAGAATGTTTTTAACTTAAAATTTGCTTTGAAGATATTACTAAAAGACTTGCCGCTTTTTGGATAAGAAGATTTTGAAAAAAAGAAAGTAGGAGTTGGGAGAGCGACATCGTTACGCTTTCTAATCAATTACTAGAGCCGTAAAATAGTCCAATAAAAAAGGTTATATATCGTTAATATTTACTTAAGACTCCCGAAAAATATGAACTGGACCTGCAATTTACCGTAAATAAGCAACGCCGAATAGATAATATTTCTCCGCATCAACGACGAATGTTTATTTGGAAAGACAATATAAACAAGGATTTTTCTAGTGTCCAAAAATATTGTGTTGGCAACACTACATTCATTTTTAACAATTGATCGCTTCTTCACATGATAGCGAGGGCATTCCCTTGAGCAGTCTAAGATGGGAAAGAATTAAGAAAGAAAGAGAAAATAACATAGAGGTTTTTTAGTTCAACATGCATAACCTTTTGTCCACCTTCATAAAACTAATGACTATCTTGTCTTTCACCAATTTCACTGTCTCCTAACACCAAGTGAACTTCTTTTTTACCATAAAGAGGGGTGTACAAGGTCAAGTTACATGCATCTTAAACTAAACTCGAAAAACAAATTAAACATCATCACAAGTCAGTAGATACTATAAATTAGCTTCAATAACTATGTACTCCCTCTGTCCCTTTTTGAGTGTGTTACTTCGTAAATCCAACTTATTAAAAAAACATCATCACTACATTTTTTACATCAACTTTTATCTCCATCTTACACTTTTCACATCAACTTTTATCTCCACTTTTCAAAATTATCCTCCATTTTACCCACTAATTTTTTAAAAGAGCAAAATGATAATTATACAAACTTTTACTCATTTACTATTTTAAACACACACTTATTAAGGGACAACCCAAAATGGAAATGTTAACACTAAAAAAAGGACGGAGGGAGTATTTTATAAACCCCAGGGGTGGCCTAGGAATGTAAGGTTTGCTCTCTCCTAAGGTTTTACGTTCGAAACCCCTTAGGTATTATTAACTTCTTTGAGACCAGTCTATATAGAGTTTTACTCTAGTTTTGGATGCGGCACCCGCTATCAAAAAAAGCTATAGTATTTTATAGCAAACCCGTTCCTTTTGCAAACCCGTTCCTTTTGCTGATATTTCTATGAAGTTTCTGTGAAGTTGAGGTTGGTGACAGGAAAGCATTTGAGATGTTCCTTGGTCTGCTTGCTTGTAAAGTTAACGACAACTCTATCTTTCGTGATTGCCAGTGTAGGAAGCAATTTTTGGATCATGAAATATGGTAAGAGTAAATTGCATAAAATAGAAGCTACATATGTAGTAATTCTTAGATGAGGCTGAGTGTTGGGAGATGTCCCTCTTGTTTCTGGGCTTCTTTTCTTTATATTCTGAATTAGGGGTGATCATAGTATTGCTATGTTTTTGGTGTTTTTTGGTTGATGTTTTTGGTGTTTTTTGGTTGATGTCTTATTAATCTTTTGGGTCCAAGTGGCAAATGATTGTCGTTTGAGCAGGTGACAACCTAGTTGGGATATCTTGCGTTGTGACGCCGTTGTCTTGGTTCCATTTAGGGAGTGTTCCACTAACCCAGTTTTTTGAAAAAATTGGTTTTCACGGTTTTTTATGTGATGTGTTGTAAGAGAATGACATGTCTCGGTGTTTGAAAAAAACAGTTTTTTGTTAGTGGAACACCCCCTTGTAACCCTTGTTTCTTTGATTAATAAAATTTCTTTGCCATTCAAAAAAAAAAAGATTTAGAGAGTCGCGGCGCACTGAGAATTTTCGTAGTACTTTTCAGAACTCTCTCTATGTACGTAATAAAACGTTGAGACATTTTTATGGCGTGTAAACCAATCAATTCCATAAAATACAATACTAGTAGATCCACTAGGCCTGGTTTGGGTAAATTGAAAAAACTGGTTTTTTTTTTTTTGTTTTGTCCTTATTCAATTTTTTTTTGCATTTATTAGTTTCCGGTTAATTTTTTGTGATTTCTGGGCTTGTCTCGACGAGAGGAATCTAGAAAGTATAAAATTATTAGTCAAACTTTAAATTTTGTGAATAAAGACGAAGGTTACATCCAAAAAACCCATTAAAATGTCTCAACGTTTTATTATGTACATGTATGATTATCTAGTGCAGTTGAGAGAAAAAATTTGCAATGCTCATTTTTTCAAAGTCTCTGACAATATTCCTATTTAGTCTTGTTTGGAGTAGCACTTATAGGGGAATTTGCATTTACACCACATGTACTTTGCTTGATTTGCAGAGATATCCCCCTAACATCATTTTTAAGCACTTACACCCTCTACTTTTGACTAAAGTGCAACTGTGGATGTGGATGCCGTTAATAGAATAAAATAAAGGACTTAAAAGGCCATACAGCTCCATAACCCTGAATATATTAAAGAACCCTTTTCTCTCTACACCAACATAGATCTTCTCTCTAAAAATCCAAAACCCTATTGGTTTCTTTCTACATCTCTCTTCCTCTATCCAATTAAAACCCCAAGTAGTATAAATCGCATCTCCGACGTTGGTACATGTTCGGAATACCCCATCGATACAAATAGCAACGTTGTTTTTTAACCAAGGATGCCGAAGACATGCTAGGACATGTTAAACAAGTTTGGCACACGTATGTTGCAATATTGAAAACTTGGAATTGGGTGGTGGTGTTTCATATCTTCATAATGTCAATATTATTTTTGATTCCATATTTTTCTAGCGTCCATCTCAGTCAATAATATATCTCATATAACTTTTCTTCATTCGTATTTAACGCTACCCGCCATATTATTGCCATATTTGTTCTGTGTTTTGTTTGTATCTTACGCTTGCATCAATGCATCTTAAGGTTTGACGAAAAAATGTCAAGTGTTCTTGCGACATACCACCGTTACCACGTGACACAAAATCGTGTAGATTCTGCATAAATGTGTGTACCTCGCACGATTAGATGATAATAATAATAATAGATCCTGGGACATTGGTCGACAAGGACTACTGAATAATTACTCGAGTTAGACAGTGATCGATTGCATCGATCAAATGTTCAACTTGTTCTATGCTGTGACACATTCATTTAATATGAGGACCCACTCAAGCTAGTCCAAGTCCTCCATGGACCAGATAAATTTTGTCAGCTCACAAGTCAGGTAACATGGCCATATATAGCACATTCACAAGACCCCTGTCTCAAACAATTTTTCTCAAGCCATCCAAATCACAAAGTAGAGCCCAAATTAACCGTATTCGTTTGAAGTTAATGCAAATCAACATCAATAGGGCCGGACTCATCCAGCCAAGCTTGATATTGATCTTATTGCTTCTGGATTTGGCATATCTGACTTTTCAACGTACCCTGTTTTGGCCAATCTAGTTCATGTCAAAAGCTGGAAAATTCAAGGCCTACCCTCTACAACACATAATGAAGATGGAGGAGGATGCTCTTTGGTCTATGAAAATACATTGTTGTCCATTAAGTTTTTCCGTTCATAATATAAATGTTGGGGCTTGTCGATAACATCAATCATATCAAAAAGATCAAGTTAATCGGATATCAGTTGATATAGTTGTACATATAGTACATATGTCCGGAGATAAATGGGTTCCAATTCAGTGTTGTAAACGTGTTGTGTTCTAAAGATAAATATGTTATGAAATCACATCAAACGATATCTGATCAACCTGGTTTTCGATGCAACTAATGTTCCAACAAGCTCTAAAATCTTAGGCGGTTTAGATCATCAAAGTGGGTTCGAGAAGGATCCACATGATAATATGTTAGAATAATCACCACATGCACACAATAATGAATACGAAAACAGTAAAGAATCGAACACATGAATTTACGTGGTTCCCGAAGATCGGGGTACCTCCACATGAGCAAGAGCGAGTCTATATTATTATGATCAAAATCGGCTAGAGTTTTTACAATAGAGAGTATATATAGCCCAACTCCACTCTGCTCGGACATCTGACCTTTCATTAGGACTCCTTGGTACCTCTCCATATGAGCCACAAGTTTCAACATAATACTTTGATAGTCATGAGAGCCCATGACAAGCGTACTACTATTAGCAACTTCTACTGCTTTAAATGACACCTGCAATATTAAAAATGGAACCTATTAATAAGTGTTACCGGACCAAATGAACAGGAAAATTGACATTTCTCTAGAGTACTGCATACATTTGCTTAATGAATTTTTGTATTTTTACCGAAAATGAAAAACGTAAATTGCCCCGAGCCCAAGGTTCCAAATCCTAAATTACGCCATGGCTCTAAATGATGCAGTATGTAACTTTTTATCGGCAAAGGAAATTTCATTAATTAAAGTGATAAAAGATAAAATATCAGTACAATGGGGGGAAATGCGTCGTGAAAGCTTCGAAGGGCATACATAACTCTCGTGCAACTACTACTTGCATTCCATCTGCCGCTCACTTTTTCAATTTTCTAAATAGTTAATATAAAAAGGTATAAAATTTAGACCATTGGTTGCCGAGATCGACGGCTAAGAAATGGGGGCAGAGGAGGGGGTAGGGAAAGGGGGCAGAGGATCTTCAAACAGCTTAGACGGACTGGAACCCGAAATTTTCGGTTGGTTTTTTTGTGGTCAGTTCAGTTTACTCGGTTATATCTTCAGCCCTACAACAAATTGCTAACGAGAGTATATATTAAACATGGGTTTTTGTTTTTTTTTTTTTTTTTTTACCCGACTCGTCGAAAATCCTGAAACAATTTTGTAATTACCAAAAAAAACAGAACCAATAAAGGTAGCACTGGCGGCTCCACATGAGCCTTTAGGTTGTCAATTGACCACCTAAATTTTTTTATATAAATATATGTAATATTTTTAGTCTTCTTTGAGTTTAGGCTTTTTTGAACACTAGGCTTAAAAATATTTGAACACCCTACGCATAAATATTTAAACACCTAACCCAAAAAATTTGAAAAACTAGCCCAAAAAAATCAACCCATAAACCAATCGAATGTAAACAACCAAATTCAAAGCCATAGGCGACTCCATAGCTTCTCATGGATGCCAATTGAACAACCTAAACTCTTTTATATTTTATGTTACACGTAATAATTTTATCTCGTGTTTGTCTAAACCCTTAGTCCTCTGAACATCCATCAATCCAGGAAATTCACAATTTAACACATATTGTATAAGTTCAAACCAAGGCACACACTTGATAAAAAAAAAAAAACCTAGAGACAAAAAAGTATCTATTGGCATCAATATCGTACTTTGCCTTTTCTCTGAACAACAATCAACTCTATATTTCGAAAAATAAGAGCATATGCCAAAAATAAAAATAAAAACAACTTTCTACAATAAAAACTAATATTTTTATGTGTCGATTTAATTTTGCTTGGCCTAAAATATAGAATTCGCCAAGAAAACATGCAATTATGACATCTTACGTTTTTTTTCTTCATATTATTTGGTTGCATGTTTCACACCAATATACTCCATAAAAATTTGTGAATGTATGACTAGTTAATAGACCTAGTAAAATTAAGGTAATTTTTGAACCCCAGTTTCAAATTCCTCGAGCCGCCACTGAAAGGTCTGGAAGGATCTGTTTGGGGATGCCAAAAATGATCCGTGGATGGATTAGGAGAAATGGAAACATATGTGTTTATGTTGTGCCCTAGGATTGGGCCAGAAGTGATGGGAACATGTGTGTCTTGTTTTGTCATTTGTGCCATAAACTCTTTGATAAACTAGGACCGATATGATTATTTTGGACATGTTTTAGGGTATTTGTACTCTTGGGCTTCATCTCAGGAGGCATACCTAATGGTTCCAGCCCTGAAAATTGTTGGAGGAAAACAGCAACCATTTCAGTTCCAGAGAACAGTTTAGATCATGTTTGGTAACACTTCTATTTTCTGTTTTCTAAAAATCAATTTCTGAAAATAGGGAAAGTGATTTTAAATTTTTGAAAGTGGAAGTAGTGCACCAAACAATTTTTCATGTTCAATTTTTAAAAATTTTGAAAATAAAAACAGAAAACAGAAAGTGGAAGTGTTACCAAACATGACCTTAGAATTCAAAGTGATGCTACAGACTCTAGGGGTAACTAATTAATCCGTTAACGTCTCGTTTGTTATCACTTCTTATTAGCTTATTCACCAAAATTTTAAGCAAATAAGCTAATAATTAAGACGTCATCCCAAACAGGTCCTAAATTTGTACAAGTACTACCTTCATATGCGCATATATTTCCGTCTTTAGTACAAGAGTAAGTAGATGGGTAGAATTCTGGGCCATTTGTGAGACAAATTTTAGAGCCGTAGAGCTTTTCACTGAAAAATGCTACTCCACCTTCCGTATGGTTGGAACCCATATATGAGGGCCACCAAGAGTTTGTGCAAATTTTGTTTTTCCTTTAGTGTTTTTGTCTCTCTTTTATCCTTTTTTTGGGATCTCGAATTGTTCGTATTTTGTTCCAAGTCTGGATTAATATGTTATATATTGGGTGTTAAGGTTTGGAAGTCGTTCTTTTTATACATATGATTCGTGGAATTTGAACCGTAGTCACATAATCCCTTAAAACGCCATGAGTACCTCCGTTCCCAATTCTCACTCTCGCAAATGTTATAACTTTAAGACACTTTCACGCTTGCGTTCACGCTCCTGCTCACACACAAGCACGCAGACTATTCAAACCTGGCGTCCTTGAACAATAGCTCTCAGCTCACCAATTACTTACTGGGCCGTAGATGCCCGTTGGGCTATTATCTGTCTGTGTAAGTCGGAGGCCGCTAGTGAGAATGATTCGTGAGAATCTCACAAGTGGTTTGGGCCTCTATGAGGTCCATCTATGTAGATTGTACAAAGGGCTTTGGGCCTCTATCCAGTGTAATTAATCTTCTCTGAAATCGCACATTTCCAGACCCAAAAAGACAGTAATGGTTCCGGCCCTAACAGTTCCAGAGAACAGCTTAGAATTCGAAAGAGTAATGTTAGAGACTCTAGGGAGTAGGGTCTCGTTTGGTATCACTTCTCATTAGCTTATTCACCAAAATTTTAAGCAAATAAGCTAATAAGACGTCATCCCAAACAGGTCCTAATAAATGTGTACATGATATTACCTTCGTACGCGCATACATTTCCGTCTTTAGTACAAGAGTTAGTAGATAGATAGAACTTTGGGCCATTTTTTCGAAACAAATTTTAGAACCGTAGAGCTTCTCGCAAAAAAATGCTACTCCACCTTCTATATAGTTGGAACCCATTTACCCATACAAGGGTCGCCAAGAGTTTGTGCGAATTTTGTTTCTCCTTTGAGCTTTTCTCTCTTTTATCGGTTTTTTTTCGGATCTTGAATTATTCGTATTTTGTTCCAAGTCTGGATTAATATGCTATATATTGGATTATTGGGTGTAGTTTCGAAGTGTTCCTTTTTATGATTCATGGAATTTGAATCTTAATCACATAATCCTTCAAAATGTCCCAAGTACCTGCCCTCATTCCTTGCTCTCGCAAATTTTAGTTGTTTAATATGTGATTTAAAGACTCTTTCACGTTTGCTCTCACTCACACACATGCACATGCATTATGTGCACAATGGCTCTCGGCCCACCAATTTCTTACTAGGCCGTAGATGCCCGTTGGGCTTTGATCTCTGTGTAAATCAGAGGCCGCTAGTGAGAGTTATTCGTGAGAATCTCGCAAGTAGTTTGGGCCTTAATGAGCTCCATCTCTGCAGATTGCGCAAAGGGCTTTGGGCCTCTGTCCAGTGTAATTAATCTTTGGGCTTCTTCCAAGCCGGACCCTTTTTGTCTCCGCCATTCCGTCCAACCCCAGCCGATGTCAAACCTTGTCCGCATAAGCCCTGTTTCAAATAAACTACCCATAATACCCCAGCCGATGTTACGCCATTTGGGTACCGCAGCGAGGTCGACGGATTGAACTGCACAGCGCTGCCCCCTTCCATTGTTGATGCAGCTGCTGCTGGAACAGAATCGCCGCCAGTAGAGCTCGACGACGACGACAATCGGACTCGTCGAACTTCTCCCTCCTCGACGACGACAATGGCCGAATTCGCCGTCTTTTAGCTGTGGCAACGGGTGGGAGGAGCCATCGGCGATGATGGTGGTAGTGTGACAGTGGTGGTCGACGGCCGGATTTTAGATCTAGACATCTGGCGGTGGTTTTCCGGCGCGAACAGAGATCATGTAAAGAGAGAGCTGAGGTGCGCAAGACCTACTGACTGGTCCATCTAGCGACTGGGATTATGATGGTGGTGAACGGTGGTTGTGGGTTGATGTGCTGTGATGGTAGATGACAGAGAATGGACTTATTTGGTAAAGGAAATCAATTTTCAAAATGAAAGAGAGAGAGAGAGAAAGAGAGTTGGCGTGATGTTCCAATCTAGGGAAAAGAGAAAAGTGGGACTAGACAATACATAGCAAGGGCAGAAATGGGTGCCAGCACAGCTCTTATTAGAAATCACATAGCCACTACATCATTTATTAGAGTTGGCTTGATGTTCCGTATGTATGCAATAAATTATATATATATATGGTGTTTAAAAGATGGAGGTGTGAATTATGGGGGAGTGAATTGTTGGGGTGTGAATTTATACCTCTTAGCAGAATTCATATCCGAACAATTCACACCCTCAACAATTCACACTTTTGTAACAATTCACACCCACAACATTTCACACCCCCAAATCTTAGGATTTGAATTCTGAATTTTAAAATTTTTTAGGGTGTGAATTCTGAATTCTAAAATTTTTAGGGTGTGAATTCTGAATAATTTACCCAATTTGCACAATTCACGCTCTCCAAATTAAACAATGCATACGATTCACACCTCCAAATGCCAACCTCCTATTCTTTTCGTTCACCTCTCTCTCTCTCTCTCTCTCTCTCTCTCTATATATATATATATATATATATATATATATAATAATGTCATGAAAAAGCGGTACAAGTGGCTAAAAAGCCACATGGAAGATTTTGCAGAAAGTAGAATTTTTCTTTACTCAATGGTCTTTGGCAAACTCTCTTTTGTCATGCTATCTCATCCAAACCCTTTTTAAAGATATTTTTACTATTTTGTCCTTAAATGTATAATTTTCACCCTAGAATTTATACCTCTTAGAAGAATTCACACCCGAACAAATCGCACCTCTATAACAATTCACACCCAACAACAATTCACACCCCCAAATTTTTAGGATCTGAATTCTGAATTTTTAAAATTTTTAAGGTGTGAATTCTGAATCCTAAATTTTTTTCACATAGTCGATGAGAATTTTCATTGCCACAGCAAATTCAAGTCTTGAAAATGAACATTTTTCCCATACTTGAAAAAAAATAATTAGGCTCCACTAAAGAGGAGGAGAAATGAAGAGTCTCATTGACTTCTATTAAACGTACACTACAAAACAAATGGAACTTGTGCCATTGAAAAAAATAGATGGCATTTATTGGTTGGGCTAATATTAGGTGATAACCAGATGTACCCCACTGGAAATAAAAAAAAAAAGGATTTGAATAGGTTTTTAACTGGTTGAACATCATCTTCCTTCTAATGACCGAAAGCAAAGATACTGTAAAAAAAAAAAAGGCACAGAGCAGATGTCGACGAGAAAACTGATGAAGACGGCGAGAATAATAAATGAAGTAACATCGTACGTCGCCGGAATCATACAACGCCAATAATTGTAAGTCAAAAACATTTCGTTGCACTTTTTCTTGTTCTTCATTTAGATCTCTGCAACTAAATACTCGTCGTCGATCAATACTGCACTGCTCGCGGCCGCCGGAATCATAACTCCAGGAGGTTGCACCTGAAAATCTGGAACTTTGGCGGTCGTTAGTAGGGGTCACCGTATGGCGATGGAGGATCAACGCAACGGAAGCAAAGCAGGAGTGCTTAAAACGGGGGTATTTTTGGGAGATCACTTGAAACAGGGCTTATGCGGGATGGGCTCGACGCGGAGTGGGTTTGAACGGGAACCTCTCCAAAAAAACAGGACCGGCCTGTAATTTCCTGTTAATCTTTCTTTGAAATTGTTCACATTGCCAGACCCAAAAAGTCAAATTGTTATCGACTGTGAATTAGGACAAATCGTCAGTATGTAAATCTATCGGGATACTTATTTCTCATTTCAAATTATTCATGTCTGCATTTTCATGGGAAAAACCTAATTACTCTTCGTCTCCATTCCTTTGTCAGAAATGTTACGTGGAAAATAGATTTTCAAGAAAAGTGAATTAAGGTGAAGTAAAAGAAAATGGAACTTATTTTCCGGTGTTTGTTCTTTTAACAAGAAATCTTGCAGGAAAACTAAAATTCCTTCCTTTTGGCTGGATCTATTTTGCAGGAAAGTGTTTCCTAATAGGTAACTTAAAGTTGTGAGTCCTACAATTTTCTCGGGCAACTGAACAGCTGCGAAAATCTATGAGAATTTTGACTTTCATACCCTTCTCCTGTACCTGAATGGGGCCTAAGAGTAGGTCATATTTATGGCCCTGAAAATGAAAAGTAGGTGAGTATAATTACACTTAATCACTTACGAAGGGGGCATTTGGTAACGTTTTTGTTTCCTGTTTTTTGTTTTTGTTTTCAATTTTTTTCAAAACTAAAAACAAAAATGTGTTTGGTAATTTATTTATGTTTTGTGTTTATTAAAAACGTTTTCAAAATTTCTGAAAATTTTCAGAACACGAAAAAGGTGATTTTGCTTTGTTTTTAAAACAAGGTCGTTTAAAAACAGAAAAAAGAAATTTTATTACCAAAAATGTTTTTTTTTTTTTAATAAACAATGAACATGATTCTACTTTTAATTTTTTAGAAACAAAAAACAGAAAAAAAAAAAAAAAAAAACGTTACCAAACGCCCCCTAAACAATATTAAATCACTTTATAACTTATGCACTCATGATAGATCTATGAAAAGTGAGATAACAAAATTTTGCTTCATCTTCAGCCACATCTGCGCATCACGCACCATGTCAACCCACCCCGCCGCAAGCCATTGTGTGGGCATATATTGACCCCTCGAGCTCATTGGTTCCAAATAAAAAATTGAGTCTCAAATGATTGAAAATTGAGGGCTCAAAAGACTATCAAATCGCCATGAAATAAGACGAACATCGTCCCTGGGCACAAGCTAGCAATGCTGAAGTCCATTTATCAAAGGCAACCCAGTAAAAAGATATGCTCAAGAATAATATAGTAGACTATGTAACTAGGAGTGAAATAAAAAACCGGTCAATCGGACCAAACTGGTGGTTTGGTTTGGTTCTGAAGGTAATCAATGGGTTTGGTTTGGTTTGGTTTGGTTTGATTTTTAGTTAAATTGAAAAGAATTGTTTAATTTGGTTCAGTTTGTCACCTTTCAATTCTGAATAAATTGGACCGGACCAAATTTGTTTGTATATTTTATAGTATCAGAGAATTACATAAACATACATAACATTAAAAGACTAAAATATTAAGACTGGATAATATGGTGATACAAATCTTGTGGAAGCTAATAAATTTTTGTCATGTATTATGTATAGTTTTAACTTTTAACCCGTCATCTAATTTTCTTACCCTGTATCATTTTCATCTTTGTATCATTTTCATTTTCTTTGTGCCTGATGGAGTTGTTTTGTGGGCTGTGGATAGATTTTGATGGTGAAAATGTTTATTGACACATGCATGTGATCCAAATTCTAGTTCTTTTCTCTTGTTGGAAAATGCAGAATGTAACAACTGAAAACAAGACAAACCGAACCAAACCTTACCGTTAATATTTGATTTTTTTTTTCTTTTTTCTTTTTTTTTTCTTTTTCTTTTTTTGTACGCCGGAATGTTAACTATTAACTAAACACGAGAGTCGCACAGCAACGGTGCGACCTTACAGTAATCCTTCACACACACCATGATAAATATCGACTAATCTAGCACTTGTCTAATGTTTATGCTATCCCTAATATACACTCCCTCATAGAAATGGCATATCAATGGTTATAACTAAGTCTTCTTCTTGTTCTGCTCCTACTCGAGTCAGATGGTGCACGCATTCGTTTGCACCTCTGTAGATATGGGCAAGGTTTGTTGCCATGCGAGCTAGTAGAGGGCTCATTGGCATCCTTTATGATAATGCCTTGAGCATGATTCCTAGGAGTCCCTTCTTAATCAGATTTACCGCCAAACTCAAATCCGACTTGATGGTGACATTTGTCATGTTTTTCTCTAGCAGCTGCCTATGATCTGTTAAATCGGGAGATCAATGATCCTGCTGGTTGGCAATGGATTTGGAAGATCAAAATCCCGCAAAAATTATAAACTTTCTAATGGCTTATTTTCCACAACAGATTGCCTACCAACCAGTTGTGTGCTCATAGAGGCATTGCTACCTCTAATCTCTGTCCTAGATGTAATTCTGACGTCGAGAACTTGACACATCTCTTTCGGAGTTGTATTAAAGCCAAGAACATATGGAATTGCTTCTCTAGCAGTCGTTGGAGAAGAGGAATTGATGAATGCCCTACTCTTGACTGGCTCAAGTCTAGTCTCGAACAGAAAGTGATGGCAGGAGGTGGTAATGATGTTTCATGGAATATTCTATTCATAATCACAATTTGGCAAATTTGGAAAGATAGAAACCGAAAATGTTTTGAAAACATAGAGGTGGCAACTTAAGTTAGCCATAGAAACATCATTGCCTTCGCCTTTGAAATCTCTGAGGCATTCAAATGGCCTCCACAACAGCTCAACAAATTTAATTCTAATTCGTTGGTTACCTCCTTTGACAGCGAGTGTGAAACTTAACACCGATGGATGCATGTACGAAAGTAATGGGATCATGAAGGTCAATGGCTGCTGGGATATTATGGAAAACCAACTCCACGTCAAGCTTGGAAACTGAACTTTGGGGAATTTACCAAGGTCTCACCATAATGCTAGAGAAAGGCTACATACATATCCAAGTCGAGTCAGACTCCCTCACGGTTGTCAAGCTAATTACTGAAGATGCACTTGGTGATCACCCAAACAACTCGCTGATTGGAGATTCTTGCATGCTATTGGAGCGCACCCAATCTACCCTTAGACATATCTACCGAGAAGCTAACAGTTGTGCTAATCATATGGCAAGAGTGGGTGTTGAACAACTTGAAGATCTGGTTGTGCCTGAAGATTTGCCTCAATCCATGCGCATCTTTGTGCGTGAAGATTGGCACGGTAGGAGCCATTCTAGCTACCGAGCCAATCTAGGGACTAGTTTCTTTTCTTTTGTTGTTTGTAAGCTAAACCTATAACTTTCGTTTAAGTTTATGAATTTTCCGAAACACAAAAAATAAAATAAAATAGAAAAATAATTTGTCAGCCCTCTATAGATGGCTTATAGCTCCATTTCCAAACTCGATTCTCTTGCAAGCTTTGCATAGTATCCCAGCATCCACTTCCTATTTGAATCCCTAAACAGCCCCCCAAATCCTATCATGTGGTTGTCTTCGTTCCAGAACCCATCCGTGTTGAGTTTGATAAGCCCCGCACAAGGAGGTACCCATTGAATAGTGTCGGTTTTCTTGAGTCATTAGTTAGCATAGACTTAAATGCCTCGCTAATTTCTTTGGAATAGGTTGACCCTGCCTTGAAGCTTACTGTCACACCGTGTCAATGTTATCAAAACTTTTTCAATTTCAATTTTTCCATGTTTGGTTTGTAAAGTGCGTGTCCAACCGAAATATCCAGTTTGATTTGCAAAAATGCATGAACCGAACTATTTAAACCCCTAGTATTCACGACAAACATCATTTTCCTAAGCCTACAAGAAACTCTTGTTCGGTGAACTTATCAAGAAATAGTATGATTTTGGTCACTACTTTTGGTGGCCTTTAGATGACCCAACAATGTATCTCCGTCAACTTCCAACTATTCCGCCAAATCTTAAAAACATGCATAACCGAAAAGAACCTCATTACAGGCAAATCGCTCCAAGCCCTCTACATCAAAATCCTCCCACCCTCCACCTACCTCTCCAACCACTTCATCCTCCTCTACTCCAAATGCCGCCGCCTCTCCTCCGCCCGCCATGCCTTCGACGCCACCCCAAACCCCAACGTCTTCTCCTTCAACGCCATCATCGCCGCATACGCGAAAGAATCGCAGACTCGTATAGCCCACCAACTGTTCGACAAAATACCCCAACCGGATCTTGTCTCGTACAACACCCTCATTTCAGCTTACGCCGATCAAGGGGAGACGAGGCCCGCCGTTGGGTTGTTTGTAGGGATGAGAGAGGTGGGTCTTGACATGGATGGGTTCACGTTTTCCGCAGTCGTTACAGCTGCTTGTGATGACATTGCCTTGATTAGGCAGCTGCATTCTTTGGGTTTAGTTGGTGGGTTTGATTCTTTTGTTTCGGTTAACAATACCCTCATCACGTACTACGGGAAGAATGGGTATTTAGAAGAGGCTAAGCGGATATTTTACGATATATGTGAGATAAGAGACGAGGTTTCTTGGAATGCTATGATTGTGGCTTATGGGCAACACCAAGAAGGGTTAAAAGCATTGGCATTGTATCGGGAAATGGTGCATAGGGAGGTGAGAGTCGACATGTTCACTTTGGCTAGCGTTTTGACAGCGTTTACTTGCTTGGGGGATTTGCATGGTGGGCATCAATTTCATGCTCATTTGATCAAAAGGGGGTTCCATCAGAGTCCTCATGTTGGCAGCGGTTTGATTGATTTGTACTCAAAATGTGGAGGGGGTATGTTGAACTGCAAGAAGGTTTTCCAAGAAATTCCTGAGCCGGACTTGGTTCTCTGGAACACGATGATATCCGGGTACTCTCAAAACGAGGAGTTATGCGAGGAGGCACTTGATTGTTTTCAGAAAATGCAACGCGTTGGTCACCGTCCTGATGATGGCAGCTTTGTCTGTGTGATAAGCGCTTGCTCTAATTTGTCATCCCCATCACAAGGGAAACAGATTCATTCTCTGGCGCTTAAATCATGTATTGCATCGAATATGATTTCTGTGAACAATGCCGTCATTGCAATGTACTCAAAATGCGGGAATCTTCAAGATGCCAGAAAGTTATTCGATAGGATGCCTGAGCATAACACAGTCTCCTTGAATACCATGATTGCAGGTTATGCACAGCATGGTAGAGGCACAGAATCACTACACCTTTTCAAGCATATGCTGGAAAAGGACATTACTCCTACTAGTATAACCTTCGTCTCAGTCCTTTCTGCATGCGCACACACTGGAAAAGTCGAGGAAGGGAAAAAGTATTTCGATATGATGAAGGGGAAATTCGGTATTTTCCCAGAAGTAGAACACTATTCTTGCATGATTGACCTTTTGGGCCGAGCAGGTAAACTCAATGAAGCAGAGAGGCTCATCAAGACAATGCCTTGTAACCCTGGCTCCATTGGTTGGGCGGCATTGCTTGGTGCCTGTAGAATGCATGGAAACATAGAGCTAGCGATTGAAGCTGCTAACAAGTGTCTTCAATTTGAACCTTCAAATGCTGCTCCCTATGTGATTCTCGCGAATATGTACGCCAGTGAAGGCAGATGGGAAGAGGTATCAACTATGAGAAAGCTTATGCGCGATAAGGGAGTGAGAAAAAAACCTGGCTGTAGTTGGATTGAGGTGAACAAGAGGGTACATGTGTTTCTGGCGGATGATAGTTCACACCCCATGATAAAGGAGATTTATGTCTTTTTGGAGGAGATGATAGAGAAGATGAAGGTAGCAGGATATGTTCCTGATGTGAAGTGGGCTTTGGTTAGGGATGATGGAATGATGGCAGGAGAAAAAGAGTTGAGGTTAGGCCATCATAGTGAGAAGCTAGCAGTTGCTTTTGGGCTGATTTCGACGAAAGATGGGGAGCCTATATTGGTGGTGAAGAACCTTAGGATATGTGGCGATTGTCACAATGCCATTAAATTTATATCTGCAATCACTGAGAGAGAGATCACCGTAAGAGATGCCCATAGGTTTCACTGCTTCAAGGATGGGCAATGTTCTTGTGGTGATTATTGGTGATGTGTGGGGATTATTCAACGAAAGCTGAGGTAAATGAAGGGCTGCCCGGGCATAATGGTAAGATTGTCCTAATGTGACTCGATGGTTACAAGTTTTTAGTGGTGGAAAAGAGCCTCTCCTTTTACGAGGAAGGCTTTGTACATTCAACCCTGCCTTTGAGCCTGCATTAGCAGAAGTCATATGCACTGGGTAGCCTCCTCCTCCTCCTCCTCCTTCTTCTTCTTCTTTTTTGGTAAACAATGCTGCAATTTACTCCAGTGTTTGCTTTTCGGTTCGAAACATGGGTTTCTTAATTTTTTCGATCTTTAGGGCATCAGAATGGTTACTACATAGAATTCAGAGGGAAAGTTGCAATTTCCTTACAAAACTGGCTCTGATTTGAGAGATTGGAATGTATCTGTACGAGAAAAAGTTTTCATTATTGATTGCGTAATGTTCTTTTTGCTCATGTTACACATATACACTTTTGGGCCCAGTTCCTAATAACTTGAACTTTTGAGACAAGCAATAACTTAACAGTTGTATGTATTTTTTTTTTTTTTTTTGCTAAGCAAAGAATTTATTAATCTTTAAAAACGAATTACAAAGATTAAAATGACCCAAGACTAGAAACGTCAAGGACCCAAAAAGGAGAAAAAACTAACAAGAAACATGGATGGTAAGAAACCAGCCACTGCACCGAAAACCTCCAAAACACCAAAACCTCAAAACCACAAAAACAACTGACAACGGGATCCAGACCAAAAAGCACCCACACGCAACGAAAAATAGATCAGAACACCACTGAAATGGAGGCCTCATCCTCCAACTTCTCGAGCGCTATAATTTCATGTTCAGAAATATCAACTCCATACGTTTCTAAATATTTCTTAATGTTGTAGCTCTCCCTTCCAAAAAATTTGGCACCACACAAAGTACTCACCTCCATACTTTTACAAGCTTTCTTGATAAAAACTCAAATTCCTAATGCGACTATTAGCTTCCTCTTGAGACGATAGAGTGGGACTATCATTAGTACCTTTATGTAATCCCAACTTTCAACCTCCTTGAGTTGTTCTCTTTAAGGTCTCGGCTAGTCGTCCTAGAAAACATCTTTGTTTTCAAGGGATTTTTACTCCAAATGTGTTTCCTACGAATTCCATTTTTGGATCGAACTTTCTTCTTATGGCGTAAGTAATCCACATAATTACTAAGGGGGTCGGTAGAAACAAGATCTACAGAAGGGCAATCAGGAATAACAAAATTCTCATTTGCCCCTGTAGCTATTGAAAGAGAATCACTAGAAAGTGTGGAGAGGCTGAGGGGCCACAACAAAATCCTCATAACCGATGAAGCTAGGTGCCTCACCGATTGCCGATACCTCATCCCTAATGGTAGGATTATGAAAAACAGTACCCGTCCCATCCTTGATGACATATACTCCACGACTATAATAGGTTCCTTGCAAGCTTCCACTTGGTAAGGTCTCTCAGAACAACGAATATAACCCAAAGGAGACCAGGATTCCTCGACCATGGAGTCAGAGGGAGAGTTTGAATTATCAACCACATCAAGATTCAATAGCTGAGCTTGGTTTCCTTTGTCAGAAATCACAAAATTATCATCAGATATGTTTCGTTTCCCGTGAGCAACAACATAAGCAAAGGATTTATGAGCCCACAAACTACTGAAATCGCATGATCGATCATCAATTCTGGTCGTATCATCTACCATAGACGAGGTGTGATTCTGAACCACCACATTTACATTTGAATCCTGTTTCTTTGTGTGCCTCATTCCAGTATTAAAGATAACTCCTCTATTAGAATATGAGGGAATGAGCCTATTCCTTTTAGCATTAAAAGAAGCTAGCTTAACAAAGAGTTTCTTATCGTCAAGCCATAAACCATTAGCCCGAAAAATGGCCAATTTAGCCGAGACCGGACACTCGTACCTAATGAAGCCAAATCTATTACCGGCGACTTTGCTCCTCTTTTCTGGAATGAAGACATCTTTAACAACCCCATACTTATTAAACATCATCTTCAACCATGGCTGACTAGTACCTTCAGGTAAATTATCCACAAAAAGGGTAATAAGAGTTTGGTTTCTAGAGTTGCAAATACCCCCTTGTCTTGTGGGTTTATGGATGACAGGGATCCGCCCTCCATCAGCATTTTGACTATCCTCTCGCACCATAGCTACATATCAAAGCACCTGGGCATCCCGAAATGAATGAGGGTTCGCTGGAAAAATCGCCGGAAAAGGATACCGGAAAGATTGCCGGAACGGTTCACCGGAAAAAAAGACTCCGGAGAAGAAACGAGACCAGTAAAAAGAAGCCCACTTCTCAGAGAGAACAAAACCGTAGGTGGATAGGCTAGAAAGTGCTCTAGAAGCTGTAGATTTGGATTTGAAATTCAAAAAAAACTCCTTGGTTTTGGAAAAATTCGGCCAAAGTGAAAACAATCCAGAGAATAGGGATGGACAGGGCGGGAAGAGGGCAGAGAGGTGGTCAAAATGAAACGACTAGGAGGCTATTTAGTGGAGTATTGGTGGAGTATTGGTGAGGATGTGAAGGTTGTGGTGGTTATGGAGGCTAAGAGAGAGAGGGGGGGAGAGTAACATGCAGGGGAGGGAGAGAGAAGATACCAGATCAAAGAACAAAGGAAGAAGATAGAGGAGTCAGATGTTAGGCTGGGGATCGGCCATGGGAGAGCCGACAAGGGGAAGATGAGGAGACCTATGTAGGGATATTGATAGGAGATAACTACAGTTGTATGTATTTGATCCGGATTTGATCTACTTTTCTCCAGTGTCAAAGGCTTTCCTGGTGGAAAACCAATAAGGAACATCGGCAGTCAATGATCATACTGTAACTAAAGAATATTTAACCAAAGAAGAAAAAAAGACATGTTGGAACAAGCAGCTGAAAGTTAATAGTTGTTATAACAATGAACATTATGATAAAGGAGTTCTTCCGAAAATCACGTGTAAATGGAAAGAATATGATCTACATCCCTTTGCCAAAATGAATTATTCCTATGTAGGAAACATATCAAAAACCGAAAACACTTTTTGACTTTGATTTTTCAAAATCATGAAGAGAAAATCAAATTATCTAGGATATCAATGATATGAATTGAGGTGGAAAACTTGGCAGCTAGGCTTGTACGACATCTTGGTTGCAGCCTGCTCAAATTTTTTAGTGGCACCTTCATTTGCCTCTAAGCTGTTCTGAACAAAGAAACGCATCCACCAAGACGAACTCCTCATTTTGGCCTTCAAAAAAATGAGAAACTATAAGCTCTCATCTTACTACACAATATTGTTGCACTGAGCTAAGAATACAGATACCGAAGAACCAGTGTGTTAATAAAGACCGTTACAGATCGTAAAGGCCGTTACGTAACGAAATTTTGAACTACTAATACTGTAATTTACTTAATGTATCAATATATGGCCGTATTTAAACCCTGTTGAGAATAGAACTAAGAGTCTAAGATGCAAAGTACCATCTTTTTCCTCGTGTTTTTATGTTACTTATTGTCCATTGTTTGGGTGGATAATGGTCGATCTGAAATAGCTCAAGAGTCATTACGTTCACAATACTTATGTCACACCAGGATTGCTTTTCACAAGACTCGGAGCATTGATTCTTCTTCTGTGTCTCAACTAAACAATATCTCATACTTTGCACCATTGGGATTTGACAAGGAATTTCCTATTCCTGGTGCACCATTGGGATTTGACAAGGAATTTCCTATTCCTGGTCCTAATAAAAGGAGTTAATATTAGTTCTTTTGTTAAACCATCTTTGGAAACTTATAGAGCACTAATTTTTTCCTGTTGTAGCGGTTTTTTATGGTATTCTAGGTGTAGAAAGTTCTAATAAAAGCTAGTGTGAAAAAAATAGCAAACAAGTGAACAAGGACAAATAAAGCTAGATCAGCAATTCCTTGAATCTCGGCCAAGCAGCTATAACTCAGTCTTTTCTGGTTGTGCACATGACACCACCATTTACGCACATCTAAACAAAGCTAATTTGGAAGACAAATTGCAGAGAATTTAACTTAGCGTACATGTCGATCACCAATGCCCTTTTTGTTGTACTAAGAACTTTGCAAGAAGATTATTTTAGAAGTGAAACCCAACAAAATGAAAACTATGGATGTACTATTCATTAAGTCATGGCCTGTACCAGATCCAGATCACGTTCGTTAAAGTTGTAGGATTGCAAGTGAGAACCAGCCCAAGTGGCTAAGGCATTCACCCTCCATGCATCCAGTGAGGGTTCGATCCCCACCATCTAACACTAACATACTAACCAGTACGAACTCTTCTTACTTGTACTCAAAGGTGTAGGATTAGGAAACCATCACATCCAGTAGATATCAACTTACCGGACGTCCAAATTTGGACAACTCTGCAACTTTAGCTCTCTGCTTACCAGGATAACCTAAACATGAAGACGGAAAACAGAGATTACTCAACCGACACGGATTAATACATTTAACTATCAAACTGTACCACGATACAGATAAAGTCAAAGATTGAGTGCTAAAGCCATTATTCAGATTCTCTTAGAAAAAATAATACCCAGAATAGACAATATACACCTTGATGCACTCATTTTTCCTGGTTGTATTGAGGTAGGCCCCCTCAGCACTTTACATAGTTCAGTCTCTTTAGTTTCCAATCAAATTATATGTATAAACACGAACAGAGTAGAATGTATAGACATATTTCATTGAGCAGTGATTCAGACTTCAGAGGACCTTCTTTCTAAATATAATGAGAAATACAATACATAAAATTTATTATTGAAATTCCAAAACCTGTTGCTGAAGATATTTATCAGCAACTTAAATTTCCCCAACTCAACTTGCCAAACAAGCTGGTGTGTATTTGTTTGGTGCCATCTCATAAGCTGATTCATAGGCCAAAGGACAGAACAGATGGAGTGCAAGCACTCGAAGTACCTCGTATCTTACTTCCTCCATCCTACTTTGTTTTACTTTTACTATCCGCACCTCAAAAAAAAAAAATTGTCTATACCTTCTATTTTATTTTGTTTTTACATGAAAAAACTGTCTACAAAAACTAAATCAGATCTTTCGAAAAAATTAGTCACAAAAGTACATTGTTGTTGACCTGATTAAAGGACATGATTGTAAAAAAATGAACAAATAAATGGAAAGGAGGCAGTCAATCTTTCAAAGAGAAGACAATGACCAAATAGCTGCACTGAGATTATGCGTACATGAATTCAACTTCTAGCAAGAAAATTACCTGTAAAAATCACAAGTCCATCAGCAGATACTCTAGCCAAATTTGGAAGAGTCTTGTTCAGGTACCTCGGTGAGAGATACTCCAATGCATCTGACACAATGACAAGAGAAAAAGATTTCGCTCTATACGGAAGGGGAAATTTGATATCAGCCACACGTACAATGCCTTTGTGTACAAGAGCTTTGCATCGCCCATCAGCATCCTCTATGTCATATGGTTCCACACCCCATGCTTCAGTATCATCTTCTTCTAATAATTTAGAAACCACCGAACAAGTATCAGGGCCCACGTGCAAAACTTTACGCATGTTGTCACCATATGCTTTCCTTAAAACAGGTATTGCACTCTGAACTTCTGATGTGCAAGAAAAGTCACCTGCATAAGAATTGGTTGAGCAATTAATCAGCCTAAACTGTGCCAACTTAGCTAAAAGCAAGTAATATTTATGGATGCTTTATTTACGGCAAAGTTAGTTTGTCCACATTTCAAATGAGGATTTTGGGGCTAGAAACTAATGTCATGAACTAACGTTGGAACTAATATTTTCTCCTAACAAGTGAATATCGATAGCGGATACTTTATTACAGAAATTTAAAGCTTAGTTCGTTCACATTTCAAACGAGGACTTTGGGGCTAGAAATTTAATGTCACGTACCGACTGTGGAACTAATACTTTCTCCTAACAAGTGAATGTTGATCACATCATAGATAAGGCACACTATTGAAATGTACAGCATTGTCAACAAAAAAATATGATGATGGTCGGCTTGAAGAACTCCTGTCCACCTAAATTCTAGGGAAAAAGTAACTGTCCAATGACAGTACAGAATGGGATCTTGCACGAAATTTTTTAGTACCATTCACAACTTTCTTTGTAGCATTTCCACTCTCTAGTTCCTTTCACGGATATTTGGAGGCATTGTAAATCTACACAAAGAACTGGTACAGGGTTAAAACTTAAAAAGACTACTACTGACAAGAAGTTCAATAATGTATAAAGGGCTGAAATGAAAGGGGTTAGGGTTTTTAACTTCCATTCCTTCTTGTTTGAATTTTTAAATAAGGCTACACTCTTCCTCTTCCATTTTTTTACTTTTTCATGAGAGCACTCTTCCATACCTCTGGTTTAAGCATCTTATAGTATAATGATTTTACCTAAATGGTATGTTCTCTAGTTATAAATGAGCTACTTCCAAAGAGAGAAAAAAAAAAAGAAAAAGAAAAGAAACTTAGAAACAGAATTCATGACGCGCGGAACCAACTTCCGCAACACATAAGGTACAATCTTATAAAATTTCACTTTTCAAATTCTAATCAATTAATCGAGGGAAGTTCTGCCCCCTTCCTGGCTGGCAGTTCTCCTCTCTTCACAAGGTGAAGGAAAAGCAACAATAGTCTATTCAAGACGGGCATCACAATGGGGAAACAACGAAAATAAATAAGTCAAAAAAAACAATTGCAAGAAGCCCAAAAAAAATACTGTATACTTCTTGGCTAGTGAAAAAGGGCAGAAAGGGGTGACCTCACATCGCAGCCCTACTCACTCAAACTCAGAAGCCCCCGCCTACTAGACCACCTCAATTGCTAATGAGAAATTTCAAACTGTAGGCTGAGAATGGAACACAGCTTTGACAACCATACTTGGGAAACTAGATGGTTAGCCATGAATACCCTCCAATGTTGCATAATGTTCAACTATCATGACCTTTTGCAAATGTAGTATAAAACCTAATTCATAGAAATTTATAACAAGAAGTCCAAAACTAATGGAGGAAATTGAGGACATTTACCTTCGCCTTTATGTATTGCCTCTTTCTGACCCCCAAATATACCTACATTGCGGAACTAACAGATCAGTTAATGCTATAAACCTCCTACAATTAGAAAGCCATTTTGGCAAGACATCAGCAAACACACAAAAATGTAAGCACTCTTCCAACATACCTGAGCCACTGCGAAAATGGCCAATCAAGAGAACTACACCCTGAAATTTTCAAAAAGATAACCTTTAAAATTTGTGATTCAGACCTTTGCCATACGTTTTGTCGTTTACAGAGGCTGGGAAGGCAACAAAAAATATATATATTTATATCAAAGGGAAAAGATGATCTGTGAATATGAGAAGTACCAATGCAATGAGAACGACAGATAACAAACGTGGAACGCGTGATTTGGGATGGAAGATTCCCCCAAATGGACCACTTCCTGCTAATCGCCTTGTGGGATTTGCTGGCCTCCTTGACATAACTATTTCTTTGAAGAATAGGGTATCTAAAAGGTTTTTGCACCCTGATACTACAAAATAAAAAATACTGTAAGTTAAGCAGCCTGAAGGGAAAAAAAAGGCAATATGTAAGACGCTAGCATATGGTTTTTCAATTGAAAACTACTACGTAGAACATACATAGTAGTGAAATAACAAGCTCTGAATGGTAGCATTTCGAATGTGGAATGACAAGTATATATGACTCAGGGTCTTACTACAAGCATCCCAAGGGCATTGGTTAAGAAAGTTTACAAATATAGCACATCATTCATGGTACGCGATTTCATAAGAATGTACAACCCATTTGAGACATGTGAACAAGTGATGGAAACAGGGGAAACAGTATCTCAGCTACCGACAGCAGAAAAAGAGGGGACTGTTGCTGGCCGCCAGAGCCGGGAATTTTTATTTCTCATTTGTTTCCCTTCGTTTCCTCTTATATATACATGTCAAGTGTATGGTGTATATTGAGAGTGTGGTAGGGACGGAGAGCTAGACCGACCAGTTGTTGTAATCTGCAGTATTTCCCTTGGTAGTAAAATAGTGTTATTTTCTTCGTGGAGCAAGCATTCTGGTCAGACCACGTACATTTGGTGGCTGTGTAGTGTATGTGATCCCCGATCCCATTATGCAGATTCAAATATACAATTAGTCAGGAAAATGCAGATACAACCAATTCAAGCACATAAATTTCCAACAAGCATCGAGATTTAATAATTCTAGATGGAATCAAGCTAAAGAGAAAGGGGGAAAAAACCCAAGAAAATGTGGAATATACAAACTAGTGTATTGATCCCAGATCTGGCATTTCGCAAACATGTACATACTAGTTCAAAAATCAAAATTTAAAGGCTAACAAACAAATAAAGAGAAACACTAAAGTAAAAGCAAAATGCAATCAAATTGTCGATAAATCAGAGAAAAAGCAGAAACGCAAACAGACGTCATTCACAATCAAAGTAAACAACGAAGAAAATTGGGAATTCATTTGAGGTAATGGGTGGGGTGAAAATAACCTTCAGATCAAGAAACCAAGATGCCACATACGGGACTTCTATTGTCTGGGCTTTTGAATCTTAGATCTGCTTTGTAATGTTGATGCATAGAAGCAAGTTTTGTCCGCACGTACGGCGTCGGTGTCTCTGCCTTTACACAGCTGAAGAGAGAGAGAGAGAGAGAGAGAGAGAGAGAGAGTATATATATATATGGCCCTGGATCGAGTGGTGTCGGCGAACAATCCTCATGGAGTATATAGGAATGTCGATATTTATATATGTATTTTATATATCATAGTTTAGTTTATACCAAGTGGTGTGCGCCAAAAATCATACTCCTACTATAATAAAACCTATAATAACTTCTTTCAAAAAAAAAAAAAAAAAACCTATAATAACTTAATATTATTGGTATTAATACACATAATTAAGCAAGTTGACACTAGTAATTAGGAAATAGTGTCCAAATGGACTAAAGGTTGCTCCAGAAAACTGTCTTCTTTCGGTAAAAGACAAAATTTTTTTTTTTTTGATCAAACGTAAAAGACAGTTTTATATATATATATATAGGATCAACTTCCAATTAAGGATTCCTCATTTTAAATAAAATGAGGACCAAGCAATTTTTTCACTTTCCGAACTGAATTTTGACGATCCGAACTGTTAGATGTGTTTAAAATGTGCTTTTAAGGTCTCGGATGAAGCCCTTCCAGATATTTTTAACCAAGATTTCCAGATGGACGGGATGAGGTATTAGTATATCTAACACATAATTTAAATGGGAAAATTTGTCCTCTAAAAACGGAAATATTGAATGAAGTGATCGTAAATTATGAGATTTGACTCTTTCTTTCCCTTCTAGAAAAGATAGTAATTGTAGATAAAATGGAAAATCCTCGCGGTGTACCTTAAAAACACATTTTAAACGCATCTAACTGTTCGGATTGTCGAAATTTGGTCTGGAAGCATGAGGTTCTCACTTTGGTCCTCATATAAGGGTCCTTATTAGAAGTTGATCAATCCTATATATATACATTTTAAACAGAATTGTGGAGCAACCCTAGGCTTCTTATTTTCTTAGCTTAGGGGTGTTTGGGAGACTTTTTTTTAGCTTTTTCATTTTTGGATTATAGTCAAAATGTATTTTAAACATGGTAGAGTGTTTGGAAAAAAATGTGAAGAATTCATTTTGCAAAATCTTTTCGCTAACCAAAATGGGCAAAAATAGAAAATGAGAAGTCAAAAAGCTCCTTTTATCCTATTTTTTGTTTCTCCTCTTCAAACATCAAAACCGAGAACTCATTATCAGAGAAGGTGTTTTGGTGGATAGTAGCCAAACACTTAAAAGTTGAAAAAAAAAATGGAAAATGGAAAAATAAGTTGTCAAACACCCCCGTAGTCGAGCATGTTTTTGGCTCCTGAAATCATAACTTAATTTTCCAAATAAGGACTCAACTCGACAAACCAAACAAAATGTACATATCGGATCACTGTTTTGCCCCAAGACCAGTACATGAATTCAAGAAATATGGTGCTTCAATACAGCCATCAAAAAATATGATTTTCAAATAAAATTCCAACGTACTTCTGTTTTACACAAATTTTTCTATTTAATATTCCAAAGCCATTGATTTTTTATTTTTTTTTTCAGCTGAAGTCCGCGTAAGCTGAATCAACCATCCGGTTATTAAAAAAAAAGCCATTGATGGTTTTCTATAGTTTTATGGCTGACCTAACTTCATACTAGGGGAAAAGACACCACCAGTATTTAACATGTTAGGTGGCACTCGATTTATTTCTTTCCAAAAACCAACTGTTTGACTAAGACAAGCTTGTATGATTGTAGATCTCAATTGTGCAATGGAATGAGATTCCCATTCTTCATGTTCCCCATCCATCCCTATCTATATCTTCCCACCACATAATGTGCTAAACATCCAACTTTTCAAATAGAAGTCGGCAACATTGATAGGCTGGGGAGTGTATGGGACATGGGGCCATGGAAAATGGGACCAACAATTCAATTCTCCACTAAAATTGAACACTTATCAACATCACGCAATCACAAGAAAATTTTATATAAAACAGTTATTTGTAACACCTCACTCACATGGAACAGTTATTTGCAGCATCAAGTTCTCTTATTTTCCATTTTGTAATTGCTGTATGAAAAAGTTTGCTCCTTTCAACAAATAAAACAAACATTGACATGACAAATTTGTCTAGCATTATTAGCTTTTTATCTTGAGGACATAAGCTAAAAAATGAACACTCCACCATCCACACATTTAAATAGCAACAGAACAGAAACCAACATGATTTGACTGCTTCAAAACAAGTCAAACTCTTCTGGTTCAAAATCCAGTGCAGGCACCCCATGGAAGCAGACTGGGGACCAAGGCAGAGAGCCAGTTTGCATTGCTGGGTATCCTTGTATCATGCCGTCAATCTCAAGTATTCGAAAAGCAATGAATGCAGGGGAAGTAAAACTAACCAATCCTGTGCTACAATGCATGCTACTGTTCAACTGCTATGCCAGAATCTTCTGTACGAGGGGGCCTCCATTTACGATCAATTGCATTCCTCTCCACTACATTCTGAGACTCGAGCTTCTTATCGATGATTTCCAGCAACTCATTCAAGCCAACACCCATCACAGCAGATGTTTTGACGTGCGGAACATATTGAGTTTGAGAATGCGAATCTATTTCAGTCTTCCTCAATTCGTCAGACAACATATTTTCTTGATGATTTGGAGTTTCCCATTTTAAACTCTCTTGCTCATCCCCTGATAGGAGCCACCCATCAGAGCAATCGCTTTGTTGGTCAGCTGTGATTTCCTCGCAATCTCCTAATGCTAGTATGTCGTCATTACTGTCATCACAATCACCATTGTCTTCAGCACCTGAGAAACTGCTGATGTCATCATCTTTGCTTTCATCCAGAAATTCATCAGCACTCATCTCTTCTTGGAGATCAATCTGGTCAAGGTATTGCCAAATTTAGAAGATGCTGCAATATAGTACTCCGTAGTTCCTTTTGCTTTGGATTGTTTTCCCAGGCGAGAGAGAGAGGGAGAAATGGATAGTCGGAATAGTACCTTATTCCAAACTTCAATCATATTCTGAAGCTTCTCCTCAGAGACTCCTATCTGCTTGAGAACTTGCAGTACAGTTTGCCGATGCTCATTAATATTTGGTGCACTGGAGTCCAACACATGCTGCAAATGCCAAGGAGTAAAATTATCATAACTTGCAATGAAACCTGTTTGGTTGCTTAGTCGTGCATATTCTATAAATCAGTAACAGCATGACAGCTGAACATCATATGAATTCACGTTTAACGGAAGACAGCCGAACATCACATGAATTTTCTCTCATCTCATGTGAGATAAATATCATCCACATTTACATAGAATCAGATCTCTTTGCTTAATTTCGTCTTCATCGACCTTTTTACCACGGCAGTTTTGACTGAGAGAAAGGAATCAAGATTATTGCTAGTGAAATATGGGCAAGCCAATAAGTAGAATGGACACAGAAAAACTTCAAGTTTCAAATGATAGTTCAATCAAGAAAATATATGGCGCTCCCTAAATAAGAAACCAGTTTTCCGACATGCATAATATTTTGGTCAACTAAATCATACCACGAGGAGATCAGCTTCCACCACTTCTTCCAAGGTTGCATGAAATGCTTCCACCAACTAGATAAAATTGAATACTGACCAATTAGAAAGTTTACTACTGAATGAATGGAGTAGCATAAACTTTATAGTTACCTGTACAGGCAAATCTGATATAAAGCCCACTGTATCACTAACAAACACTTTTCTCCTGAACATGAAAAGGTAATCATTCCTTCATGTATTAAACACAGGAAGCTAAACCTACATAGTACATACTGAATATATTACCCCGATGGGAGGACAACACTTCTTAATTTTGGATCAACTGTTGCAAACAATCTGCAAAGTAGAAATTCAATCTTGATGTAATTGATGTAATTGTTAACCAAAAAGAAATAAAGATGTTGGATTGGAAACAATGAAAAAGCATGTAAGGAGCCAGAAAGAGGACTAAATCTTAAGATATTGAATCAAAATCAAACTAATAGTTAAAATGTTGTTACTTACTCATCATCACTATACAAATCAATGAAAAAGCGTGTAAGGAGCCAGAAAGAGGACTAAATCTTAAGATATTGAATCAAAATCAAACTAATAGTTAAAATGTTGTTACTTACCGATCATCACTATACAAATCACTGTCTGAGAGAGCGCTAACTAATGTTGATTTTCCCTGAAAAATAATAGGACGACAGGTGGGCAACCAAACATACATAAAAGCTATTTGTATGAGAGATAACGAAGCAAGTTCCTTTTTTTACCACCTACAGCATTTGTGTACCCGACAACAGCAACTGTAGCCATGCATTGACCATTTTCACCTCCATGCCTCCTGCGAGAAGCACGTTGCAGAGCTCGGGTACGGCGGACCTCTTTTATCTCATCTAATAACTGTTTTCGTAGATATATAATCCTGCAGTTACAACGTCACTGGTAACTGAACCGAAACAGTAAAAGTGTACCTAATTTTACGATACTGACTAAATAAGTAAAGTATAAAACGGCACTCTGATACAGTTTTACGTGCACAAAAAATGAATTATACCAACTACGCATATAGAAAATGGAAAAATTGCCTCTTCAAATTCATTCATCCAGTCTGAAAAACATACAAGCCCCACCCTAAATAAAGAACTAAAAAAAGAGAACATTACGTAGCAGCTCAAGAGTTGCCCCGTTGTTTGTGCCTTGAGCGCACCTTGTTTCATTGTCAATTGGTTTTGAGTTAATATCACAAACGACTCTCTTGATTGATTTTGTTTGTGATATTAAGTGTACCTTGTTTCGGCATGATCCTAATGTTATGGATACTTTGTTTACCTCTTCACATGCGGGTCAATGGTCGATCGTGCGGGTGATTGTTAGAGCAAGTCCCACATTGATTAATTATAACCACCAAAACTAATATATGAGCCTGGGCGGCCTCTTCATCCATTGCCAATTGGTTTTGGATTGGATGCTCTAACAGTTCTTCAATTTTCAAACTTTTCTACATATGTTATGAAAAGACCAATCTATCCACATTAAAGGAGTGGCATGAACATCCTCTGTGTGACGCCTTTAGCTGGATCGAATGAGCATCCCTCAGTTAGATCCAACAGGATCAGATAATTTAATTCATATTGGAAATTTGACCAGCAGATCTTGATTGGTTTTATAATCAGCATTTTCCCGGAAGCCTGCTGCCAAATGCAAGAACTACAATCCCAAGTCAAAAGATTCTAAAGCAGCCACTTTGCAAAAGCAATGGAAAGCTTTTAGTTTTTATGGACTCCTACTATATAGTCTATACCCCTCACATCACTTCGATTCATGGAGTCCAAGGTAGGTTTATATCTGTTATGTCCTTGTTCCATTATAGATCTCAACAGATTCAGTCAAGGTTTTGAGAAAATGAAATGTTGATTACTTTTAACTTGAAAGTTGAGATTGACAAGGACCAAATGCTTGCAAATTCTCTCTGGATCTACAAACCACATTGTTAGTCCTTCACAATATGCAAGTCCTCTTTGAAAATTCAAAGAAATTTTTATTATTACTCCAAAAAATTTACCTTCTAAATAATTACATTAAATAAAAGGGAAATATTTTGTTAATTAATGCTCTTTAATTTGAATTCAGCAACTTGATTCTAAGTTGCCTTAAAACATTAAAACTCCCCAAAAGGATTAACATTATGGGACGAACAGAGCAGGAAGCAGGAGCCTTTCCTATACAATATACCCATAGGAGATATATTGCAAGGGCTCTTCTAATTGTATTAAGTACCCATGTCCGACACTCAGACCCTATAGTTTTCTTTTCCCTTTTTCTTTTTTCGACATGTAAGAAAATTTTACTGGAAAGGCATCAAGGTATGCCACCCATGTAAAGAAGAAAGACACTCGGCCACTAGAGTGCATGGGATACGTGTCCACCATATGTGATAACACACTCACTGACCATCATACATAGCAATCCAAGTTTATCGTATAATGATGCATAAAACTCCAACAATGTACAAGAAATGTCAGTGTCTGTGATACACAGATTCTCGTTTTCAGGCGAAGCACCCGTGTCGATACGACACGATACGGGTGCGTGATATGCACCCGGTGCGTCTGAAAATAATCAGACACGTCGGAGAAGAGAAGTACAAGAAGAAGAGAGCGTGGGAGAGAGAGAGAGACAGAATCACTGACATGTCTCCTCCATACTCCATCATCGTTTACTTCCAACGATGGAATAGAGGCGATTTCGTCGACCATGGTAGAGAGAGACTGGATAGAATCATCGGAGACCATGGAAGAGAGACGATTTGGCGACTGTAATCATCAGAGACAGAGGCGCTATTTGCACAGAGAGAGAGAGAATCTGATGGGTTTGTTTCGATTTGATGGGTTTGAGAGGAGAGAGAGAGAGAATCTGATGGGTTTTGTTTCGATCTGATGGGTTTTTGAGAATGGGCTAGATACAGCTGTACCAACCGTATAACTAACTACAGCTGTATTTTTTGTTGGGAGTAATTAACTACAGCAGTACCAGCTGCATTTTAAAACTCTGATGTATAAATAATTGGGCTATTGACGAAAAGGAATTGGGCCAAGAGAACTATGGGTGGCCCAATAAAGTTTACAAGTCTCATTTATTTTTTAAAAATGGACTTTATTAACCCCCTCCTTTAAAGTGATATTTTACAAAACTTTCATATATTTTCTATAAATGATACATATTTCTATAAATAATAAATAAAAATATATAAATATTCAGAGTATCCCCGCACCCGTATCCAAATTTGGGTACATATCCCCGAATCCTCTATTTTTAGTTTTGAGGTGTCCGACCCTTGGATATACACCCGTATCCGATTCACATACCCGAATCCGTTCAACATAGGGGTCAGTGTTAGCACTATTTTCCTATGTTCCCCTTTAGTTAACATTTAAACGATTTTGAATACTTTACCACGTCGCTATGTCTTAAGAATGAGAGTGAGATGAATTTGATATTAGATATGTACCACACCTCAGTACCTCACACAACTCCCCAAGTCCATGTAACTCATACTAGAAGTAAATGTATGCAAGGTCGAAGGTCAACCATTCAAAAGAATAGCAACGACATGAAAATAAACCAGAAAAGAGCTGTTTAGCATTAGCAGAAAGTTGCTTTCTGGTGACATGCCACTAGCATTGAAAGGAGAATATACATATATGCAAAGATACGAGCAAGAATAACGGAAGCATCTAGAGAGTAGGGCAATGTTTTGGGCAAATGTCAAGGAGCAAACCTTCGTCTTTGTAGCTGAAGTTCAGTTTCACCAGCACCACCCATGAAACCTTGTCCTCCACTTCCTCTCCTGTAAGCAATAACCATACACGTTAGTGAAACCAAAAGTAAATTAACTTGAGCAGAAGTACAGTCATGTGTAGAGAACCTACCCATACGCATACACCACAATCTCATATTGTCGTGTTAAAAATAAAAAGGGATGGTTGGAGGCCAAATGTTTATGTGCGTAATCCTGAATGAGACAATCTTAGTTCATCATTTTATAAGAAGTGGTGCATGAATCCTAGTAGCCAACATACATTACATCGGGAGGGGGGATAACTAAAGGTAATCAAGCTGAAAAACGAAAATTCCAATCATAATAGAACTTTCCTATGTGGTACATCGTTGACATTAAGCCACAGGAAGAAGTGGTGGCAAGGGATCGTAAAGGTGGGCACTATTACTAGTAGCATATCAGATATTGGACAAGCATATTTAGTCTAAGCACATTACCAAATGGTATAGAAAGGAAATCAATACATCAAAATGGTTTGGAACCGACAGAGAAGACTAGGGGGACATACACTAAATTAACTAGTCAAGCAGCATCCAGACTACTGAAAAAAAATAAGAATGATTCTTCTGTTACATGATCTTGGGTAGAACTCAACCCCAAAAACTAGCTCTTGAAGTGAGGGTGCCCTCACGCTTGTATACTTCATATTACTTTGGTATCCAAGCGATGTGGGACTTCACTTCACACCAGAGCCAGCTTTGGGTTAAAGCTTGTAAAACAACCGCTTTAGGCCCCCAAATTTTGACTAATTTTTGGGGCCTCCAATTTTATATGTTTGTGTAGTAGTTATGCTTTCAAATGACTTATTTATGAAAGTTTTTTGTTTTCCTAAGTAGTTTTAAGTTTTAACTACGATATATTGAGAGTTGAGGGCCCAATTTGAAAAAAAATCGCTTTAGGCCCACTAAATCTCAAAGCCGGCCCTGCTTCACACACCCCCTCACGCGCAGCATGCTCACTCAGCAACACCAGCCGCGTGCAGGCAAGAGACATGCACCCTACCCATCTCTGGTACCCAGCTCTGATACCATTTTACACAGTCTTGGGTAGAACTCAACCCCAAAAGCTAGCTCATGAAGTGAGGGTGCCCTCACGCTTATATACTTCATATTACTTTGGAATCCAAGCAACGTGGGACTTCGTTGCACATCTTCTGCCAATTCAAAACCCCCACATTAGTTGTCCATATTGACGTAAAATAGTACCACTTACTAGGTCAGGTGAAGAGGCCTATAGTTGCCAACATGGTTGACAAAACAACTTGTGTGGGCAGGGGGGGTAACCCTTCCGTGCATGGGTATACATACATATACTCACACATCAATATATGCATAGACAACACATGACACTAGACAAGTTGAAGATGTGGAAATTTGCACATCAATATGGCACTCATAATATTGTAATATGCATTCAATGCAAATAGTTTGTAAGGAAAATGGAACCTTTCTAGTGGTTTTTATCCTCCACCAACATATTTTCAATAAAAACCTAAAGTGTGTGAATTAGCTACTTAAGTGGAGCACAAGTAGTTGCAAGAACTTGAGAGAGAGAACCTATCTCCAGATGCTAAACTTCATTAAGTCTCTAAAATAATTACTTGATGCATACATCCCATGGACACTTAATCATGTTATACCAGAAACCTTTGATTCAGTAATTCAAGCATGCAACTTATGCATAATCCCCACTAGAAAGACATGCCGCATGTAAATATTCTAAAAACATTGGAACTTTCTTCCCCAGGTCTCTTCTTTTATTTTCCCATGCCTCGTGGTTTAGGACGTTTGTAGTTATTATGGTAAAATGTACAAGAAGAAAGTCTACCCTCGGGCACTAACAACTTCCGCTTCTCCAATGGCACCAAAAGTAGAGCGCCCATCTGGTCCACGTACACGGACAAGCCTTGTCCTATTATACATTAGAGAAGCTAACTCAGCCTGCAAATTGAAGAAGGAATGAACAGGAAGCCAAAGACTCAGAAGCAACACAAAGTGCAAATTCAAGAAAGGCTAATAAAACAGAAGAATACCTGTAGCTTTGCTTCTTTGGTAAAGGCATGTGCATTAAATATCTCTATTATGAGACCGACACGATCCAAAACAGGTTTCCCCCATTCGCGCTGCAAGTTCGAATCAATCTTGGTACATCAGAAGTCAGAACAATGATCAAATCAAACATTAGGCTTAAGGAAGGTAATTTTCTGCCCAAAAAAAGTGGAGAGAGAAAGCAATGTCATGCCTCCAAATTTCGTTGCTGAATCCCGGTTAGAATCGTGTTCACAAATATGGCATCAACTCCACCCTACAAAAGTACAAATAGTATAAGGTCTTGATTAAATGTCCAACATAACATGAAATGACTGATATAATCTAATAAGTAAACAACTGATTATTTGTGATATACGGCTCCTTGCCTCTGATTCCACAGCTTTGAGATGACATTGAATTGTTTCCACCGTCCCTGGTCCAAAATATGTGGCTGCCACATCACAGAAACCAGACACGTTAATATAATACTGCACAAATTTCATTTACAAAGTGTCTAAAAAGAGCCAGTTTAGTATCAGTTTAGCATCCATTTAATTGCAACATCCAAAAGTTCTCCTTCTCTATTTCCCCCTTTTCCTTCACTTTCAACAATTTGTGGCCTTGTGGCTTTTATTTGCAAATTCCAGCAAAACTTGCACAAATTAAAAATGCTAACTCTCCACAATTTTAATTCCTAGAAGAACATAAACCATATCGCAAAGGCATCGAACCAATCCATATCAAAGCCAAGACTTAATTGTCGATTGCAATGCGAAATTTAATTAAGCCAAACGAGAACAATTAAGAAGTCAAAAACGACAAGTAAACTAATTACTCAAACGGGAAACTTATGTTTGGTTCTTAGGGAAAGGAAGAGAAAGGGAGAGAAAATTTTAACATTTTTTCTTCCTTTGTTTGGTTCTACAAAAAGAGGAAGGAAAATATTCAAATTCCTATTTAACTTTCCTCTCATTTTTTCTTCAATTTTCCCCCTAATTTTCTCCTTAATTATTTTCTCTTCTTTTCTCTTTCTTTCCCTAACTTCCAAACAGAGCCTTAGAGGCAAGAGCTACCAATTCAAACTATGAAAAATATTGGTGAAAACATCATCAACACTCAAAATATAGCACCACAAATCAACACCGAAACCACAAAATCAAATTCTTCCACCTCGATAACAATTGTTTGAAACAAGCGGAGCCCAAACTAAATCATTCCGCAAATACCAGAATGTGTCGTGGACTCTCCCAAACACCCCCCTTAAACCACAATTAAAAACTCAAATATAAAACCAACCCGCGTGACGTGATCTCCCAACTGGGTTTTGAACAATCAGATGCGGAGGCAACTCTTTCTCCCACAATTCGGTATCGAAAAACCCGTCTCGCTGTTCCTCGAGCGAGTTGGCGAGACTCAGGGCTTCATCAAGCTTCGCCTTCAATACGGGTTCGGGCCGAAGACGCGGCTGGACAACCAACAGCCTCCTGTTGTACTCGCCGGCTTTTGAAGGGGTGGAGTGTAATGGGTTTATGGGGAGTTTGAGTGGGGAGGGTAGGGTTTGAGGGAGAGAGCGAAGAGGAGCTCGTGTGTGAGATGAGATTAGTCTCAACATTTGTTGCAGGCAGTTGCAGCTGTTTTCGGCTACTCAGCCTATTCTTTCTTTTGTGATTTTTTCAGGTTAAGCAATGCAGAATGAGAGCATCTACACTATCACATTAATTATTAATAATGGAGGTTAAATATCTACTTGCCCCTTGAATTATCAATTTTTTTTTTACTTTCTCCTTCAACTATCAATTGAACTCACTTCCCCTTCAACTATCATTTTCTTCTTTACTAAAGACAAATCACATTTCTCATCCAAAATTTGTGACGGAAACTGTTAACTTTTTTTTCTTTTGAACCGATGAAAAAAGAGAGAAGGTTATATGGACATTTTGTACACTTACAAGGCTACAACAATGAAGCCGACTTGATCAATTTTCATTTCGTCGATCAAACCAAAGCTAGGGTTTTTTTTTTTCCCGGATTGCTTGTTGGAAGTCTTGTACAATCTCCCTCGACAAAACAAAAAATCCCGTAGGAAGTCCTAGTGATCTCCATTGACGGAAAAAAAAAAAATTGCTACCACAATACATGGGAAGTACTGTAGGAAAAAACCCCAAGCGAGAGAGAGAGAGAGAGAGAAAGAGGGGTCGTAGGAAGAAGGGACATACATATAGGGATCCCGTTCTACTAAGGATTCCCTCAAACTCGTAATTTGCGGACCTCATGGATCGGGGTCGAATCTCGACGATCCGAACCGCTCAATGTGTTTAAAACGTGATTTTAAGGGTCTCTACGAGGATTCGTCCAAAAAAAATACTCGGAAGGGCTTCATTCGAGCATTTTTCGATAAATTATATATGTACGGTTATTATGAAAAACCGCTCGGATGAAACCCTTTCGGGTATTTTTTTTTGTGATTCCTCGCGTTAGCCATGGAAAACATGTTTTAAACACATTGAACGGTTTGGATCGTCGAAATTTGGTCCCAAAAATCAAAAAAGGGGTGGTCCTCACGGAAGAGATCTTTGAGGGAGTCCTCAATAGAACATCTTCCTACATATAGATATGTATATAAGTAGGTGAAAGACATTATTACCCTTGTTGCTAACTTTTTCATCCAAACCTTGGATGGAATGTGTGTAATTGACCAAGTAAGCAACTTTTATATAGTTGAAGGGGCAAGTAAATGAAATTAATAGTTGAAGGGGGAAGTAAAAAAAAAATTGATAGTTTAAGGAGCAAGTAGATATTTATCCCAAAATGAAAGTATGTTATGAATATGATCTTCATTATTTTTACAAGGGGAAAAGTTCAAAAAAGTTTTTAGTACTACTTAAATTTGTGTTTAGATTTTTTTTTTTTTTTATCAGCGTGTTTAGATTTAAATTGTCCATTGCAATTTTTCATAACAAATGAAGCCATACTTTAATTTGTAATCAAAACATAAGAAAGGGTTGGAGATTCTCTGCTCTGATATGGACGGAGAGACAAGATAAACCCGACTCATGACACTTCAGATCACATAACGGCGTGTGAAAATGCGAGCACAAGTGTGAAAACCTCTTTCAAGAACATCCAAATCTGTGGAGTAGAAAAATCTACGAAATCAATGATTGAAAGGACAAGAGTAGAGCGACGAGGATTGATAACACAAGCGAACGCCTAACTGAAGGGTTATATTACAAGCAAATTACCTTTAAGGTAGATGCTTACTCACCGACTTTGTGTTGTAGAAGTGGTGGCCCGAAGCGGAAGGCTACGTCGGTTGAAGCAAAGTAACTCAGTAGTTCGAGGTTGAATCGACAAGGACCAAATGCGACTGATGGAAACTTTTAAGAGTGGATTGGTTTAGTGATTTCTCTCTCTACCTCTAATAAGCTAGAAATGTAGTTACGCAACTAATTAAAATGACTTAGGTTAGGAGTTCAAATCACCCATAACTTAGGCCATTAGTAGCTTCTCGATTATAACTCAATTGGGATTCATGGGGTTTGACATGATCTGAGTCATGATTCCTTACATGGCGCCAGATTTGGTCTTTCAACTTGAGCCACTCATCCAAAGATTTTTCCATGCAATAGCCCTCCCAACACGATGGCCAAGGGTAAACAACGAGATTTGCTGACCATATCTATTGCCAAACTCTCAAAGCTTGGAGGGAAAAACTTTTTCTTGTCACCTACCTCGACATACTTGGTAAAAACTTTCTTACAAAATAATTCCAAACTTTTTTTTTTTTATCATCATCATCATCTTATCTCATCATCTCATCATCATCATCATCTCATCACCTTCTCATTATCTCATCGTCTCAAGAAACCTAATCAATCAATCTATATTATCTTATTGTCTCACTCGATTGCTGCACCTTTTCACCCTCACAGTAGTCTGTTGTTGTCAATCATCTCATCCACTTCCAGTCGTATTCTCTGCTAAACTTCTCTTTCTCATTGCATGTATCTTTAAAAGCAAGATACGGGAAAAAAAAACTTCTATTGATGATTAACTTGTGTTTGTTTGGAAATATGTGTGGTTAATCTTAGGACACGTGTACTTCTTTTTGACATTAAATATATTGATCTTTTTGGGTGCCGCCCCACCTTCAAATCCCGGTTCCACCTCTGCTAGGGCCTCGACACATATTCGTGTTTTTTATTCAACAATTTGCGGTAGCGCCATGATCAATCACATACTAAGCACAAGGTACTTCATTTTTACTTCTAACCCAAAACCTTAATCTTCAATTTTGCTTAGTTATTTTTGGAAAATGATTTTTGGCTTTTTGCACTTCACTTTCTTATAAATGCACTCCAAAATTTGTCATTTAGTTTTGCCTTGTGTATATTATAAAGCACTAAAAGGTCAAATTTTGGAGTGCATTTATAAAACAGAGGAACTTAAAAATCATTACCACGGTGTTTTCTGTATAAATTGAAGTCCTAAATTTAGTTATATCCTTACTTGAAATAGATAAGATTCAAAAAACAAAAACACCATCGTAGGAACATGAGGTTCTACACGACTTGCTTTGGATTCCAAGAGCCCTTCAAGGTGCTTTATGATGGAACTTTTATACATCACCTTCTTGTCCATCGTATTACATCAGCCGATTCTGCACTCTCAAATATCCTGGGTGATGCTGTCAAAATATTTACTACAAGGTCTGTATTATTTGTTTACTCTTTTGATGGTATGATAACATGAAGTTTTACTTCACTTTCACTAGATAAAATTTGTGATATGCATGCTTTCATTTTTGCCTGCATTGCTTGTAGATGTGTTCTTGCAGAGTTAAAAAAGCCTCAGTGAATCATATTCTAAATCTCTTAAGGCAGCTCGTAACCTCATAACTACGAGGTCAGACTCTCTCTCTCTCTCTCTCTCTCTCTCTCTCTCTCTTCACCCCCCCCCCCCCCCCCCCCCCGGGAATATTGACTTGAAATTAACTTAATTAAGAGAGATTTGAAAAAGGCAGCCCACTTACCCACTAGCATGCAAGTATATTATAGCATCAAATTTTGGGTGATGCCGCCGTGATCTAAGGAGGCCTGGCTATACACTTGTTTGGTACTCTTATTTCTAAAGATGCCTTTTTTTTATTATGAACCTGGGAGTACTATGTTTTGACGTTTGTGCAATTTTCAGGTGTGACCATGAGAAAAGGAAGAGTGATGTGTCTTGCATGATGGAAGTTTGTTGGAGAAAACAATCCCGAGCATTTCTTTCTTGCTACTCAAGATGCTAATTTAAGGAAGAAGTTACAGGACGTTTGTGTTTTCAAATGACATAAAAGATGCATTGTTCCTTTGAGTTGGATATTTATGTTTCAGGTTTTTTAGCTTCCTCTTTTTTTCCGGTCAATGAAATCATTTGAACAGATTGGTAAAGACCATTGGCACTTTTGTAAATGGACTTGTATTCCATCTTTGTATTGGGTGGTACATAGCTAGTGTTTTTCCATAGGTTCCCCTTGCTTTATTCGTATGCTTCTTGTTGTCAAGTGCGTCAATGGTGATACTTCTCCGCAATTCATGGAGCGGCCTTTGTTATGTTTGATATTTTTTTTCTAGATATTTTTTTTCTAGTTATATAAATATTTCAAAATTTTTATTTTAGTTAAATTACAAACTACAATACCATGTTTGATCTGTTGTGGACACCCCAATTTGGGCTTACGAAAATCCATAGCATTCCTGATGATGAAAACAGACTTTCAAACATGTCTTAGAGCTTAAAAGGGATGATTGAAATTTATCCAAAACACTTCCAAACCAAAAACCAAAAGAAACCATTGAACCCATTCCATGTACCTGAAGTATATCTGCATGTGCCTGAAGCACCTCCCTTCAGGTGCCTGAACCTTCCTCATGCACCTGAAGAAGCATCCTCCTTCTGGTGCCTGGACCTTGCTCATGCACCTGAAGCATCCTCTTTAGGCGCTTGAACCTTCCCCATGCACGTGAAGCATCCCTATAGGCGCCTGAAGCTCTTTTTCCAGAATTTTTAAATTTTGAGCAGGAATATCTGGGTGTAATGATTATGATGCGATCTTGCAGATTACCTTCAGGGAGGAGCGTCTTATCCTAAATAAACCCCCAAAGTGACCCCTAATGGACCTAAACCAATCTTTGGAGCTCTATATAAACTCTCACACCCCTCCTTTGAATGGGTTCCACCATATTCTGAAGAAAATCCACCAAGCCAACCACTTCTTTCTCATAAAAACCACAAAATCCAGTCCAATATCACCTCCAACCCATCCACATTCCACCCAAAAAACCCATTTTACTTGAGTTTTGCCATTCCCTTTTCAAGAAATCACCTAAAACCAGTTTATAATCTCATCCAAGCCATCCATCATCCATCAAAACCCATTTCCATTGTCCAATCATCCATTTAAAGCTCTAAAAGGTAGTAAATCTACCCAATCAGTGTTGCAAAGTCCTTTTTGTGGGAAGTCAGTAGGTCTATGTTGGTTCTTGATACCAATAATGGGCTTACAATGACCAAGCATATCAAAAGAGCATTTTTGCTCGACACCTAAAGTAGCGGCTTCAAGCTCTATTCATTGTCATCTCATTCTGTTCTAAAATACTTTGACTTGGTCTATAGTTATGGTGATGATGATTTAAACTCCAAAAACAAACTGCTTACTTTCTGTTTTAAGGAGGAAAATGGCCATCAATGTAGTCAAAACCATTTATTTATCACAAAATCTCTATTGGAGGTCATTTTCTTCGCATAAAAGAGTGGAATGTCTCTGTTTTGGTTTTTGAATGGATTAAAAAAAGAAACATGTTTTATGAGGTGTAAATGATGTTTTATGGTGTTAATGTGTTGTTAGATGAAGCTTTCAAGTTTGTTTTCCTCCCAAAAGAGTGTTAACACCATTATCGTATCAGTATCAAAAGAAAAACAGAGGCAAAAGTGAGTTTGAGCAAGCACCTGAAGCAGTAGCTTCTGGCACCTGAAGCAGTAGCTTCATGAGCCCAAAGCCCCTTTCAGGTGCCTAATCCTATCAACTTCAGGCGTTTGAAGCACTCCTTTAGGTGCTTGAAAGAAGACAGAAGGATCAGATTTGATTTTACAAAAAGGGTTCCAAAAGCATGTCGTTTCACTATTTTTACAGTTTGTAGTTGTTGTTACCATTATTTATGCCACCCTATCATCATGTTACATCATCTACACGGATATATCATCTATACGATCACAAGCATACACTTTCATATGATAAATTGTGATGATCTTTGCACACTTGCCTCCTCTACTTCGTTTACGTGGTTTGAGTTTATGAAATAAATACTTTCCTAAAATCCCTTAAGTACTTAGTAGAGACCGGTCTCCATAACCGGGTGAGGGGGGTGCCTTAAAAACCTTCCCCCCTCGTAACTTAGCTCCCGAACCCGAGAAATCTTGATAACGATGTGCCGGTAAAAGCTTTTTTCCAAAATAAGGGCAAAAGAGTCATTTTTTTAAAACCGATTTTTCGGGTACTGTAACGCCCCCAAAATTTGGGCACTTTAATTATTATTACAGACCATAAATAAGTTTAACCTCAAACTTTAATACAAATAATTATGTCTCCAATTACTATATAAATAACAACCAGGGTGGTTCTAGGTCTTCGCCTATCCCTATGTCGGGTCATTCCCCACTCCAGTAGCACTGCCTGCTCCATAGGACTGATCTCCAGAGTATCGGTCCTGTCCATCTAGATAATCTGACATAATACGTCAGAGTCGCGCAGGCAACATCGTGGTATTATGCCAAGGTTACACAAGTGCAACACCATGAGCATGACCCAGTAGTTCACTATGCTAAACTTCTAAGTAGCAATTCTAGAACAATAAGTTCATAAACAGTATATGATATTTGTGAACAGTAAACCATGCAATGCATCATGCGTGTCTATGCGGATCAGAGTAAACATGCGCAGAAAATAGTATTTCCCTTTCAGTATCTTAAAACAATGCCACGTGTCATTTCCTCAAAACAGTTTCTTAATCAGTTCTCAAAACATAACTCATTTATCATCAGTTTTTCCCAAAAATCGGTTTTCTCGTATCAGTGCCTCTTTCAGCATTCTTTTTCAAATTTCATATATCTCTCACCACTCGAAAGTTATTGGTCCGTGTGCGCCTCCTTTCAGCTGACGGTACCAACCTTTCCGCTCGAGGTCCCGGCCGTCGTGCATCACCGAACTTCACAGCCTGTTTGCACGGTCCGTCCACCCCGCGACTCACACGACACAGTCCCGGCCGCCTTGCATCACTAAACTTAACAGCCTGTTTGCAAGGTCCATTCACCGTGTGTTGTGCATGCTTAGCCCAAACATCCAAGTTCTCTCGGCGAACTGGAAATGGCGCTCTCGCTGCACTACCGCATTAAAACCATTCCTTCAAGTTCTCTCCGCGAACTTGAGGTGGCAACAATTTCATCTCATCTCATTTCATTTTATTTCCCGACAATTTCATTTCTTTTCCAAAAACTCATTTTCATTCTCATCTCTATTTTCTTATCAACAGCTATTCAAATTTTTCAGTTCGGTGTCGTAACGTATAGTGGACGTGCCCAATGCCAGATGCTCATAATCATGCCCATGCAATACTCAATAAATTCTCTTTCAAAAAATTTATATTCTCCAAATAAACATTTTCTCACATAAAATCACACATTTTAATGCACCAATTTTCTCCAAAAATAATATTTCCTCCAAAAATTTCCTCACAATAAATCATGCACTTTAATGTACCAACTCTAAAAAAAATAATATTATCCAATTTCTCTCTCTAATTTTATTTCTCATAAAAAAATCCAATTTCTTCCTTGTTCTTTTTTTCAAAACTATTTTATTTCTTTTTAAAAGAAATAAAACTAGTCAACTTGCTCTCTCTAAAATAATTTCAACAAACTTCTTTTCTAGAAATTTCTTGCCAAAAATTTAACTCAATTAGTTATGAACTTTCTAAAATTTTTTTTTTTTTGTCTCTCCAAAAATGTACTCTTTACATTTCTAGAAAACTTTCTTCCTAATAAGCTTTAAATAAAACATCTTTTCTATATCTAGTAAAATCACAACTTTCTTTCTAGAAAAATTTATTCAACTCTAGTTACTCCTCTTCTTTTCACCATGAAACACACTCACTAATTAATTAGTAAAAAATTTCTTGGAAAAAAATTTATTAAAACTTTCCTTCATATTTATTTAGTAAAAACTCCATACTTTCTTACAAAAATTTTCATGAAATAATGGATATTTCTTTCTAGTAAGAAATAAGTCCCCCATTAAAATAAGTTAATCTACTTAACTAAGAAAAATTATCTCATTCAACAACCAATGATTTAATCCACTAAGATTAACTAGTTCTTCCAAGAAATATCAACATAATAATGCTAGATTCTTGTCTAGAAATACACATCTTCTATTCTCTTCTAATCAACTTCTAATCACTTTAATCTTACTAATCCCACTTCTAATTTCATGAAGAACCATTCTAATTAGAACCTAATTAACATTCTTGTTAATCTTTCAACATGAAATCCTCTTTCTTAAACATTAATTAAAATGCTTAGTATCAAAATACATGCATAAATTAACCCAATCAAACTTCAAAACTATACTTAAAAAATTAATTAGAACATCATAATGAAACTAGAAATAACTAAATAGAAGGTTAGTTTAGTAAACTACCTTGATTTCCGGGTGTAAACCGGAAGCCGATTAGCAATCCTTTGGTGTGGAGGCTCCTTAATCTCCCTAATTTTCTTACTAATTAACTTAGTAAGAAGTTAATTAGTACCCTAATAGGTTGACTTTGTGCTGGTTAAAGTGGTTGGTTTGTTGGGAATAAGGGAGACATACATATATGGAAGGTGTAAAGTGGTCCAAAGAATAAAGAGTGGGCTGCAAAAGAGAGCTCCCTCTCTCCCCTCTAAAACTTTCGGCCTCCCTCCCTCTCTGTATGGCCGAACTACTCATGTGTGTGTGTGTGTGTGGGGGGGGGGGGGGGGGGGGGGGGCGTATATGTGTGCTTGAATAGCACATGGGCAAGTACACAAGTAGGTTCAACTTGCACTCTAGGTTTAGGCTAGTTTCTAGGTTGTTCTACACTTGCAAGTTAAGGAATATGGGGAAGCAATTGGGAACCCAACGTGGGAATGATGGTGGGGGAAAAATATGCCTCTTGTTGTGTAGGTTTTTGCATGGTCACCTTTGTTATGGGGTGTTTTTAGGAGCTTATACACACAATTTGCATGTGCATGGAAGATGTAGCTATGGGGTAGCCTTAGTGGTAAGGGTGAGCATAAACCGATCCGACCCGCAAACCCGATCCGACCCGACGGGTTTCGGTCGGGTTAAAAGAAGTGTCGGGTCGGGTTCGGGTCTCCATTTTTAAAAATTTCGGGTTTCGGGTCGGGTCTAGGGTGAGATATTTCAGAGGTCGGGTCACCCAACATATATAAATGCATAGTTACCACATCAGCGTACAGCCAAAGCTACCCCTCTCTCATTTCTCAAATTTCATATCTGTCTCTCTCCCATCTCCTCTCAAATCACTCCTCTCTCTTAGATCTCTCCCATTTGTCCAAACGGCAGACACCATCAACGTCAACGACAAAGCTTCAACCGACGCCGACGATGGCGGTGACACAGCAAGGCGGACGACATCCGTGAAAGTCTGAGAGTATGTGTCCGCTGTGTTTGACGATGGCGGCGACATAGCCATCCAACCGACGACGAGGACAAACCGAGTCAACCAACTCTGTGTGTGTGACTCTATTTCTCTCTCTCATGTGTTTGTGTGTGTGACTGTGAGATCTCTCTCTCTCTCTCTCTCTCTCTCTCTCTCTCTCTCTCTCTCTCTCATGTCTCTGTGTCTTTTTTGTGATGAATATGAGTGGATCTATGAATGAATTTCTGGTGGGGTTACCTTTGTACTTCATTCCATTCATTGATTCCTGGGTTTGCTGATTTTCTGAATCAACGAGAAGTTATGGGTTTGCCTTTGCTTTGCACTTTGTTGGTTTTCTGGGTGTGTTGATTTAGGCGTACAAGTTACAACCCGACGTAACCCGACCGACCCGAACCGAACCCGACGTAACCCGATCCGATCGGTTTACGGGGTAGTTCGGTTCGGTTTCGGGTTGTGTTTTTCCCAACCCGACCAAATCTGACCCGACCCGAACCCGACGGAAACCCGACCAACCCGACCCGTGCTCACCCCTACTTAGTGGGCTAAGTATAGGGAGAATATTCTCCCTTAAAACATAGAACCATGTTTCATGGAGACTTGGGGCCCAAGGTCTAGCCTAAGTAGGTCTAAGTTGTGTAGATTGTGCTCTAATACATGTATTGTGTGTGTATGTATAGGTTGCTCCTAAAATAGCAAGGCTTATTTTAACTAGTTTTGGATTCAAAACCTTAGCTTAGGAAACTTTCCTCAAGCATCACTTACTTGCATAAGTGAACTTGCAATAACTCTTGCATGTGCAAGAGTACACATCACATGCACACACATCACACACACACACACACTCTCTCTCTCTCTCTAACTTGATCAAAGGACCAATTTCCAAAGTGTAGTGGGGAGGGAACCAAGGCTTACCGATGTAGTTGGATGGGATAATGGCGGTTGTTGGGGTGGTTTCGAGTATTAAAAACAGCCTCCAGGTGCTACGGTAGTGTAGCGGGTGTGTTACTCGGTCTCGCACGCTCGCATGCATGGCTAGAATTCTAGTTATTCGAATTAAAAAGATTAAATAATAATTTAATAGAAAAAATATTCCAATTAATAGGAAATTAAAATTAATTATTAAATTATTAAACGACATTTTTATTTGAAAAATTCGGGTCGTTACAGGTACGATCCTTAAACCCGGGTGGCGACTCCAAAATCAAACTCACATTTTCCAAACCGTTCTCAAATCCAACTTGATTGAGATTTTGCGGGGTGTCCACATCTGTTTTTAGCTACCTATTTAAATTTTGTTTACAAAAACTTAGGGAACAAATTTTAAATTCACTTTAAGCCTCCAAAATATCAGAGCCGGCCTTGTATGTGGCCAGTTTTTAAAGAGAGAGACAGGTATTTTTCTTATTTCCTCGGGCTCTTGGGTTCCTACTTTGATTTTTAGGTCCAAGAATCTGAAATCAACTTCTGTTCCAACATATTTGGAGATTATTTTCTTTGAATCGGATTGTATTAATGATAAAGCACTATAATCGGGATTTTATTTTTTGATGTAATTCAAGATAAAAGCTCAATTTAATGTTGACATATTTTTTTTTTGACTTGTATGTTTTTTTTTAGTGACTATACTATGCTGGCAACCCATATTTGGAGTCGGGCTTGGACAAGCGAATCATATGAGCCGCCCCTATTGACTACATGTGGGTGGTTGTATTTCTAGTACCTCTAAGGTCTAGGGTTCAAGGTTTGGTGGAGGGTAAAACAATTTCTTCTGTTGAAACTTGAGCGGCTCAACTCGATAGTGCCACATAATCACATATATTTGGATCACGAGTAGCGCACTAACTCAAGTATCCCAAAATCAATGAGTATTTTCTTTTTCTTTTTTTTATAACCAAGTGTCCAAATCAGTTTTCGCACACTTCAACTAACTCTGAGAGACCAATCCAATCGTCCACTAGTGGAAGCCCCATTTAAAGCCAAAGCAAAGGTATGTATGGATTGACCCCAAAAGAGTTGATAGCACCTACGAAGTTTCGAACCTGAGACCTTAAGAGAGAGTAAAACTCTAAGTTTTAAGCCTTGACCGCTATGCGAATCCCTAGGGTTATCAATAATGAGTCATGACCAAATCAATTAATTTATCAATAGGATCCTCTGCTATTGTTCTTAATTCTTGTTTCACGTTTGTGATCTAATCCTGGCTCTCACAAACTTTAATAGTTTGAGATATTTGTTGGAAATTTCGGGATTTCGATTAATGAAATCGGGCAATTCAGAAGATTTTTCGAAGCAACTGAATGAACGCGCTTTGTTCCACTCAAAATCCTCCGACCCTGCCCTGTCTAATTGCAGGATTTATGTCGATAGTTTTTGATTTTGTTCATGGCTAAATATCTAAGGTCTCTTTGTGGTTATGTGTGTGGCATTCGGCATTACCCACTTCTATCAGACATGTTACGGACTCTACATTGCAAATAATTTGTTCATTTGTATTTTGTGCAAGGGAAATAGGAGTGGGTTTGGTTCGCCAAAGCAGTTTATGGCAAAGTTTCATGGGCTGTGATTCTAGACGTTTTATCCTGAAAGGCAGACGCCGATGCAACCCCCAATTTATCCTGGAAGGCAGATGCCGATGCAACCTTCAATAATCTCAATAAGCGAGAAATCTATTTCAAAGAAATTGTAATACATAGGACTCGATTCGCTTTGTGTTATTTCATTTCCGTTAGGTAATCTGTTACTATTATTTTTGTATTATAGATGAAGGGGCCGGTTCCGTGGACACATAAAATAACACATAAAATGACACTTCATCTCAACCCTTGAAATCAACGGCTGAGATCAAATCTTAATGGATTGCCCTCAAACTCTCTCTCCCCTTCCACACCTAATCTAATCTTACCTTTTCTCTCTCCCTATAACCTCACGGCAAGCCCATCTCCCCTGATTTCTCCATCCTACTTCGGCGACCCTTTTCAAGTGAACCAAACTGCGGTGACGGCGACCCATCTCTTTGCCAGATTTAAACAAACAGAGACCCAAATTTTCTTTTCTCCAACTGGGTCTCAAAATTTGTATTACACTGTTGTGCAGAAACCCAAAGTAGAGAATATAAACACAAACAACAAGAAAACAAGAGACAAGGATTTACGTGGTTCCCTCCCAAGCACGGAGCTCTAGAGGTACGTCCACGGGGAAAGAGCAAGAGGATTCACTAACAATGGGGAGAAATACACAGAGCCGGCTATACCCGTAACTCTCACTTGAAGCATCCACACAATAACTAGGGACAAATCTCTGAGGCGCGACCTACAGAGCATCAAACGTCTCACACACACGAAAGAGACACACACAAACCCTAGATATCTCAAATCCCAACTCAAGACTAAACCCTAGGAGGCCACAAGGCTCCTATTTATAAGAAAGTACAAAAAAAATAGGTCAAAACCTCTTTAAAAACGCGCAGCCGCACAAATTCGCGTAACCGTGGTCCGGACGGGGATTCGGTGGTCCGGACTACCGACGGTGGTCCGGACGGGGGTTTTGGTGGTCAGGACTACCGAGGCAGAATGGCCAAAAACGTCCCAAAATTCACTGGTCCGGACGGGGCTTTCCTTGGTCCGGACCATAGGTCCAGAAAACGACTTTCGCACCAAATTTTGCACCTTTCTTCGACCGTCTTGAATTCAAGGCATATCTCCAACAATCTCCACCTTGACTTGAATTCCCTTCCAAGCCAACAACATAGTGCAATCCTCTCAACACTCGCTCTTCCCACAACGCCCCTCTCGGGGCAGCCCCACACGGGGCTCACATCAATGGCACCAACAAACAAGGCGCAAGCACCTCTGCTTGACCTTGTTTCCACTACTGAGTAAACCCAGCCACACGTGCCTCCACAAGCTCCACCTTGAGCTTAACACCACAACTCCCCTTACGGAGTTAATCACCAATGAGCAACCATCTTCCACCAAATGTCGACCACATGCATCCATTACTGATGCCAAAGAAGATGTGCTCAAACTCCACCCGGAGTTAACCGATTCTACCACAGAGCCTTGTATGCCCTCATGCATACTCCCAATAGTTGAACCCGAATTCCTCTCAACAGATGAAGACCCCAACGATGGAGCACCCACAATCGTACTACCATCAAGCACATAGAGGTTACCCAATTTCTGACCCTTCACGAAAATCCGAGCACCCAACGACACACTCAAGACTCCACCTTCAGCAGTGTACCTCCAACCCACGGAGTCGAGAGCGCCCAAAGAGATAAGGTTTCTCCTCAAATCTGGTACATGTCGAACACCAAGCAATGTCCTCACAATCCCATCATACATCCTGACCTTGACTGTTCCAACCCCAACAATTCTACAGGGCATGTTATTCCCCATAAGAACTGTATCACTTTGAACCGCCTCATATGTATCAAACCAATCCTTACGTGGACACATCTGGTAGGAGCATCCAGAGTCAAGAATCCACATGTTTTCACAACAGACATCGACATCGCTTACTGCCAAAGCAATGGCAGCCTCAAACCCTTCCGGATCATCTTCGACGTAACCAGCAACACCCTTCTCTACAAACTTGTCCTTCACCCTCGGACAATTTTTCACCATGTGCCCGAATTTCTTACAATAAAAACACTGTATTCCATCCATATATGTGGTTTTAGAGCTAGAAATCCCTTTACTGCTCAAATCCCTCCCACCAGTCTTTCCCCGCACCACCAAAGCTTGATCATCATGAACACTACTCTCACCGGATACCTTTTTCCTCAATTCTTTAGAATACAAACTAGACTTTACGTCCTCCATGGAAATCGTATCCCTCCCATATAACATAGTAGTCACAAAGTGTTCATATGATGCAGGTAAAGAACATAACACAATAAGGGCTTGATCTTCATCATCAATCACAACCTCAATATTTTTTAAATCCATAATAATTCGGTTCAACTCATCTAAATGGTCTTTTATGGGCGTACCTTCCTTCATACGAAAAGTATAAAGGCGCTGCTTCAAGTACCACCGGTTGGTTAGCGACTTCGTCATATAGATGCTCTCCAATTTCAACCAAATACCGGCTGCCGAATCTTCCTCCCCAACCTCGCGAAGCACATCATCGGCTAGACACAATTGTATTGAACTGAGTGCCTTCGCATCAAGATCCTCAAACACACTATCCTGCATATCAGCAGGTTTCTTCGACACCCCCAACAAAGCCTTGCTTGTTCCTTGTTGCACCAACAAAGCCTTCATCTTGATACGCCACAAACTGAAAGAAGCGCTTTGCCCATCAAACTTCTCAACTTCAAAGCGAGTCGCCATTGAAACGACCCCAAATACACAAACGCAGCGGAAAACACAAGCCTCGGTTTGAACCCAGAGCTCTGATACCAATTTGTTGTGCCGAAACCCGAAGTAGAGAATATAAACACAAACAACAAGAAAACAAGAGACAAGGATTTACGTGGTTCCCTCCCAAGCACGGAGCTCTAGAGGTACGTCCACGGGGAAAGAGCAAGAGGATTCACTAACAATGGGGAGAAATACACAGAGCCGGCTATACCCGTAACTCTCACTTGAAGCATCCACACAATAACTAGGGACAAATCTCTGAGGCGCGACCTACAGAGCATCAAACGTCTCACACACACGAAAGAGACACACACAAACCCTAGATATCTCAAATCCCAACTCAAGACTAAACCCTAGGAGGCCACAAGGCTCCTATTTATAAGAAAGTACAAAAAAATTAGGTCAAAACCTCTTTAAAAACGCGCAGTCGCACAAATTCGCGTAACCGTGGTCCGGACGGGGATTCGGTGGTCCGGACTACCGACGGTGGTCCGGACGGGGATTTTGGTGGTCCGGACTACCGAGGCAGAATGGCCAAAAACGTCCCAAAATTCACTGGTCCGGACGGGGCTTTCCTTGGTCCGGACCATAGGTCCAGAAAACGACTTTCGCACCAAATTTTGCACCTTTCTTCGACCGTCTTGAATTCAAGGCATATCTCCAACATACACAACCCATGAGACGGTTAATAGCTTGTAGTTCGTTGCTTTATGTTGTATATATTTACAGCTCTAGTGTACTGGATGTGCAAGATACACTAAGCCTAGAGTTCTATATATTGCCCTTTGTCTGTACTCTGTAAATTGAGATTGAGAAATACATTATTCAAGAACTCTCTAATTTTCTCGATTGTTCTCTCTCAAATTGTGTGTGTGTTCAATTTGCTCTTGTTGGGGTTGTGTATTTTTCAAAAGAGTTCATCAAAAACACTTGTCCCACATCGGCTAACTAGAAAACATTTTTGTTCCTTATATGTGTGGAGGCTCCATGGATTATTGATGAGTTAGGCCCAAGAAAGGCCTCACGTACCCACGGGTTGGGCCAATGTCCAAGCCAATTTGGGAAAACCTATCTGGAAACCAATTAACCAGGTGCGTGTTGCGATCCTTGTGCGTGCAGGGGGGTTTTGCAAAATTTATTAAGGAAAATATTTTCTCTTTTGACCAATCAGTTTCTTTTGGAAAAGATTTTCCCTACCGTTACCAAATTTTCCCTACTGTTACAGAACTTAAAAAAAAAAAAAAAAAGGTGTCTCAATCAGTGCAAAATAGTCGTTACATAATTGTTTAAAACGTGTGCAAATAAATTTTTGGTAAATTGATTCAATCACAGCAAAGTGATTGATTTTGCTTTCCGAAAAAAATTATTTTCGCCTTGCCTATAAAAGGGGCTATTCTACAGCCAGTTTACACACACCGAAAAATCATTTCAATACAGAGAGTTCAAAGAGCAAGAAAGGTCGATTGTGTTTTGCATTTTTCGGTCTTTTTCCGTTCAGAAAAGATCGAGACAGAGGCTGTATTCTGGGCTATTTTATCCTGGAGACGGCGTGGCTGGTACTGCTTGCACAGTGAGGGCGGAGCCGCGAAACGTCTTAAGTGAGTGACCTAGTCCGCAACTCAACCCAAAATAGCAGCCAATTTCTTGCAGTATTTCTGTTTTATTACAGATTCTGAGGTAAACGGTTCCATAATTTTTTACAGTATTTTCAACATTTTTAAGAGGTTTTTTTATCCGCAATGAAATTCGAGAACAAATTCGTTTCTGCTCCCACCGATATCAACAAGCCATTTCGATTTGAAGGCTTGCACTATAAACAGTGGAAACAGAAGCTGTTCTTTTACCTCACTGCCTAGAAATTGGCTTCCTACTGTTCTTCTGTTAAACCCGCTGCCATTGATCCGTCCACTGACCAAAATCGTCAAGAGATTCAAAAAAGAACTGATAATGATTTTTTGTGCAAAAACTATATCCTAAATGCCCTGTCTGATGACCTATATCATTACTACTCTACTTTTGAAACTACAAAGGATGTTTGGGATGCAATACAAAAAAAAATATGATAATGAGGAGGCTGGGTCGAAAAAGTATGATGTGAGTTGATATCTGAAATTTCAGATGGTCGATGAAAAATCTGTGGTGGCCCAATCCCATGAGTTACAAAAAATCACTCATGAAATTTTGTCTGAAGGTATGACTATTGATGGAAAGATTTCAGGTTGCAGTCCTTATCGACAAACTTCCTACAAGATGGAAAGATTTCTAGAAAGATTGGAATACCCTATCGGATGACTCCAAGGCAACCAGTGGATATCTGTTCAATATTGCTGGTGGTGCAGTTTCTTGGAAATCTAAGAAACAGACAATATTGGCACAATCAACGATGGAGTCTAAGTTGATAGCACTAGCTGCTGCTAGTGAAGAGGCAGGTTGGTTGAGAAACCTTTTGTCAAAAATCTCTCTATGGAAGACCAATACCGGCGATCTTAATCCACTGCGATAGTACCGCGGCTATTGCGAAGGGTCAGAACCGTTATTATAACGGTAAGAGACGACAAATACGTCATAAACACAGTACAGTGAGAGAGCTCTTTACTACTGGTGCTGTTAGAGTGGATTATGTCCGGACGAAAGAGAACCTTGTAGATCCTTTGACGAAAGGACTGGCTCGGGAAAAGGTGTGGTACACCTCGAAAGGGATTGGACTGAGGCCCATTGAGAAATGAGTCACTTGTGATGGATACCCAACCTAGAGACTGGAGATCCCAAGAAATATGTTCAAAGGGAAAAACGAGTCACATTGGTGATATGTTGAGAATCATGCAAAATTAAAAATTAATTCAATCCCTAAAAAGCATGACATCCTATAGCGTGAAAAGGTTGGGTTATTTTATGACACTTAATGAGTTATATAGCTCCATTTGGAGTGGAGTACCTAGACTACAAGAGTACTCTTGATAAACTCACCTATGTGAATGTTGGAGTGTGACCGCTCCTCAAGAGGATTGGGGCAAATTCTTTAGGTCGTTCATGAAACCGGGATATAAGCACATGACCATAAAGTGCTGGCTTAAGAACATTACACAAAGTGGCGCTGTGTGTGTGGTGTATTTAGCCTTAGAGTTCAAGACCACAAGTCACCTAGTATCTTACTGAAGCACTCACACTATGTAACAGTTCAAGTTTGTAGACACCTTTATTTATGCACTGCTCTATACCTTCTTGCTCGATGAATATTTTTTTAAAAAAATACAAGTGGGGGATTGTTGGAGTTGTGTATTTTTCAAAAGAGTTCTTCAAAAACACTTGTCCCACATTGGCTAACTATAAAACATTTGTATTCCTTATATGTGTGGAGGTGTAGACACCCCAAAATGAGCGTTCACGTACATTTTAATCCCCAATGATGAACGGAAATACCCGGAAGAACTCTCGGATTGAAATTCTCCAAGTCAACTCAGTCAACAGTACCGCACGGTACTCATCTCTCAACGCACGGGACAGCCAGTGTCACGTACAGCAGAGTTTTGGAAATTTGACGGCCAAGTGTGCCGCACGGTACACAAGTTGTGCCGCACGGCACAGTTTGTGTACCGTACGGTACTGTTTACGGGTTCCCAGTTTTCACAGGTTCCCAGCAAGCCGAAAGTGTTGACAAGATTGGTTCCCCCGCCGTGGCCGAAAGGGAAGATCATGGCCGAAAGGAATAGGCTACTCCCTATGCCATTGTCCCCCTGGGCAAGAATCAAGAAAGGATTGGGAACTACATTCGGCTCCCCCATCCTCTATAAAAACCGTTCAAACCCAATGGGAAGAAAACGGCCGGACCCCATACGATTTCTGTGTAAGAAAGATCACGAAACTCCGCTCTTGGATATCATTTTCATTGCCAAAACCTCTTAGCTACCATCTCCACCATAATCAATCCAATATCATTCTCTCTGCCAAAGCCAAACCCAAAGCAGGGACCCATCCCCTGTTTTTGGCTTCAAAGCCGTAAGTTAATGATTCCAAATTGACCAAAGTTGAAACCCTCAATCCCACTTATCAATATACTAGAGTGAAAGTGAGGTCCAAAGAAGGTTCAAGCAGTATTCGGAAGTTCAATCCGACGCTCAATCCGAGAGTTCGAAACCGAAGGTATAAACCCGTTTCGCCAAATTCCTTGAGTTTGGTACCCTGAGGGGAAGGGTACCAAGGGTGGAATGATTCCTTGTATCATTTCCATGCTTGGTATGCCCAAATTACAGTAAGTTCAGTTTCATTTCACACCTCCCGGTCGCGTCGTACGGTGAAAACATCGCCTCGCACGGAGCGATTCAACGAGGAGGGACATCTCATACTCAATACACTGCCTTCTCCCTTGAAAGTAGTTCATTTCGAATGCATTTCATACCTTGTATGTGCCTCTGATCAATCATTTCGAAGAGCCAAAGTTTCAAACTGTTTTTGCAGCCAGGTGTGCCGCACGGCACTCTTACTGTGCCGCACGGTACACTTTGAGTGCCGTACGGCACCCATTTGAAAATCTGACCGTTAATTTGAAGAACAGTGTCGCACGATACACTTTTTGTACCGCACGGTACATCAAGTAGGCCGCACGGCACAGTTTTCTCGTAAAATATTAAATTTGAACCTTCCCCCTGCAGGAACAGTTTGAAGTTTGGATTTTCGTTTGATTTCTGTTACTTACATATTAGTCATTTGCTTTTCTTATTATTATCGTCTGCTTTGTTTAAATTAAGTGTTTATCTGTTGAGGTTCAGCAATATATTGTTTTCTAGTAAAATCCCACAAATGTTTAGTAAAGACCGATTTTTAATCGGGCAAACGGGGTGCATTAAAACCCTTCCCCGTTTGTAACCCGGCTCCCGAATCCGAAACGAATCTCTGGTTTTCAATTGGTTTTATGAGTCATTCTCTCAAATCATCATTTTCAAATTGGTTTCTCGGGTCCCAAACTGTTTTCTCAAAACCCGGGTGGCGACTCTAAAAATCCTTGTTTTTCGAACCGTTTCGAAAACCATTGCCCGAACCGAGTGGAGGTCGACCGTCCACAAAATGGCGACTCTGCTGGGGATATTTTAAGTTAATCTTTATTTTGAAGTTTTACACTTGTAAAATGACCATTCGAAGGCTTGACACCAAGTACGTGCTTTATGCTGTACTAGAAAGGATTGATGTCAGGGTGAAAGCCCGATCAGTCTGGACTGGAGCTTTCTCGGTTGTTCGCATGAGTAGAATTTCAAAATTTTTGATTAATTTAAAGAGCGAGCCAAGCTTGAAAAACATTTGTGGGATTTTTGAAAACAATTTTATTGCTGAACTTTTGCATCACTTGCATCGATGTTGGATAAACCCCGCTGCTGCGTCTTGGTTACCCTACCCAGCTCGCTGGTGTTAGGACATCCCCGGATGCTCAGCAACCTTGGACCGTGATGAGTCAGCCTGCCGCTTGACCTTTGCCATGCAGTACACTTGGCACTGGGAGGCAAATATTGGCTCTAGTCTGGGGAACCCCCTATACCAAAACCGGCCTTTGCATATAATTAACCTAGAACTTTCCAAACTAGGACAGGAACCCACAGGTTAAGATTATGTGATATGCCTTATTAACTGTTTAACCGCTTGTCATCTACCTGTATTGCATGCGCATACATGATAGCTTTTACCTTAGGTTGTCACATCCTCACTTCCACAGCAATAAGAAGGATTATCCCAATAATCAAAGGCTCTGTCCAATAAAATAAACTCTTTTTAAAGAAAATTCTGCGATTGGCTCTCTTCCTCGCGGTAATTAGAATGTTGTATTTCTTTTATCAGAGTCTGTAACCCAAAAATGAGCAATCAATCCGGAAGCAAAAAGCTCAAGTCCACCTTTACCACCCATCATGGGGCACCGGTGTGGATACTTGAAGAGATAGATAATGAAGAGATAGGGAATGAGGTATCAGATAAAGACAAGCTTGAAGGGTTGCTTCACCAACTAGTCACATCTGATCAGCCAGGTTTAACTCTTCAATGGGACAACTCTGAACATGCGAATGATCAAAGTTGGAAATTCTACCTCCCTGCAGACAACGGAGCCAAGGACATCCCCGACAAAATCACTGTCAGGGTGGAGCGAGAAAGTGATAATGAAGAAGTGGACATCATGCCGCCAGTCAAAAACTTCCAACCAGACGGCACACCAGTCTACTACTTCCAAGACCCAGTGACGGGGCACAAATACTGGGATGAGTGTGATTGCGAAGGCTGCATTAAAAATGGTCTCCTTCTGAATGATAATCTGTCTCCCAAGCAACTCAAGGAGAACCAAGTCTGGAATGCTCCCCGAGCAAATCCAACAACCAAGTCGGACTAAGAATCGGCAGCCAGCCAGTGGTCAGCAGATCAAGCCAACAGGGCCCTTTTTGAGAATGCCAAGTCTGTATTTTGCTTATCGAGTCTGTATTTTGTTTATCGAGTTTGTATTTTGCTTATCAAGTTTGTACTTTGCTTTATTGAGTCAGTCTGTACTTTGCTTTATGGAGTTAGTGCTTTTCCTATGATAAAGAAAAGAGCCGATCGTAGTCCCGAACTACGTCATGGCCTGATTCCTCTGAAATGAGGATACGTAGGCAACCCCTAAAGGTTCGGCCTTCATTTTGCAAATCCAAAAATTCAGATATATTGAACAGAGCACTGAAAATTGGGGCAATCCTTTCCGAAGCTGTGGTTGCATTGCACATCATGCATCATTCTTTCATTTGTACATAAATTCCTACACATAGCATTTCTTTGGCACCAGTCACTAAGTTCATTTTTCCGCTATCAGTTTCAATCATTGGTGAGGGCAAGAAGAATACTGTACCTAGTTGGACCAGAACTCCCGAACAACGATTAATTCGAACTGAGTCAAAAGCAGTCCAGTTAGATTCAGCAGACCCTACAGATATGGCGGGCAAAAGTGAAATCGAGGCTCTCAGGCTAGCCTTCGAAGAACAGCGGGAACGCAGTGATAATCAAATGGCTGAGATGTTACTCCTAATACAAGGTTTAACTTTTCAGAACAAGCCACCAGGGGAGCAACCACCTCCGCAAGAGCATCCAAGTTTGGAAGCAATGATGGCAAAAGTCGCCAAACTCGAGGAATCTGTCCAGAAACAGGAGAAAATAGCCGCCACAGGTATTGACATGGACAAGTTATGTCTATTCCCCGGCGCCAAACTCCCTGAAGGATTCAAGCCCATAACCTGGGAGAAATTTGATGGGAACGGAGACCCGAGAGCTCATCTACAAGCATACGTGGGCACTCTGTCCATGTACAACATTGAAAATAATGCTATGGGTCAAATGTTTCAGCAAACATTGACAGGGCCAGCACTGCGATGGTTCTTAAATCTTGACATTTCAAAGAAAGGAAGTTGGGAGGATATTGGGACAGCTTTCATGGCCCAGTACAATTACAACGTTCAGCTTGAGATGACTATCCGAGAATTAGATGCAACCAGGATGGGAGCCAATGAGTCCTTTGCGGACTTTATCAGAAGGTGGAGAGGGAAAGCATCTCAGATGATGGATCGACCCTCGGAGAAAGAGCAGATGAGAATTATCACGAAGAACTTGGCACCCGATTTTGCAAAGCACTTGGTGGTCTTCCAAACCACCGCTGACTTCAAAACTTTCTACGAGGCCGGCCTCGCAGTAGAAGATGCACTCAGAACTGGTATATTTGAAAAAGGAGAATCTGTCAAACCCAGGCGAGTTTACTCTGGCAACAGCAATACCCTGTTTGGAACTAACCAGTACAATCATGCCCAGGCCAGCTCCTCAAACCCCAAACCAACCAAAACCGAGCCTATTAACCAGATAGCAGCCCAGCCGACCCGGCAAGCAAGAAATTTCTACCAATTCCCTTTTCCCTTGACAACAGTTTACCAAAAGCTCCTTGAAAAGGACGTCATCAAACCACTAGAGCCTCGCGAGCCACCCAAAGTGCTTCCTCCAAACCATAACCCGAACGCCTTCTGTTCCTACCACCAAATGTCCGGCCATCACACCAACAATTGTATCCGTCTTAAACACAAGATTCAGGATCTCATTGAAGATGGAACAATTCCACCCCCCCATAAAAAGCCAAACACCGTCTCTAATCCCATGCCGGAACACCAACCCAATACCCGAATCAACCAAATCTCCTTCAGCTCCACTCCAAATAACCCAAGCTCCACTAAATTAAACCCGAACCTTTACATCATACCGGCCACCGAGCCTAAGCCAGTTGTCCCCTTATCAGAAGATTCGGAAGTTTGCTCCCTCGCAAACATCAAATCAGGGTCAAAACCAAGATGGGCGGATATCACAGAAAGTGAAGAATGGGCTATGAATGATCGAGACTGGGAAGAATTCCGCCAGGAGTGGGACCCAAGCCGATTCATCATCCCCGACTCTCATAACAAACCAGTTGTCTCTATACCAACAGATTCCAGCATCTGTAGGATTGACAAAGTTGTATGCATCGCCGGCATGGTACATACTCTCGCATACGTGGAGCCCAATGAACAAGGAGATTGGCGGGAAAGATGGGAGGCAATTTGTGCTGATCCACTTGATGCAGTTTCACTCCCTACTCTGTTTGAAGAACCCGGAGACATATGGAGCCGGACGCTCGGAGAGGTTTATCATTGGATCCCTAGCAGCAATCTTCCAGATAATTCACTGCCACCTCCACTTCTTGGAATTGAAGGACATTCTGCCATAGAAACCATCTTTGGGAATCATGAATGGTTTCCTCAAGCTTACATTATCAACGAATCTTTGTCTCAGCCATCCGTGCCATTTCATCCTCAGTCAAATGTTTCCGCTCTGGCGGAGGATTCCGCGGATCCATTTTGGAATGAAGAAGACGTGATCGATATCCTGTTTGATAACGGTGAAATGTGGACTGTCAACAAAACCATGCTGGATCATTCATTTTGGCATGATCGAGCGGTGGAAAATCTGGAAAAGAAGATGGGAGATATTAAAATCGAGAAACAGAAAGCCGAGAGCAGTGTCGCAGGTTTTTGGACCGAGTATTTTGATACTCAGCAGAAGCTGGAATCCATCAAGGCTGGGAAGCAAAAGGTCAATGAATTTTCAGACTTTTGGGATGAAAAGCCACCGTCGGTCAACCGAGTAACGCGAAGCGGACGAATCTATCAACCTGCCGACCTGCAAAGAGGCCACACCTCTAACCACGCTCAAGCTGGGGCATTTGTTTGGGACGATCCCGTCCAACACGACTCAATTCCAAGTAACCCAGAAGGTGTCACTCAAACACCAGAAGTTATCATTCAACCACCACAGAGGAATCCCATGCCAACGGAAAACCCCATCCGGAAGCAACTTGAAAGAACTCCAGCATCTATATCCATCTGGGGGCTGCTTTCCTCATCCAGGGAACACCGTCAGAAGTTGATCAAAACTCTGTCAAACATGGAGGTGCCGCCCGACATTCCCCCCAAAGCTCTAGTGGCCTTGCTTGCGCCAAACAAGGCAAAACATGTCGTAATGTTCACCGAGAAAGATCTGCCGCCGGAAGGAGCCGGCCACAACAAGCCATTACACATCACCATGAAGTGTGTAGGGAAGTGGGTCCCTGTTATCCTCCTAGATAATGGATCTGCTTTAAATGTCTGTAGATAATGGATCTGCTTTAAATGTCTGTCCACTGCGCACAGCCTACTGTCTGGGATTCACGACTAAGGACTTCCAACCATCGAGCCTCGGAGTGCGTGCTTATGATAATACACGCAGGGATGTAGTTGGAGTTGTTCAACTGGAGATGTCAGTCGAAGATTTCAAGTCTAAAGTCGAGTTCCACATACTTGACATTCCTTTGTCTTTCAACCTACTGCTGGGTAGACCATGGCTTCACCACCCAGACATCATGGCAGTACCGTCTTCGCTGCATCAGAAAGTTCAGCTTGGTTTAGCCACAGGAACTCTAACTATTTATGGAGAATCTGGGATTCATCCTCATGTTTCTGATAACGCCCCTCTGCTCGAGATTATGCATGGAGAAGAAGACGTCACCCTTGGAGGTTTCTCTTTTGACACCGCTGGGGCAGTTCTCACTATCAAAATGGATGAAGACTTCTCGATCAGCTCAACGGCTATTGAAATGATGAGAAAAATGGCTTACATGCCCGGTCTGGGATTAGGCCGCAACAATCAAGGAATAGCTGAATTCCCGGAGTTCCCTGTAAACAGTAACCACTTCGGCCTTGGGTATCAACCCAGTGGAGATGAGAAAGGAAGCGGATGGAAAGCCCGAACTCGCGTTCAACCGAAGAAAGGTCCCATTCGTTTTATCAAAGGAAAAGAGGCTATCTACCAAGGAGAGCCGGAACTGTTTTGGGATGTGAAGAAGAAAACCAAGCTGCCAGGGTTCGAAATCTTCGCCAACGACTCATGGGACAGTGATAATGAATCAGCAAAGCTAGAAGAATCGGTCGAGCAATGCAAATCTGACTGGATCGAAGTATTTGACTCAGGGAATCTGATATCGTTGTTTGAGGATGAAAGTCTGACAGGTACGGTCAAGGACGGGTCTGCTGCCATGACAATTAGTTTGGAACCTGTTGGAGACATGGAGCTGATGATGCTAAGCCAAGAAGCCGTTGGAGATGTGACCTCACTCATCGTGGATGCCAACGGAATTTATAAAAACTGCACTTTTCTACCTAAAATTGTTTATATTGGCACTGAATTTGAGCCTAAGTCAGAATCTAGCATTGAGTCTGAGTTTAGCACTGAGTTCGGGACCACTTCTGAGTCAATGCATGTGTCTGTCAGTCCTCCGCGTCATCATTTTTCTTTTGAATTTGAGTCTACTCTCATGTATCACGCCCCTGGGGCCACCTCTTTTGCAATGAATGAAGTTGACTTTGCTTATCTTGCTGTGTCTGAAATAAATTGTGTTGACCCGGACGAAGATGGGATTGAGTTTGAGGAAGAAATTCCAAAAGAACTCCGATCCCTAATCGAACGAGAAAATGAAAGGTATGCTCAGCCTCTAAAAGAAGAAGTAATTTCAATAAATCTGAGAGGGGAGAGTGATCTGCAAATGGTTCAAATTGGTTCTGGGCTATCTCCGGAGGAATTTAAAGCTCACTCGAATCTTCTGAAAGAATTTCAAGATGTTTTTGCATGGTCTCACGCAGACATGCCCGGAATTGATCCAGAAATTGTGGAGCATCGAATCCCGCTGTATCCAGGTGCAAAACCTGTCAAGCAGAAGTTAAGGAAGATGAGACCAGACTGGGTATTGGAAATCAAGAAGGAAGTTCAGAAGCAGTTAGACGCAGGGTTCTTGATGGTCACGGAGTACCCTCAGTGGGTCGCCAACATTGTACCTGTTCCCAAAAAGAACGGGAAGATCAGAGTCTGTGTGGACTTCAGAGATTTAAACAAAGCCAGCCCCAAGGATGACTTCCCGCTGCCACATATAGATGTACTCGTAGACAACACTGCGGGGCACGCATTGCTATCGTTCATGGATGGTTTTTCAGGCTACAATCAGATTCTCATGGCCCCCGAGGACCGAGAGAAGACAACTTTCACCACAGAGTGGGGCACCTACTGTTACAAGGTTATGCCATTTGGGTTAAAGAATGCCGGATCTACTTACCAGAGGGCTGCTACAACTCTATTGCATGATATGATTCACAAAGAAGTCGAGGTATATGTGGACGACATGATCGTCAAATCCAAGGAAAGAGAAGGACACTTGCACGCCCTGAGGAAGTTCTTTGAAAGAATTCGCAAGTACAAACTGCGTCTCAATCCCGAGAAATGCACATTCGGAGTTACAGCGGGAAAGATGTTGGGTTTCATGATCACAACCCGAGGAATTGAAGTGGATCCATCCAAAATCAAGGCCATTCTTGAAATGGAACCACCACAGACGGAGAAAGAAGTACGAAGTTTCCTCGGCAAGATTCAGTTCATCAGCAGATTCATCGCCAAGTTAACCACAACTTGCGAGCCGATGTTTCACCTTCTCAAGAAAGGCGTGACATTCAAGTGGGACGACAGGTGCCAGAAAGCCTTTGAAGCAGTCAAGAAATACTTGCAGAATCCGCCAGTACTAATGCCACCAGTACCGGGGCAACCTTTAATTCTATATCTGTCGGTCACTCCATCAGCTATGGGATGCATGTTAGCACAAGAAGGTGAAGGCGGATCTGAGAAAGCCGTATATTACATTAGCAAGAAGATGGTTGGATGCGAAGAACGATATACTCCCCTGGAAAAGACTTGTTGGGCTTTGGTCTGGGCTTCCAAGAAGTTGAGACACTATATGTTGGCTTACTCTGTTGTGCTGATTTCTCGAATGGACCCTCTCAAATATCTGTTTGACAAACCCGCGCTTACAGGCAAGTTAGCACGATGGTTGCTTTTGCTAGCAGAATTCGACATCAAGTATGTTACCAGAAAGTCAGTAAAAGGAAGGGCTGTCGCCGAATTTCTTGCCAATTACCCGGTAGAAGGTCCAGAAGATGTGGAATTTGAATTCCCAGATGAGAATGTGATGACGACCGCCAACGATGTCTGGACGTTGTATTTTGATGGAGCAGCCAATCAGAAAGGATTTGGAATCGGAGTACTGTTAATTTCCCCGGAAGGATCACATATCCCTCTAGCTTTCAAGTTAAACTTTGAGGTCACCAACAACCAGTCAGAGTATGAAGCCTGCATTGTAGGGATGGAAGCTGCCTTAGAAATTGGAGTCAAAAGACTAGAAGTCGTCGGAGACTCGAACTTGGTGGTGTCACAAGCAAACGGTGAATGGAAGGTCAAGGAAGATAAGTTGAAACCCTATCATCAAGACCTAGACGATTTGATTTCACGATTTCAGTTGGTCACCTTCACGCATGTACCAAGATTGAAGAATCGGTTCGCCGATGCCCTTGCAACGCTAGCCTCCATGGTTGAGATACCAAACGGAGTCAGACTCCGGCCAGTTATAATTGAACAAAGAAACAAGCCTGTTTATGAATACGTCATGGCCATCGACGAGCCGAACGATGGCTTGCCGTGGTTTCACGACATTTGGAACTTCATCGAAAGAGGCGAGTATCCGACAGAAGCAGACAAGAAGGACCAAATAGCTCTTCGGAGGTTGGCGTCTCAATACGTCATTTGTGGAGGACAGCTATATCGGAGATCCTATTGTGGGACACACAAACTGTGTGTACACGGAGAAGAAGCCAGCCGGGTTATGGAAGAAATTCACAAAGGAGTTTGCGGCCCTCATATGAATGGCATGATGCTTGCCAAGAAAGTCTTAAGACAAGGTTACTATTGGTCAACCATGGAGACTCAATGTATCGAATATGTGAGGCGATGTCACAAATGTCAGATTCACGCCAATCTCATGCATGTCCCGCCATCAGAATTGCATTCCATGACCTCGCCTTGGCCCTTCTCCGTCTGGGGCATAGACATTATCGGCAGAATCACGCCAGCAGCGTCAAATGGAAACAAGTTCATCCTAGTTGCAATTGATTACTTCACCAAATGGGTTGAAGCTGCTTCCTACACGACCCTCACAGCGGTCCAGGTTGCTCATTTCATCAAGCAGAATGTCATCTACAGATACGGGGTCCCTCAGGCTTTCGTATCAGATAACGGGGTTCATTTCAAGGGGAGAGCGGCAGAGACTCTTGAAGAATTCGGGATTCAGGTTCATAAGTCAACTGTTTATCGACCGCAAACCAATGGAGCTGTGGAAGCGGCCAACAAGACCATCAAGTCTATACTAGGAAGAACCATCGAGTCTGCACGAGATTGGCACGAAAAGCTGCCTTTAGCATTATGGGGATACCGGACGTCCATTCGAACTCCGACAGGGGCAACACCCTACTCTTTGGTTTACGGCATGGAGGCTGTTCTTCCCATCGAACTCGAAATCCCGTCTTTAAGGATCATGGCGGAGTCAAGAATTGATGAAGCTGAATGGCAAAACGCAAGGTTTGAAGAGCTCATGCTATTCGATGAGAGACGGCTTAAAGCTTTATATCATGTTCAGGGATATCAGCGCCGAATAGCCCGTGCTTTTAACAAGAAGGTGAAGTCCAGAGATTTACAAGAAGGCGACATGGTTTTGAAGGAAATTCGGGCTCCAGTGTTCGATCCGCGCGGGAAATTTCGACCAAAATGGGCCGGGCCCTACATTATCAAGAAGATCTTGTCCGGAGGTGCAACACAACTCATCGATCTTGACGGCAACGAGTTTTCTACTTTGGTCAACCTAGATCAACTCAAGAGATATTACCCCTGAGAGAAGCTCGCTGGACTGAAAACCGCAAGGGCGGGCAGTTCCAGGCAAAAATTAGAGCAAAAGCCTGCTGGGTCGAAAACCCGAAAGGGCGGCCTAGGCAAAAGATAAGGCCAAAAACAATCAAAGGCTCGCTAGACCGAAAACCTGAAAAGGCGGTGCTAGGCAAAATTCAGAGCGCAAAAAGGAAAGTGTAAATACCCGAGCGAACCCTAACCAAACAATTGTAGTCCTAAACTACGTCATGACCTGATTCCTTTCTACAAGGGATACGTAGGCAGCCTCATCCCGAGGTTCGGTCACAATCTTTCGAGTTGATTCCAAAGTCCTCATACACATTTCGCAGGCAGAACCAGTAAGAATCAAGAGTGGAAAATTCTCAAAACTCAAAGTTTTATTCAAACAAAGCTTCTTCGATTACATGGCTGAGCATGAAACTTTCAAACAAAAGAAATAAAAACATCCATAGCACTGGGTGCACAACTTATTTCAGGCACATTAAGATCAAGTCCAAAGTCTGTCTTAGTTTCTTGCTTCAATATCTCTCGTCAACCATCTCTTATAGCGTGCCGGAAGAAGAACACTGGGATATAGGTCTCTTGGAATGGTCGTGCGCTCCCTCCAATTGCTCTGGTAAGCCCTGAAGGTGGCGACATTGAAATTCGGCATGACGAAATCCTCAGGACCCGCAGGCGGCGGTACTTGACGAGCTCCAAGTTGACGGAGGATACGATTTGGAACGTAGAAGGTCCATCGAGTCAAACCTGCCAGAATCACTCGCTGACGCCCCATGTTGCTAATAGCCATGTCAGGAAGGTTAATCCAAGTCAAACGCCAAGAGATCACCTCTTCTGTGAGCTGGGAAAGAACCCGAGTCCAACCTCCCACATCATCAAGAACCTCCCTGAAATTCCTGATAACAAACCCTTGAGTTTCATGAACCCGGTTTCTTGGCACAGGCTCCAGCAGATTAGCCTTGTCGCATAACCACAGCTGTTTGAAAGAGAGAAAAACAAGTAAGAAACCTTAGACAGCTTTGAACTGAGCACTGAGGTAAAATGAGAACGAGTAAAAAGCCGGAAAAAGGAGAGCTGAGTGAGAAGCCTACCTGTAGGAGCAGCGGACTACCCTCGAAGACGTCGGTCCTACCGGCATGAACCCCATCCAGACCCATCAAAGTTTCAGCCAGAACCATCGGAGCTACATCCTTACGCTCCTCAATTTGCATAGCCACACCAACCAGGGAAGAGCTTGCTTGACCATCAGATTGCACGAACAAGAATGCAGCCAGTAAACACAAGCACAGAGCAAAGTTGTCAGAGCGGAATCCTTCAATCAAGCGTGGGATATTCAGAAAGCCTCCACGAATTAGGGACTTAGCAGCATTGTTACTTATCCCTAGCTTGGAAGACAACACTGGGGCAAAACCAACTCCGTAGAGTGGAACGATGGGCTCCGCCAAATCAAAACCTCCAAGGTATGCGAAGAATTCTTCCACAGTGGGGCATAACTCGTGGAGACCAAAGCGGAAGACATGCACCTCAGGGTCCCAGAATTGTGTTGCAGCTCGCAACAACTCTGGACGTATGGACACGTCTCGAATATAACGAAGGGAAGTCAGCCTATGACCCCGAAAGGGCAGCCAATCCAAACCATCGAGATCATCGAGCCAGGGGCGCATCAAGGCCGAGAAGCTCACCACCATTGTGCAAGAAAAGGGGGGGGGGGGGGGGGTTAACAAGGAAAGAGTTTATGAATTTGGAGTGCAAATAAGGGGGGAAATGAACAGCTTTTTATAGCCACCATGCATGAGGAACAATACGAAATTTCAAGTTCCAAAGGTCACCTCGAAAGACGCACCAACTCGAAGACCGCAAGGAATCATGTTAAAAATGATAAGTTCCCTCAAAACATGCCCCACCATGGCTCTTCAAGTCCCTAGGACGTGCATTGAAGTGATGAAACGCCGAAAGGGAGGACCAGAAATCCGCTGCAAGTGGCAGATTTTTTGGCATTATCAGGCCTGTACCGTACGGCACACTAATAGTGCCGCACGGCACAGTTTCAGTGCCGCACAGCACAACTGGCCAGATTCCAAGCAAAATTCAGTTTTGAGCCTTCGGGACTCATTCTATGCTTCTCTTTGGCACAAAGCTTATGCATGCAAGCCATGGCGCGCGCCTACGACCTATTGGAGGGGTCGGTTGGCAACCTCAACCAGAAATTAATGATCAAAAGTCTCGAAGACTTGAATACCAAGGAATAGAAGTATCGACGAGCTATACTTCATGATAACGCCACCCCACGAGCGTGGTCAATTCATGTGTAATACGTCATATCCATGAGTCATTCCGTTCATTTGTCAACGGCAATGCCGGCGTGGGTGCGCAACAAGCGTCATCCTTTCGTCGTTGGTCCATACATTGCACATATGAGGTCAAAAGCTTAGTTCCATTTCATTGAGTCCTATGAGTCACAACCATAAATGCAAACCGAGCTTTCCATATACAAGTTTGTTGGTCTCGAATCCAGTTGCTTTAAGTTAAATACTCACATGCAAACTTCGACTTTCCAAATTCATTGCCAATATGAATGACAACATTAACTAAAATGCAAATTTTTATAAAACCAAGATCAAAATATCCACATGATGAATGAAACCATATCCAGGGGCAAACAAGCCCAATGCATCATCAACTACTACGGCTCGCAGGCCATCTATATGAAGGGCTAAACAAGTGCCCAAATCAAAACAAGGCACGCAGGCCCCACCTAGTAGAATGCTATCACTAACTACTGTCTCAGGTACGAGGACGCTTCGGAGGCGCAGACCCCTGAAGTCTATGCTCCTCTGGCGTAGCATGGTCGTCATCAGTACTACTGCTCTCCGCAGGCTCCTCCCTCTGCTGTACACTCTCTCTCCGTCTCTCAGAAGAACGGAGCACTCGGCCTGAAGGTGGAGTCACCGAAGTAACTCGAGGCGTGGAACGCCTGGCACTCCCGGAGCCTGACGCTCCCTACACAAGCAGCAAAATTTGTCAGAATACAATGAAAGGCATGCATGATCAAACAGAAAAGAAAGACAAGTCCAATGTATACCTCAGCAGCCCCGGCACTAAGGGTGGCCCCTCGGCTAGCTCCTCTCTCACTGCTAGTACTCTCCCTCCTCCTGCGAGTGCCTCGGCTGGTCTCTCTACCTCTGCTAGCCTCTCCAACACCACGGGCCGGTGCCCTCCCTCTAGTAGCTCTCCGGCCACGACCAAGTACAACTCCTGGCTCAGCCCGCGGGCGCACCTCTGGGGCCATGCCCATCACAAACTGACGGACCATGGCCTGCAAGTCCTGCGCCAGCTAGTACGACGCCGCCGCCCACTCAACAGGAATCTGAAATTCAAAAGGGGCGTCAGCAATACATGAGATACTGGTATAAACAAGTAATAGAAGCAAGCATAATAATCAAAAGTCACCTCTGTCGTGGCAAGAGTAACTGTAGGAGTGATATGAGGCACCGTCACCACTCCAAGTGCTCCGTCAGCGGTCACCACCTCAATCTCTCTCCTCAACTCAGGTAAAGCAACACCGGCCCTCAAACGGTTCTCCATGTCCAGGTCATATGCCAAGTGTGTGCTCAAGTAACCCTCATAATCCATCGAAAGACCGAAGATCACCTCCGTCGGCACCGTGTATCTCTCTATCTCAGCTCGGGTGTACTCCTCAGTCCTCTGAACGAGTGGAGGCAACGGCGAAGGCACTCTGAAATGGTCAATCCCGAGGGACTGACGGGAAACCCTGTCACCCAAGTACCATCGCCAACCGTAAGGGCACTCCAGCAGCACTCGACTCCGTGTCAGCTCCCTGCTCCTAACCAAGTAATCCCTGCGCATCCTATGCCAAACATTCCATCTCACCTACAAGAAAGAAAGGTTTGTCAGTTTCAAGGATAAAGGAAGACAATAAAGCATGAATATTTGAAATCATAGAAAAGGCTTACCCTATCTCCTGTAGTAGTGTCCAGAAAGAGCCGAAAAGTCCTCAAATCTCCCTTATGGTCACCACCTCCTGTGTACTCTGACCCCCACTTCTCGGCACGCGGGAGCACATCCTCATTGCTATGCGAATTGGCCGGGGCAAATACACCCAGCACCTCATAAGCCCACACCTGCATGTTCAGAAAATCGCCAAGTCATGAAACATGGATGAAAGCATTATCATGATCATTGAAAGAGGAATACAAGCAAAAGTTTTACCTCTAGCACCCTCCAGTAACCACCAAGGCTCGTGCCTACACCACGGCACACACAACCTAGAAAGCAGTACACAGTACACAGACCGGCGCCGCCCCAGTCGAACCTCCCAGCAGTCTCCAGATCCTCCAGTGCAGGCAACCAACCCAAGTGCACCACGCCCTGCCTGTTCGGAAACAGGGAAGCACCAAAGAGGTACAACGAGTAGGCTCTCGCCATCTGCCTAGCCTCCTCCTCTGACCCTGGCTCGTGGTCCCAGAAACCCACCAAGACAGTATACCTCACCCCCGACTCAATACCTCCAAGCCTCCTCCCCAGGTAGTGCTCAATGGCAGCAGGGTCCAAGTACAGCTCTGAGTCAAACGGGATGGGCTCACCTCCAACTCTCAGACCAGTGATCGTAGCAAAGTCAAGGGGAGTGATGGTCATCTCCCCGAATCTGAAGTGGAAGGTGTTGGTAGTATCCCACCACCTCTCCACTAGGGCTCGTATCAGCTTGCGATCCGTCCTAGTCACTGTCAGAAGCCAGATAAAAATGGTGAACCCAGAGGCATCGACCAAAGCCCTCACTCGTGATGGCAACGCACGGTAGTATTCCAAAGAATGCGCAGAACCTCCATAACCACCCAAGGACCTCTGAGTCTGTTAAACAAAGGCATGGCAAAAATTTCAGTCAGTATTATCAATAGGAATGTACAAACAAACAAGCAGACAAGCAAAACAAGCAAACAAGCACAAGAATAAGCAGAGGATACGTACCAAAGGATTCCTATAAGCAATGTGGGTCGAACGGTCTCGAATCACACTCGTATCTAGGTACGTAGGCAACAAAGGTGTATATGTATCGCACCCCTGGGGAACGAAGAAGTGCACCCGTGGCACATAGGTAGCCGGTGTAAACGGAGCTCTGTGGTCCAAAGACAGCTCGACCTCTCGGACTATGGTCAAACGCTCCTCCCCTGCAGCCACCTCGGCCTCTCTCTGTCTCTCCTCCTGCTCAGCATCCCTGACAATGGATGCCATCCCCTCCTGGACCAGGACATTCTCGAACCTGGGAAACTCCTGTAAGGTCGCTGCTATATCCTCATCTCTCGCCCCCTCCAAAGTGTCTGCCAAAGTCAAGCCAGACCCACGGGAAGAACCAACGGCAGGTGTAAACAACGGAGGCTCTGAAAGCTCTGTCTCTCTCTCATCACTCTCCTCTGGCACTCTAGCGGTACCAATCGTAATAGCCGGACCTGGAGCTATGCGCCTCACCAATGGCACCTCCTTGCTCTCAGTACTACTCCCCCCAGCAACATCCTCAACCAAAACATCCCTCGGGATACCCTCAGCCTGAGACCTGCTCTCCTGAGCACGGGCTCTCCCTACAACAACATCTATCCCACTCAAACTCATAGCAGCATCCGAAGGAGAAGCACCCGTACCTGACGGATCAATATCCATGGCCGCCGGCCCCTCGCGGCTAGCTACAACACTCTGACCCTCACCAACAATATCATCACCACCAGTGGTACTCTGATCAATGGGCGCAGCACTCTCATCAGGCCGTACGGTACTCGAATCTACTGGCACAGCACTCCCAACATCACCCACGGCACTCTCAGTGTGCCGTGCGGTACCCAAATCGTCCCCCACACCACTGCTGCCCATCATCGGCACAGTACCCATGCTCTCGGCCTCCTGTAATGACACCCGAGTAGGAGCCTCACCGACATGAGCCTCGCCGGCCCCCGTCGATATCATCTCCGGCGCAGAAGATGCCGCTCCATCCCCAACTGGTACCATACGAGATGATTCGGGAACCGGGTCCATGGCAACCGGGTCTACACCGGCCGGAATGTCCATAAACGAATCACTCCCGGACCCACCGGACGTCGTGCTACCCTCTCTATACTCCGATGATGTCGAATCAGTGACAGATGCAGGAGAACAACCCCCGCCCTCGCCAGAATCAGCCATAACCAAGTATATTTCGGAATTGAGAATGTGGGTTTTCAAATCGGAATGTAAGAGAGAATGTGAAGGAAGAGAGAAGAAGGAGAATGAGAGGAAATGGTTTTCGAAGTCTTGCTCTCTCAGAATGAACCGACTAAGAGGTTTGAATGTGTCGAAAGTGGGAGAAAACAAAACGGCTTCGGGCGGTTAAAAAATACCACTTGTGCCGTACGACATACCTCCTCTACCGTGCGGTATACCTATAGTACCGCACGGCACACCCATTTTCCAGTTTTACCGCACGGTACTCCATCTCGACCGCACGGTACAGTTTTGACGCCGCACGGTACACACCTGTGTTCTAAATGGTTTTTGCACCAGATTCAACCTCCCTAAGGGTTTCTAAGCCAAGATTGCCAGCAATATAACTCAGGCTAATCATCAATTTTGCCGCAAGTCAACTTCGGGCGCACTCGTTGGTTCCATCAAACAGCATGCAAGCATCCATTGGTTTCGTAAGTCCTCAACGGCATTAACAACAATTCTTTCAAAAGGCACCAAGTAGTCTCCAACAAAATGGTTTCGTAAGTCCTCAAACGGCATTAACAAATCTTCAGCAGCACCGATGATTTCGTAAGTCCTCAACGGCATTAACAGATCTTCATTAACACTCCGATGGTTTCGTAAGTCCTCTCCGGCATTAACGACGGTTTTATCAGCATCAGGTGGTTTCGTAAGTCCTCGCCAGGCATTAACGACAGTTTTATCAGCATCCGATGGTTTCGTAAGTCCTCTCCGGCATTAACGACGTTTTTATCAGCATCAGGTGGTTTCGTAAGTCCTCTCCGGCATTAACGACAGTTTTATCAGCACTCAAGTGATTTTGTAAGTCCTTTACGGCGTTAGCAGCACCGATGATTTCGTAAGTCCTCAACGGCACTAAACAGATCTTCATTAACACTCCGATGGTTTCGTAAGTCCTTCCCGGCATTAACGGGCGGTTATATCCCCAACATCAAAGTGGTTTCGTAAGTCCTCTCCGGCATTAACAACAATTTCGAGCATCCGATGGTTTCCATCAGAATAGTTTCGCGATGTCCTCAGCGGCATTAACAGCAGTTTTAATCGGCACTCAGACGGGTTTTCACTCCGATGATTTCATAAGTCCTCAGCGGCATTAACAGATCTTCGTCGACACTCAGGTGGCTTCGTAAGTCCTCTCCGGCATTAACAGCAAGTATTCAAGCATTCAGACGGTTTCGTAAGTCCTCTCCGGCATTAACATCATTCGTTTTTCCCTCGTTGAAAAGCAGAGTGACAATTCCCGCAAACCGATCAAGGTATGTTTCCTATCAACCCTTGCATTGCACTCAGCCCCAATGAACTACGCCGGTCTGATCCCTACAACGGGGTACGTAGGCAGCTCTCGCGAGCACGACCACATGCATCATGTATTACTTGTTTGTTTTCGTACGAGGACGTCCACATCGAGGGGTGTCTTCTATCTTTGACGCGACTTCGGTCGACACAATGATTGTAAGTCTCGTCAAAGAGGGGCAACTGTAGACACCCCAAAATGAGCGTTCACGTACATTTTAATCCCCAATGATGAACGAAAATACCCGGAAGAACTCTCGGATTGAAATTCTCCAAGTCAACTCAGTCAACAGTACCGCACGGTACTCATCTCTCAACGCACGGGACAGCCAGTGTCACGTACAGCAGAGTTTTGGAAATTTGACGGCCAAGTGTGCCGCACGGTACACAAGTTGTGCCGCACGGCACAGTTTGTGTACCGTACGGTACTGTTTACGGGTTCCCAGTTTTCACAGGTTCCCAGCAAGCCGAAAGTGTTGACAAGATTGGTTCCCCCGCCGTGGCCGAAAGGGAAGATCATGGCCGAAAGGAATAGGCTACTCCCTATGCCATTGTCCCCCTGGGCAAGAATCAAGAAAGGATTGGGAACTACATTCGGCTCCCCCATCCTCTATAAAAACCGTTCAAACCCAATGGGAAGAAAACGGCCGGACCCCATACGATTTCTGTGTAAGAAAGATCACGAAACTCCGCTCTTGGATATCATTTTCATTGCCAAAACCTCTTAGCTACCATCTCCACCATAATCAATCCAATATCATTCTCTCTGCCAAAGCCAAACCCAAAGCAGGGACCCATCCCCTGTTTTTGGCTTCAAAGCCGTAAGTTAATGATTCCAAATTGACCAAAGTTGAAACCCTCAATCCCACTTATCAATATACTAGAGTGAAAGTGAGGTCCAAAGAAGGTTCAAGCAGTATTCGGAAGTTCAATCCGACGCTCAATCCGAGAGTTCGAAACCGAAGGTATAAACCCGTTTCGCCAAATTCCTTGAGTTTGGTACCCTGAGGGGAAGGGTACCAAGGGTGGAATGATTCCTTGTATCATTTCCATGCTTGGTATGCCCAAATTACAGTAAGTTCAGTTTCATTTCACACCTCCCGGTCGCGTCGTACGATGAAAACATCGCCTCGCACGGAGCGATTCAACGAGGAGGGACATCTCATACTCAATACACTGCCTTCTCCCTTGAAAGTAGTTCATTTCGAATGCATTTCATACCTTGTATGTGCCTCTGATCAATCATTTCGAAGAGCCAAAGTTTCAAACTGTTTTTGCAGCCAGGTGTGCCGCACGGCACTCTTACTGTGCCGCACGGTACACTTTGAGTGCCGTACGGCACCCATTTGAAAATCTGACCGTTAATTTGAAGAACAGTGTCGCACGGTACACTTTTTGTACCGCACGGTACATCAAGTAGGCCGCACGGCACAGTTTTCTCGTAAAATATTAAATTTGAACCTTCCCCCTGCAGGAACAGTTTGAAGTTTGGATTTTCGTTTGATTTCTGTTACTTACATATTAGTCATTTGCTTTTCTTATTATTATCGTCTGCTTTGTTTAAATTAAGTGTTTATCTGTTGAGGTTCAGCAATATATTGTTTTCTAGTAAAATCCCACAAATGTTTAGTAAAGACCGATTTTTAATCGGGCAAACGGGGTGCATTAAAACCCTTCCCCGTTTGTAACCCGGCTCCCGAATCCGAAACGAATCTCTGGTTTTCAATTGGTTTTATGAGTCATTCTCTCAAATCATCATTTTCAAATTGGTTTCTCGGGTCCCAAACTGTTTTCTCAAAACCCGGGTGGCGACTCTAAAAATCCTTGTTTTTCGAACCGTTTCGAAAACCATTGCCCGAACCGAGTGGAGGTCGACCGTCCACAGGAGGCTACATGGACTATTGATGAGCTAGGCCCAAGAGAGGCCTCGAGTGCTCACGGGTTGGGCCAAGGTCAAAGCCAATTTGGGGAAACTAATGCGGAAACTAGTTGACGGAGTGCGCGTTGCGAACCTCGCGTGCAGGAGGGGGGTAACCAAAATTTATTAAGGAAAATTGGCTTGGACCTTGGCCCAACCCGTGTGCACGCGAGGCCTCTCCTTGGCCCAACCCGTGTGCAAATTCCCGAATTTGGAGCCTCGCGCACATACGAAGTTAGCCTCACATTTTGCAAAATTTATTAAGAAAAATATTTTCTCTTTTGACCAATTAGTTTCTTTTGGAAAAGATTTTTCCTACTGTTACAGAACTAAAAAAAAAAAAAAAGCGTGTCTCAATCAGTGCAAAATAGCCGTCACATAATTGTTTAAAACGTGTGCAAAATTAGTGCAAATAAATTTTTGGTAAATTAATTCAATCACAGCAAAGTGATTGATTCTACTTTCCGAAAAAATTGTTTTCGTCTTGCCTATAAAAGAGGGCTGTAGATTTCAATACAGAGAGTTCAAAAAGCAAGCAAGGTCGATTGTGTTTTGCATTTTTTGGTCTTTTTCCGTGCAGAAAAGATCGAGACAGAGACTGTATTTTGGGCTGTTTTATCCTGGAGACGGTGTGACTGGTACTGCTTGTACAGTGAGGGTGGAGCCGCGAAACGTCTTAAAGAAAACGACCTAGTCCGCGACTCAATCCAAAACACCAGCCAATTTCTTGCGGTATTTCTTTTTTATTACATATTCTAGGGTAAACGGTTCCATAATTTTTTACAATATTTCCAACAGCTCTCTCATTCGTAAAGAGATGGGTCACTGTCGCTGGAGTCCGGTTGGCCTGAGAAAGGTCGCCATCGTCGGGGTCACCGGAGATGGGGAGGGAATAGAGAGAGCACGCTGGAGTGGATGAGGGGAGAGAGAGGACGTGGGGTTGGGAGAGAGAGATAACTAATTCTTTTATGTTTTGATCTCAGTTGTTGATTTTAAGGGCTGAGATGGAACGTCTTTTATGGGTTTTTTTTATGTGTCCACAGAACCCGTCCATAAATGAATTTGTTCTTTAATATGTTGTTTGTATCTCGTTTTTCCTCAACAAATATTTAGAAAAAAATATTTTCACTTTTGCACTCTTGAGTCTTGATCATGCACGCGTATTATGAGTAACGTCACGACGCACATTCAAACCTTCCGTGAAAACTGAAAGCATTTAGGCCATGTTCCACTAACAAAAAACTAGATTTGTTTTAACTCAAAAACTATTCTATTCCACTAACAAAAAACTCTCCCAAAAAAGTAGTTTTGTTTTAACTCAAAAACTACTCTATTCCACTAACAAAAAACTTTCAAAAAAACCAACTACACTTTACAATAAACTACAACTAAAAAACCAAAAAAACACTTTAGTGGAACAAGTTGTAGATTTAAACTACAACTAAGGGGGTGTTCCACTAACTTGTTTTTTGGTTTTCTAGACCTTTAGTTGTAGTTTAAATTTACAACTTGTTCCACTAAAGTGTTTTTTTTGGTGTTTTAGTTGTAGTTTATTGTAAAGGGTAGTTGATTTTTTTGGCGAGTTTTTTGTTAGTGGAATAGAGTAGTGTTTTTAGTTAAAACAAAACTAGTTTTTTGGGAAAGTTTTTTTGTTAGTGGAATGAAATAGTTTTTGAGTTAAAACAAAACTAGTTTTTTTGTTAGTGGAACATGGCCTAAAGGTCTAAAAACCCAAAAAACCAAAAAACAAGTTAGTGGAACACCCCTTTAGTCAAAAAGCTGCCCTGTGTGTTTTGCACTTGGAAAAAGTGCATTATCGCCTAAATAAGAGGCTCAAAATCTCCGGTCCTTATCTTTTAATCACATTTAAGCCTCGATCTGCCCTTTTTTTTTTTAAAGTACTTTTTAGTTTGTCTTTATTTTAAAAAAAATTTACATTTGTTAATTTTGTGTCAAACTTTTGAGTTCTGTGATTTGCCTCGACGAAAGAAATATAAAAAGTACAAAATAATAATCAACGCTCAAATTAAGACAAAACACAAAAAGTCACACAAATAATTTAAGTTGAACGAGGCCTAATAAATCTTTTTCAGTGCAAAAATCTAGAACCCTTTCTATCTGAACTCATATCCGTAAGCAATACCTTGGCAAAAAAGCCCCAAACTGGTTTTTTGGTTTTTCGTTTTGTCTTTATTCAAATTTTTTTACATTTGTTAGTTTCGCTTCAAGTTTTCGTGATTTATGGATTCGTCTCGACAAGATAAATCCAAAAACTATAAAATTATGGTCGAAACTATTTTTTTTTAATAAAACCAACTGGTTTATTTTGGTTTATTTTTTGCTTATTTTTTACTTTATTTTTTATTTTGGTTTATTTTCGGCTTTATTAAAAAAATATTTAGTTTTGACCATAATTTTTTACTTTTTGGATTTCTCTCGTCGAGATGAATCAATGAACCACGAAAACTTGACGCAAAACTAACAAATGCAACAAAAAAAATTTTGAATAAATACAAAACGAAAAAACCAAAAAACAAATTCTGCACTTTTTTGCTAAAGCATCATGAGCTCTTTATATTCTCAAATCAGGAAACTCTTTATAATTTACTTAAATTTATGATGTTTGTAGATTTTAAGTCTGTGTGATCAGCAACAAATAGACAATTTGGTTAGATCTTACTTTCTCTATTGGACTGTATCATAATAAACAAAATATATATATATATATATATATATATATATATATATATATATATATATATATATATATATATTGGCAATCTGTGTAAGGGCTTGAAATAGACAAATCATATACTAACATCTAAAAGAAAAATAATAGTCTTTTGAGGTTTTTTTGAACTGATCTTTTGAGGTTACTTTGTGTCTTAAAGCAGAAAGCAATGACTTGAAAAAAACCCCATTCCAAGGTGACCCTAAAGTAAAATATTGGTCTAATGATTCCTCAGAGTTGTAAGGTGGCATATTTGTTGTTCTGGCCGGGTATGGCTCCCATGTGATCTGTCTTTTGGAAGCACAATTGTTTAAGCATGTAAATCTCAGACTTTAAGCCTCATGGAGTAGTAAATACTGCAAAAGCAAAATAATTTTTACGCCTCACTTTCTTATAAATGCAGTCCAAATTTTATCCTTTAGTGCTTACTTTATGTGTAATTTTAAGCATTAAATTACGAACTTTAAATTACATTTGTGAAAAATGAAGTGAAGAAATCATCAAGTGATCCAATTTTTGTCCCTCAAATTCATGGGCTTCACTTCGGATAATCTTCAAAGCCTTTTGTGACTTGTCTTCTTTTTCTAAAAATATTTCTATCAGTTTTTTTTTTTTTTTTAAAATTTAATGATTGGGGGGTTTGAAATGGGAAAATACAATCCCAAGGATTAATCTCATTGGTTAGTGGTTTTGTTCCTCACACAATTGACCAAAGTTCGATTCTTAGAATCAAACAGTAAAAAAATAGTTTCTTGTGAATTCTATACGTCTAACGTTAATGAAGGATTAATCCCATTGGTTAGTGGTGCGTCATGCTTTAAGGAAGGGTTGGCGATGGAGTGTGGGTGATGGACAATCTATTGATATTTGGCGGGATCCATGGCTTCCTTGTCCTTTGTCTTTTCATATTCTTAGCCCTCACCCAGCTGTAACTTCAACTAGTCATCCAATTCGCTATGTTGCTGATTTCATAGATGGTGGGAGACACACGTGGAACATTCCATTAATTGAAAGCCTCTTTTATCCTATCGACGAGGGTACCTCTCAAGCAAGAGAAGTAGGAGCAGCGTCCACGTCATAGGTTCTAGCTGCTCGGTATGGTAGGAGAGTTTGCCTGGTAATCAGACTATTCTCTCTATTTTTTCTATGTTTAAGAATTGTCTACACTCTCCTGTGTTTTCCGATCATGCCTTTGATTGAGGAATTCAACCCAGGAGATCTCTGACGTGGAGGCTATTCTCTCTATCCCAATCAGTTCCCAAGGCTCTCCAGACAAAGGAGTTTGGCATTATTCAGATAATGGTCTTTTTTCGGCCAAATCTACTTATCACTTGGCTAGAGAATGCAATATCCCACGCAATTCCAGAGAGAGGGGAGAATCTAGTTCGAACTCCTCACATGACGGCTTTTGGAGGTATATATGGTCCCTGCAAAATTCCCAATAAGGTCAGAATGTTTCTTTGGAGGTGTCATCATAATGCAATTGCGGTCTTTTATAATTTAACTTGTAAAAATATTGATGTTTCTCCTTATTGCCCGCGTTGCAAATCTAGGGTTAAAACTATTGAGCATCTTTTTTTTCAATGCAAATTATCAAAAGATGTTTGGCGATCCTCCCCCTTTTCCAAAGCAATCTCACTTGCCTGGAAATCTCTTTCCTTTCTTGATTGGTGGAATAGCATGATCAATTATTTCCAGGGTAGCAGTGGTGAGATTGATTTGCATGCACTCTTAGCCTCTATTTGTTGGTTTATTTGGAAGGGAATGAACAAGACTCATTTTGACCAGCAAGTCTGGACTAGTGTTGCGATTATTGATAAGGCCACTTCTTTGTGCGATGAATACAAGGTTGCTATGGAGTCGGCTCGCCACCTGCACAACACTGGTATTCCTCCTCACCCATCTTCTTGGCTTCCCCCTCCACACAATGTTATGAAGTTGAATATTGATGGTGTTGTTAACAAAAATGGATGGTTTTTTTTGGTGTGGGAGTAGTTGCTAGGAATTATCTTGGTGATGTCTTGGGATTTGCCTCTATTCCGTTTGCTGGGCTTATGTCTCCACGTTCCATTGAAGCTTAGCTTTTCGCGAAGTTATTGTCATTGCAGCCAATCATGGATGGTTAAGGGTACAAGCACCAAGCAATCAGTAGGAATAGAGCTGCAATCCGAGAAGGATTTCCCATATTGAGTTAATGCTTGAACTACTTGCAGTGAGTCACCTTCGACAATGATGTTCGTTCTTTGGACCGCTCTCATTCGTAATAAAGTTCTTTATGTTTCCCCAGAAAAAAAATAACAATAATAATCTACCTTTAATCGAACTGGGAAGGAGATTTATTGAGGACTTGAGATATGTGTTAGCTGGATGGATCATCCCGTGAAAAATAGAAATGGCGGAAATAAATTCCACGTTTGGCATCTGCAAACTTTTCTGTGTTTGGGTCCCATTCCCATTATGGCATCCATGCTATTCTTGGGGGAGATGATCGAAAGGAATTACACTGTGCAAAGTTTGACCAATCCCCAACTTACAAAATAACCACACTATTTCATGGATTGAGTGATTCTAATTAAACTCAAAGAAAATTCTTTTCCAATCGAACACCGACTATTTACAAGATCTTTCATTAAATGGTAGTATTTGATTAACATGAATTTGAACAGGCTTCACATTCTTGACGAGGTCTAAAATGAACAGACTCGATTATCAAATGAGCACTGCTATATACACAGAAAACACACTCAAAATTTACTCAGAATTTGAAAATCAATGGCTCAGATTCTGGGCCGTTAATTTACACTTTCGGAATCAATTCTGGGTGCCCCGAACTTACTGTCATCAAATTGGCCGGAAAAATTGAATGTACTGGGCCGTCCACTCCCTCTGAATAAAAGGGATCCGGAGGATCGATTTTCATGTGATTTGCTAACTTGGAACAACCTTACGCAACCTTCTCCTTTTTAATTTCACGAGGACAAGTACTGCAGTCGGTGGTTGTGTTGGTCTCCCACAGCTGAGCATTAATCAGATACCCAAAAACACACAATTACTTGTATCTTTTGATCTGCAATGTTTTCGATGATTTAAAAAACTTTGTAGTATAAGAGAACTAATCGAGAATTGTCACACAGGATTCATATATATATATTGAAAGATGCTCCCCGTAAGCAATTAAAAACTGACCCGAATATCGAAATAAACAAATTAATTAAGCAAGTACACAACGTACGGTGTATTTAATTACTGGACAAATTGTTGTTTATATTTGAGCTTGTGTAAAGAAACCCACATGATGCAGCAGAAAGCATACAAAAAATTGCAACAAGATAAGCACTGGAACACCAAGAAAGATGCAACACAATCACGGGTCTTTTCCCACAAAATCTGGCTCTCAGAAACCGATTTCTCGAAACCTTTCTGAGAGGGCCATTTTTCAAAATCAGCATAAGCATTGTTTCGCTAATTAATCTCACATTGAATTGGTTGAATCCTTTATACACCGTCAATTGAATTGGGGCAACAAAAATTGCGAAGGAAGCGGAGAAGAACACCCAAAAACAAGAAAAAAAAAAAAAAAAAAAAGGCTACGGTTTCTTGCCAAATCACGCATTTGGATTTGATTGAATATTTCGGTGAAAAACGGAGTGAAAAGTACAAAAATGGAATTTCTTGATTGGCTGATTTCCCTTTCTTATCACACCCTTTTCTCATAACCTAAAAAGGGCTGTAAAATCTGAAGACGACAACACAAACTAAACCCAAAAAATAAGAAAAAAGAAAAATCAAACCCCATTATATATCAAATCTATATATACCCAAAAATAAAAGCACACTACACAAAATACCTTTTTGTCAATCAATAATCAGGCATGAGCTGAGTAATCTTCCCCTCATCACTGCTCCCCATCTTCTTCTCCGAAACTCTCAACCAGACACAAACCGCACTGAAACTCAACACCAGGCTCACCAACCCGCTCCCCAACCCGATCCCAACAATCGCCAGAATCGACAACCCGCCTCTCCCCTTCCCGTCCCCCAACGGGTACCCGTAAAGATCCTTGTTCCCCACAAACGATGTCGCATTAAACCTCACCAAATTCCCACTCCCGCTACTCCTGTTCCCCAGCGACGCCGGTATCGGCCCGGACAACCGGTTATTCGACACGTCGAAAGCGGATAACCGGACCAGGAGCCCCAGCTGCTGCGGTATCTGTCCCGTTAGGACGTTATCGTGTAAATCGATGACGTTGAGGTATGCACAGAAGGCGAGCTGCGGCGGGATCTGGCCGGAGAGGCGGTTGGAGGAGAGGTTGAGCACGGCGAGGTTGACTAGGGTTTGGAGGTCGGCGGGGATGGGTCCGGTGAGGGAGTTGGAGGAGAGGTCGAGGGTTTGGAGGTTGGTGCAGTTGGAGAGGTAAGGGGAGAGGGAGCCTTGTAGAGCGAGGTTAGTGAGAGAGAGCTTGTAGATGCGGCCGTTGTTGCAGGTGGCGCCTTGGAGGTAAGAGGTGAAGCCGGAGCAGGGGTTCTGGAAGGTGGTTTTGGTCCAGTTATGGAGGTTGTTGTTCGGGTCGACGAGGGTTTCGCTTAGGTGGGTCAGGCAGGACTCGTCGTCTGGATCCGGGGCGGATTCGGGAAGACCCGAAAAGGCTAGGAGTAACAGCAACACTAGTCTCCGTAGACTGCCGGTCTCCATCTAGAGAGAGAGCGAGAGAGAGAGAGAGATGGGAGGTTTCTGTGATTATTATTATTCCCTGGTATCTTGCGCCGGTTCCACTAGGGCGCACATTAGCGACGGAGATTGATGCTTCTGGGAGAAGGGGCAATTTTGTTCTCCGGGGTTGAATTGTCGAGTAGCAGGTTAGTTGTAGAGCGATTTTTATTGTATTGGTTTTATGTATTGGGTTGGGGGATTGGAGAGGAGAGAGAGAGGGGGAGGGGGATTTTGGAGAGAGAGAGAGAGCATAAATTTGGGGCGTGGTGAAAATGAAGTAGCTAGTGCTTGAGTACTATAGTGGTAATGGAGTAGATTAGCATAGGACGCGGACTGAGAGAGAGAGAGAGAGAGAGAGTGTTAGTGGTTGGGGGGGCCGTCACCTGCACATATGAGAGGGGCATATGATAGCGACAACTCGTGACTCGGGCTTGGGAGCTATTGGCCTCCTTTGGCTAAAAAATCAAGAAAACCTGGGGTACCCCATATTAGCACCGAAAATGCACACCCCGCCTTCGGGGAACTATTTTTGGGTCCCACACGAGTGATCCGAACCGTTCATTGTTCTTAAAACATTTTTCCGAGGGGGCCCACCAAAAATCAGCTCAATCGGACGGTTAGAAGTGCTTGAACCAAATTCTTACCGTTTCAAATCAAAGAAACGGTGAGACTTTGGTTCAAGCACTTCTAACCGTCCGATTGAGCTGATTTTTGGTGAGCCCCCTCGGAAAAATGTTTTAAGAACAATGAACGGTTCGGATCACTCGTGTGGGACCCAAAAGTGGGTCCCCGAAGGCGTGAGGTGCATTTTTGGTGCAAAACTATGGGGTACCCATAGCAGTACTCAAAAATCATTTTAGTTTTGTTGTTTGCCTTTATTCAATATTTTTTTGAATTCCTTAGCTTTACAATGATTTTTTTTAGTGACGAGAAAAATATAAAATATATAAAATAAGGAAAAAATTTACAATACACACCCTTTAAAAGTGTATACGATATGCACCCATTGTATGGTCTATATTTTTTTGATCGGCATTGTATGGTCTATAGTGCGTCACCTCATAATAAATGATCTGGAGAACCGGTCATTCATAACTTTTTTTATGAGTATCATAACTTTTATACTACTAAGAATTCGTAACTTTTCAGCAATATGATTCATAACATTTTCTTGCGTCTCGTAACTTTTTGTGGGATTCGTAACTTTGAGAAAAAAAATCATAAATTTTCTCAAATATAATTCATAACATTTTTTTGCGTCTCGTAACTTTTCACAAATATGTTTTGTAACATTTTTGTTTGTCTCGTAACTTTTATAGTAAAAAATCATAACTTTTCAACCATGTTTAATCGATTCGGTAATCGATTAAAGTGTTTTTCGAAGAAGTAAATGTGTTTTCTTGAAATAATTTTAATTTCAATTTTCACAAAAAGAAGAAGAAGAAGAAGAAGAAAATATTTTAATCCTAAATTAATTTCAGATACTAATTTGGGCCTCTGTTCTATTAGAATTTGAAAACACTTTTTACTATAGCTATGGCTCAACTTGCTTGAAAATTTAAACTCTTTAAAAGTTTTCCAAAACTATAACTATGGCATAATTTAAACCATATTTAAAAAATAGAGTTAAAAAAGCTTTTCATAAAAATTATACCGTTGTTCACTTAAAAGCAAAAACGTATCAAAGAGAAATTTTTTCAAAAAAGGATACTTTTTAAAGTTTTTTTTTAACATATAGTTTTTTGAGGGGAAAAAAAAATTTGAAAATAGTTTTCTACACTTTTTTTTTCAAAATTATCTTCATATTTGTGAAAAAAAAAACTATTTCTAAATTTTAATTTTTAAATAATGTTTTACCAAAAACTAGTTTTTATCCAGAAAAATATTTTCAAAAATTAAGAATTTCAAAAAACCTTGTTCAAAATTTTGGTTTTTTTCCCCCTAGAAAAAATATTTTCAACAAAAAATTTCAAAATGTAGTTTTTTTGAAAAAAAAAAAAAATCTCTTTGATACTTTTTGTTTTTAAATGAAAAGCGGTTTAATTTTTTCGAAAACTTTTTTTAACTTAAAAAAAACATTTTATTTTAAACAAAATGTCTGTTTCAGGGTGGAGAATATATACTAAGGATACTACGGTTATTTCACGTAAAAAGTTAACATTGTTAGCTTTAAAGTAACGGCAGAGGGGGAATCCGTCAATTATTTCGAAAAGTAAAGGAGGGCAGTGGAATTTTAGAAAGTATAGGGGAGGTCTCTGTATTTGTCAAAAACCTCAGGGGAGGTAAGTGAAAATTTTCTTTCCTTCAATTTGTTAGGTCACCTGTTGCTCAAGTTAACAAGTAATTGATTTGTAGCTTTAAGATCCAACGGTAGATAACTTGGGTGCATACAATACACACCCAAAAAATAGTGTGTATTGTAGCCATTTCCTAAAATTATTAACCAAATTTAAAGTTTTGTGAATAAAGATAAAAAAAATAAAAAAAACTAGTTTTTTGGTTTATTTTTTGTCTTTATTCACAAAACTTTAAGTTTGGCTAATAATTTTATACTTTTTAGATTTCTCTCGCCGAGACGAACCAAGAAACCATAAAAAAATTGACCGAAAATGCGAAAACTAACAAATGCAAAAAAAATTGAATAAGGACAAAACAAAAAACCATTATGGTGTTTTTCACCCAAAGGAATTGTTTAGCTTATGGCTAGCTTTGGACCTACGAGGATGCATCGAGCCCTAAATTTTTATGCTAGTCCTGTTACGGGTACAACATTTTTGCGTACCCCAAATTTACACAGTTTCTATGGGATCTCGAAATCTCACATAAATTATCGGAGTCGCTCAATATTCTTAGAACAATTTTTTATGGGCCATAGGAAAAAATTAGCTCATTTTAACTTCCACAAGGCCTCGATCAATTATTTGCCCAATTTCCTGTTAGAAAATTGAGTATAGAATCGATCAAGTCGTTACCGATGTTAAAATGAGCTAATTGTTTACAGTGGCCCTTAAAAATGTGTTTTAAGAATATTGATTGGCTCCGATCATTTGTGTGGGACCCGAATGCATCCTACAGAAATGATGTACATTTGGTCTACACAAAAGTGTTGTACCCATAGAATTTTCCATTTTCTTGCCCACATCTGTAATCTTAATCCATTTTAAGACTCAAAATTAAAATTTAGGTCAAAACATTAAAAACTTCTCTCTAATACATGACCTAAATCTCTTTCTATTTTTTTATTTACCTATTTTTTTGCCCAAATTAGAGACAATCCAAACCCCCATCCCATTTTTGAGAGAGAGAGGGAGAAAGAGAGAGGGAGAGAGAGATATGTGACATGGCGGGAGGCTTTAATTTGAAAAAACTGGTTTTTTGGTTTTTTTTTTTGTTGTCCTTATTCAAAAAAAAAAATTTGCATTTGTTAGTTTTCGATCGATTTTTTGTGATTTCTTGGCTTGTCTCAACGAGAGGAATTTAAAAAGTATCAAATTATTAGCCAAACTTAAAGTTTTGTGAATAAAGACAAAAAATAATCCAAAAAACTGGTTTATTTTCAGCTTTATTAAAAAAAACTATTACCTTGGACCATAATTTTATACTCTTTGGATTCGTCTCAACGAGATAAATCCAGAAACCACAAAATCTTAACGCAAAACTAACAAATGCAATTTTTTTTGAATAAGGACGAAACAAAAAAAACAAAAAACAAAAAACCAGTTTTTTCAAATTAGCCAAATCACCCGCTTTGCCGAAACTTGAAGCTTGCTGACTTCACCGAAACTTGAAGCTTGCTGACTTCACCGGAGCTTCGCTATTTGCCGGACCATTGTCATATCGTTAAAACGCAGAATTATTCGATCTAATATTTCTGTTAGAGCTTTGTTCCTTGTCGGAGCTTCCACTGCAGATTTATTGTTCGGTAGATGGAGTTGCAGAGAAAATGGTCTGGTCAACAGAAAAATGGTATTTGATCTCTGTCTTCACCCCAATTGTTCGGAACCGGGGATACAAATGATCGCCTTCTAGAAATCACCCTAGTAAGCGTCCAAAACGACGTCGTTTTGGGTGCCAAAAGAGACAACAAAAAATTTGAATAAAACTATATCTTTTTTAGTCCTAAGAGACTAAAAGTAAGTCCTAAGAGACTAAAAGAATCTAAGACCTCCCAAGCCCCTTTTCACTCCTTATAACTGAAGGGATCACTTTCTTTGGAGAAAATATGGAATCTGCCTCCAAGGGTGCATCCATGGATCATCTTTTTCCATCCCCATTGATTGTTAGCACTCTTCTTTACTGTGAGAAGATTGAAATGCCGAAGTTTTTTTTATCTTTGGTTTGTTTGGGGAAAAGAAAATCTCCTATTTTTCCTGCTGAAACTCAGACCAAAAAGTGGTTCCTTGCTTTGGCTAAATAGACCAAAAAAAAAAAAGTTTATTTTTTTGTCTTTTTTCAAAAAAAATTATATTTATTAGTTTTGCGTTAATTTTTTGTGGTTTATTGGTTCATCTCGACGAGAGGAATCTAAAAAGTATAAAATTATGATCAAAATTTTTAAAAAGTTCACTAAAGACAAAAATAATCCAATTCTAGTTTATTGGATTATTTTTGTCTTTATTTAGAAAAATTTAAGTTTAGTTAATAATTTTATACTTTTTAGATTCCTCTCGTCGAGATGAACCAATAAGCCACGAAAAATCAACGCCAAATTAACAAAAGCAAAAAAAATTTAAATAAGGACATATAAGTCGCCGGAACTTGTATAATTCAAGCAAGTTCGACAATGAAGACAAACTTGGAAGAACCTTGTAGGCTGTAGCAATGTTAAATGAAAATTACCTGCAGCACACTATAAGTTATTAAAAGGCATCTGTCCTATTTACTTAAAACGACGTAGTTTTGCAAAAAAAAAAAAAAAAAATTGTTCTCTCTTTTGGCGCCCAAAATGACGTCATTTTGGACGCTCACTAGGGTGATTTCTAGGAGGCGATCCCTAGTATCCCCGAATCCCAATTGTTCCCCTAATATTAAAAAATAACAAATTTGGGTAAAGAAAAAGTGTGTTTCCATTGGAGGCGTGTATATCCAAATTGGATTTTTTTCTCACATTTTGACTTAATTTGGGGAAAAGAAAAAAAAAAGGTAAGGGTTGAAATTGCTCTTAGAGCATCTTTAGCAGATACCTCAATATTTGCTTCAAAATTGTATTTCAATATCACACCTCAAAATTTGAAGGGTTACTTTATACGGTGCATTCTATCAGATCCTTCAAACTATAATATTTTATTACTTTTCATATATCTTTAGTTTTATTGATTTAAATGTATAATGGTACAGTATATATCTTACCTTTAAAATATATTTTGGCCACTCTACTTTATTGGTCAATTACTTTAATTACAATTTTTTAAGAATATTAATTTTTAATATAATTGGATGATATTCAACAATTTAAAAATTCTGCATTATCAACATAAATGCTTTTACATTTCACCCACAACAACTCCTCAAATATTTGGAAATCCATATTCAAGTTGATAAAAGAATACGGCAAGATGAGATTTTGTTTTGTTGTGAAACATGTAAAAATGAGTTACATATTTATAGGCAAGCTGGGTAAAATAACAAAATAATTATTTTGTTAACATAATCAACCCCAATATTTTTGTTGCAGTTGGCAACGGTAATAAAATGGAGCTGATCTCTGGAAGGTGACAAGTAATAAAATAGAATGTAAAAGCAAATGTAATCTGTAAAATATGAAACAACAAATGTAAGGTAAAATTGCAAATCTGTTGCAAGGGTAATAAAATAGGCAATAGAATAATATTATTTTGAAATTTGAGGAGAACATTTAAGGGGCGACTTCAAATTATTTGGTGTTTGAGGGATTTGTTGGAGTACATATTCATGGTTGATCTCTCAAATTTTTCTTTGATGTTTGAGAGATCTGCTAGAGATGCTCTTCGATCATCTCCAAGGGCTTGCAGTCCCAAAAAAATCATGGCTTTTCTGAGGAAAACCAACAAACTCTAACCCAACAGTCTTGCCTCTCTCATGGGTAGTTCCTCTTCCACTACAGTAACTCGCTAGGGTGTGGCGAGTTACGTAGCCTAAAAGAACAAACTAGCGCTTTTATTAGCAAAATCATCACTGATCTGGATTCAGAGGTCGATTCCAGCGTCAATTCATCAACTTTGACGGTGTTTAGGGTGATTTCAACTTGTACGCTTCGACAGAGCTCCATGTGACTTCAACAGCAACGACAACGGATTTTAGGAGGCGACGTCGGAGTTCGGTGATTGCGTTACAGCTACAGCAATGGCAAGGTTCCATTTGTTATGTATGATATTTTTTTGTGCATGTCTTTGTTTATGTATGGTGTTTTGGTGATTTTATTGGGTAAAATGTCTATATTGTTGAGTGTTGCACTTGTTTGGGGGTAGTCGAAGTAGAAAATTGCACTTTATAGAGTATTCCTTTTATGTGTGTTTATGTGTGTGTGTGTGTATGCAGTAGACTAAATGAAACAAATTACGTAAAGGAAGGTAGACGAAAAGAAAGTCAAAGAAGAAAGCGATGGGAATAGTAATGAATAGTATACGTAAATAGTGATAAATAGTACTTAAATAGTACATGAATAGTGATGAATAGTGGTAAATAGTACTTGAATAGTACATGAATAGTACTCCCTCCGTCCCATTTTGTTTGTCAATTTTTGAAGATCGTGTCATCGGTCAAACGCTTATAACTTTTAATCTGTAATGTTTTTCATAATTTTGAAAACTTCGTATTATTAAACTCATCGAGAACTATCAAATGAGATCCATATTGAATATTTTTTGAAATTCATAATAAAAGATATAAGCAAATGAAATCGGACAAGGTTTACTAAAAATGACAAACAAAATGGGACGAAGGGAGTACTAAAAATTGACAAAAGTAGGACAGGGACAGGAGCTTACTTCAAATTTGGTGACTTTATTCAGAACTTTGAATCGGAGCACATGATGGTAGAAAATTACTAAGGCCTTGTTTGATAACCTAGATTCAGCACTTAAAACTGAATGAATTAAGTAATAGGTAATTAAGTAGGTTTGATAATCATATTTTACATTACTACCATGACCACCACTCCATCACTCCGACCACCACTGCTACCACTATACCACCACCTCTTCGCCACTTCCACTACTACTACCACCACCACCATTCACACCACCATAACTACCACTCCGGCACTCTCACCACTACTGCCGCCACCACTCCACCACCATCACCATCACCACCACCACCACCACCACTCACACCATTACTCTGCCACTCCCACCGCCGCCACTAGACCACCACCACCACCCTTACTCACACCACCACTCCGCCATTCCCATCACTATTTCTTCTACTACACCACCACCACCACTCCCCCACTGCCACCACTACACCGTCACCACTACTCCACCACTCCCACCACAACTACCACCACTACCATGACCACCACTCTGCAACTCTAAGAACCACTGTTGCCACTACACCACCACGACGCCACCACTACTCCCACCATCACTCCCCCACCACCACGATGCCACCACTCCGCAATCATTATCACCACTGCCGCTATATAACCATCTTGCCAATATTCTGTATATTTTTATTATTTTGATAAAAGTATGTTTTTTTATTTATGCATTCCAATATGAATTGATGAAAGACAAAATAAAAAATTAGTGAATTTAATATTTCAACTCCCTGTACAGATCAAACAACTTATTTATTTCAGTGCTTAAGATTCAGTACATATCAAACAGCTTATTAGCTTAATAAATTCAGCACTCAGTTTTCAGTACTTAATTTCCAGTTTTCAGTTTTATCAAACAGCCCCTAAGTAGTACGTGGAAGAGGAATGACTTTGCTCCCAAAGAGGAGCTTTTAGTGGAATTGAGAAAGAAATGAAAGACTGACTCTTTGGGATCACTATCTGAGTGGTCTTCATTATTTGATTCTAGGGATTTATCAGAAGATTGATTATTTATTATTTCTGCAAAGCTTTTATTCAATTTTTGTGTTGTTATCTTATCATTTAATTTTATGTCATTCTTTGTAGAGTAAGTTCTTTTTGTTTTTTATTAAATTTATCTACGGTAGTATTAAGGTTTACTGGTTTAGTATATTGGGATTTTTTTACTTTTTCGTACTAGAAGTTGTTTAAGTTTTATAACATATTGTTGTCTTAACTCGGGATCTTCTATTTCACTAATTAAATTAATAAAAAAGTCTTCTTCTTGTGTGTCTTTATTAAGTACATTTATTTTTTATTTTGACAATAGTAGAATTGTCTCTAAAATTATCTGTATTTTAACTATGTATTTTGGAGATTAATGCTTCAATTTTCTCAATGTTTTGATCTTGATTTTTTATTATAATAGCTGGTTTTTTCCATTTAATTTTTGTATTAGTGTTGACTTTTTTATAATAATTTTCTAAATAATCAAAAAATTGAACTTCATCTGGGCAGAGTTAAATTTGGCGGAACATCATATTTCCACAAAATCTCAAGAGTGAGACGTCATGGATCGTGTATAAAACGGTGTTTTTAATGACCTAGGGATTTGGATTGACAAGGAAGATGAGATTCACTGTGTTTTTTTGACCCACTTCACCTCGGCTTTTCAGGAGCCGAACCCCTCGGTTGATATGGCGGAATGGGAAGGTTGGGAGTTTTTTGATAAGCGGTTGTCGAGTGAACATGAAGATTGGCTGAATAGGCCTTTCAAGGCTTATGAAGAGCGCAAAGCGGCTTTTCAAATAGGTGATACAAAGGAGCGGGGACCAGGTGTTTTTTCCAAAAATATTGGGATATTGTGGGGCCTTCTATCACTTCTATTGTACTTTCTTTTCTTAACTATGATTATTTGCTTAAGCAAATTAACTATACCCACATTGTCCTTATCCCTAAAGTCCCCTCTCCAGCAACTCCGGCAGATTTCAAGCCCATTAGCCTTTGCAATGTCTTATAGAAAATCATTTCAAAGACTTTAGCCAATCATCTTAAGTCAGTCCTTCCGTCCTGTATTTCATCGTCACAAAATGCCTTTGTCCCAGGTAGGCTTATATCTGACAGTTCTCTACTGGCATGTGAGTCCTCCAATTTAATTGCTCATTTTAAATCTAGCAATAAATATAAGGTAGCTCTAAAATTGGTTATGAGCAAGGCGTTTGATAAGGTTAATTGGGATTTCTTAGAAGCCACCCTGCGGCGATTGGGATTCTCAGAGAAATGGATTAATTTGCTTCGCCAATGTTTTGCCACTGTCTTGTTTTCCTTGCTCATTAATTGGGTTCCAACATAGAAATTCACGCCCTAATGAGGTTTATGTCAGGGGAATCCCTTATCGCCTTATTTATTTATCATCTATCTAAAGACGCTATTGTGTGTTCTTAACCATCTGGATGTCTCGGGAAAATGCAAAGGTCTTAAATTATCTAGAACTAGTGTTTCTCTATCCCATTTATTCTTTGCTGATGACTGCCTTATTTTCTTTAAGCTGACTATTGAAAGTTGTGGCTTCTTAAGAGAACTCTGGAGAGTTTTAGTCATTACTCGGGTCAAAGTGTTAATCGTCAAAAATCCCATATCACTTTCAGCGCCAACATTCCTTTGACTAGCTCTAGAAGCTTTCAAGATTTTTTCCAAGTCCCTATTAGTTCTGAACCGGTCCCTTATTTAGGGTTTCCCTTCGAAATCGCTGCTTTAAATTTATTATTGATTGGGCAGAAAAGGCTCTCGCAGGATGTAGAACTAACATCTCTCAGGCTAGGAAGTTAACTTTGATCAAGTCTGTTTTGGCAGGACAACCCCTTTACTTGTGCTCCACTTATAAACTCCCAATATATATATGTGACAAACTGAATGCCATCTCAGCAAATTATTGGTGGAAGGGTAGAGATAGTAAGCCCATCAAATATCTCTGCTTATAAACGTGAGGGAGGTTTAGGTATTAGAGGTGTTAATCTTTTCAATCAAGCCCTTCTACCTCACTAGTGCTGGCGTCTTCTTAATAACTCGGACCTTCTGATCTTTCGTATTCTTCTCCCAAAGCATTGTTCCAAGGAAAGCCTTATCAATGTGAAAGTTCACTCTGGCTCATCTTGGGGTTGGAAAAGTATCCTTTTTGGTTAGGATCTCATTGCAAGGCACATTGCTTGGAGAGTAGGAGGTGGGACTTCCATTAACCTTTTCCATGACAAATGGATTCTTGGTTTGGACAAGGTCCTCAGTCAACTTATCCCGTACAGTGGCTCTGATGATTACACAGTCTCTTTTCTTCTAGATGAGGGAACCAATGGGAAAACTTGGAATGTGGAAAGTGTTAATGACATTATTCCAAATTTTCTGGTCCCGAGAGTTCTTGCTATCCCTCTTCCGAATACCAATTGTTCGGATCAGCTCATTTGGTCGTTCGCCAATTCTGGAAGTTACAACGCTAAATCAGGATATAGATCTCTGTATGATATGAAACGGTCCATGCAACCCTCTAGTGGCTCTTCTATTTGGTTCTACAAAGAGTATAATGTTTGGAATTTGGTTTGGAATCTTGACTTGCCTAAGCGTATTAAAATTTTCATTTGGAAGTGCTTGAAAGGGATTTTACCGGTTAGGAAAAAAGTTGTTTCTCGTCTTCATAATACCAATGCAACTTGCCCGTTGCGCAGAGAGACAGAAGAATCTATTGAGCATCTTTTCTATCTCTGTCCGCAGTCTATTTCAGTTTGGGATGCTAGTGACTTTCCGAGTTCATCTTTGGGCTATACACAGGACCTTCTTTCTTTAACTGGCTTCTAAATTGGATCATCCAGCTTCATAGGGAGAAAAGAAAATTCTCTTATTTTATTTCTATCCTTTGGGCCATTTGGAAGAATAGAAATGGTGTGGTTTTCTCAAACTTGTCGTTCAATGTGGCTCAAATCATTTCTATGGCTAAGGACTTTGCCCAGTGGTTTCTCCGTGCATCTAGCTGGCTCAGCAAGACCAATTTACCCTCAACTCCAACTGCATCCTCACCTTGTACCGTGAATCCTTCTTTTATTATTAAGAGTTATCCTAATTTTGAATCAGTTCTCCACACCTGTTTCCTCCATGTGGATGGTGCTTGGAAAGAGGGTAATGTCTAGAGTGGTTTTGGCTTTACAGCTAGTCATCCTGATGGATCCTTAATTGCGCAGCAAGCCTTATCTACGTATAGTGCCACGCCAATTCAAACGAAAATCCAAGCAATATATGAAGCTGTTAAACGGGCTTTATTTCATAATTATAATGTGGTTTATATTTTTTCTGATTGTCTCAATGCCATAATGCAGATAGCAGGGTTGAGTACCACCACCATGACACTTTTTTGTTGCCCAACCTGGTAGCGGAGATTAAAAAGCTATCTTTTTGTAGAATTTCAAAGGTTGTGCACCAGGATGTTCAGCGAGCTCACCTTCTTGCTAAGCACGCTCTGGCCATTTTTGTTCCTCACCCGGACACCGCTGATGAAAGTACTCATGTCTAGTTTTTTTTTTTTTTTGTGTGGTTATGTTGATCTTATTTAGTTGTTCTGGACCTTCTATGACTTATTGGTTTGGTTTGATGTTTTAATGAAACTTCTTTCTACTTCTCAAAAAAAAAAAAAAAAAAGAAATGGAACTTCTTTTCTTGTATCATTCATGAATTGTCTCCAATTTTTTACTATTTCAGATTTTTTACTAGGATTATATTTACTGTGAAAGTCTCTTCTTTTTACTTTATTATCTCTTGATTTAAATGACAGGTGCTAGCAACTCAAGGAAGAGGTTATTGCTCTACGCCAACAACTAAAAACAACAAAGGAAAAGTACCATTTACAAATTTCCCCGATCTCTTTTGCTCCACTGGCAAAAGAAGAGAAAAAACAGTCATCCCCACTGGATGATGGTGAAAGCATGAGTGTGTCTTTCCAAAAGAAAGTAAGTAAGACTCTAGCTGTAACGACCCGAATTTTCGTAAATAAAAATTTCGTTAAATAATTTAATTATTTATTTTTAATTTCCGAATTATGGGAATATTTTCCTATTAAAATATTATTTAATCCTTTTAATTCGAATAAATAGAATTCTAGCCATGCATATACGCGTACGAGACCGAGTAACACATCCGTTACACTACCGTAGCACCCGGGGACCGTGTTTAATACCCGAAACCAAACCCAACCACCGTCTTTACTCCATTCAACCATATCGTACCTTGGAAGGTACCCACCATCCCATATCTTGGAACTTGGTGTTGACCAAGTTAGAGAGAGAGAGAGAGCTATATGGAGAGAGAGAGAGAGAGAGAGAGAGAGAGAGAGAGAGAGAGAGAGAGACGGGGAGAGAGAGAGAGAGAGAGAGAGAGAGAGAGAGAGAGAGAGAGAGAAAGAGTGAGTGTGTGCATGCATGTAAAGTACACTTGCACATGCAAGTTTTAATGTTTGTTCACTTGCACAAGCAAGTGGAGGGGTAGAGGAAGCTTCCTAAATCTAAGGTTTTGTACCCAAAACTAGTTAGAACAAGCCTTGTTATTTTTGGAGAAACCTATACATACCCACACAATACATGCATTTGAGTACAATCTACACAACCTAGACCTATTTATGCTAGACCTTGCACTCCAAGTCTCCATGAAACATGCTTCCATGTTTTGAGGAAGAATATTCCCCCTACTATTAGCCCAATAAGGCTACCCCCTTAGCCATAACTCCATACACATGCATATTGTACATATTTGCTCCTAAAAACACCCCGTAACAAAGGTGACCATGCAAAAACCTACACAACGAGAGGCATATTTTCCCCACCCCTTGTTTTCCACGTTGGTTACTATGTATTTCCCCACATTTGTTCATCTTGCAAGAAGTATAACCTAAGACCTAGCCTAGGACCTAGACCACAAGTGGTGTACTTGCCCATGTGCCATTCAAACACATCATTTACTCCCTCCACATGGTGTAGTCCGGCCAAGAGAGTGTGTGTGTGTGTGCCATGAGTTAGAGAGGGAGGGAGAGGTTCCAATTTGCTATAAATAGACTACTCTTTGTTCATTTGGGACCACTTATACCCCACTATATTTGTTTGTCTCTCTATTTCCCAACAAATCACCTACTTCTAAACCAACTTCTACCACCTTTTAGCCAACTTATTAGGGTACTAATTAGCTACTTACTAAGTTAATTAGTAAGTAAGTGAGGGAGATTTAAGAGGTTCTACACCAAAGGATTGCTTTTCGGCTTCCGGTTTACACCCGGAAATCAAGGTAGTTTACTAAACTAGTCTTCTAATTAGTTATTTCTAGTTCTATTACGTTATTCTAATTAATTTTCTAAGCATGATTTTAGAGTTTGAATGGTTTAGTTTATGCATAAATTAAGTTACTAAGCATAGAACTTAGTGTTTAAGAAAGAGGATTTCATGTAGAAAGATTAGCAAGAATGTTAATGAGGTTCTAATTAAAGTGGTTCTTCATGAAATTAGAAGTGGGATTAGTAAGATTAAAGTGATTAGAAGATGATTAGAAGATATGTATTTTTCTAGACAAGGTTCTAGCATTATTATGTTAATATTTCATAGAAAAACTTGATGATTAAATCAATGGTTATTGTTTTAGATGATATCTCCTAAATAATAGATTGTTATTTTTAGTGAGGGAATTGTTCTTACTAGAAAGAAATATCTAGTGTTTTATGGAAATTTTTGTAAGAAAGTACGGAGTTTTTACTAAATAAATATGAAGAGAGAATTTTTATAAATGTATCCTAGAAATGATTTTACTAAATTATTTGTGAGTGTATTTTTATGGCCATGATGAAAAGAAAAGAAGCAAATGGAGTTGATTAAATTTTCTAGAAAGAAAATTGTGATTTTACTAGATATAAAAAAAATGTGTTTTATGTGAGTCATTAGAAAGAAAGTTTTCTAGAAATATAAAAAGTATATTTTTGAGAGATTAAATATTTTTTATTGAGAGATAAATTTATGGCAAGAAATTTCTGGAAAAAGAAATTTGGAGTATTTACTTTGGAAAAAGGAGTTAGTTGACTAATTTATTTCTTTAAAAAGAAATAAAATAGTTTTACAAGAGAAAAGGGAGAAATGAGATTTTTGCTGAGGAATAAAGTTTGAGAGAAATTACGAAATATTATTTTTGGGAAGAGTTGGTGCATTAAAGTGCATGATTTTAGGTGAAATGATTTTTGAGGAAATATTAATTGCATGATTTTATGTGAGAAGATTTTTATTGGAGAAATATCATTTTTAAGAAAGTTGGTGTATTAATATGTATGATTTTATGTGGAAATGTTCAATTGGGAAATATGAGTTTTTGAAAGAAAATTATGGAATATTGCATGGACATGATTTGAGAATGAGACAATGAGCACGTACACGAAACGTTACGACACGGGGTTTCATTAATTGAATGACGGTTGACGAGAAAATAGAGATGAGAATGAAAAATGAGTTTTGAAATGAGATGAAATTTTCGAGAAATGAAATGAAATGAGATAAGATGAGATTTGGATGCCACCTCAAGTTCGCGGAGAGAACTTGGAGGAACGGTTTTGATGCGGTAGTGCAGCGAGAGCGCCACTTCTGGTTCGCGGAGAGAACTTGAATGTTTGGGCTAAGCGTGCACAACACACGGTGAACGAACTTTGCAAACAGGCTGTTAAGTTCGGTGATGCAAAGCGGCCGGGACTGTGTCGTGTGAGTCGCGGGGTGGACGGACCGTGCAAACAGGCTATTAAGTTCGGTGATGCATGATAACCGGGACCTCGAGCGGAAAGGTTGGTACCGTCAGCTGAAAAGAGGCTTAAACGGATCAATAACTTTCGAGTGGTGGGAGATATATGAAATTTGAAGAAGAATGCCAAGAAGGGCACTGATATGAAAAACCGATTTTTGGGAATATTGTTGATAACGAGTTATGTTCGAGTTATTAATTGAGAAACTGTTTTCGAGAAACTGACACGTGACACTATATTGAGACACAGAAAGGAAGTATTGTATTCTGCGCATATTACTCTGATCCACACAGATTCGCATGATATACTGCATGATTTTACTGTTCACAAGTATCGTATTCTGTTTTTGAACCCATTGTTCTAGAATTGCTACTTAGAAGTTTAGCATAGTGAACTGCTGGGCTTTGCTCACGGTGTTGCACTTGTGTAACCCTGGCATAATACCATGATGTTGCCTGTGCGACTCGGACGTATTATGTCAGATTATCTAGATGGACATGACCGATACCGTGGAGACCAGCCCTATGGAACAGGAAGTGCTGCCGGAGTGGGGAATGACCCGACGCAGGGATAGACGAAGACCTAGAACCACCCCGATTGTTATTTATATAATTATTGGAGACATTATTATCTGTATTAAAGTTTGAGATTAAACTTTATTAAGATTTGTAATAATAATTAACGTGCCCAAATTTTGGGGGTGTTACACTAGCTTTACCCAAAACTCTATCCCTTATTCCAAATTTATTAGATCCAAAAATTAGGTTAAAAGGTATCGAAACAACCTCACAGGTCAGTAAAGCATGTTACTCAACACAGTCAAAATTTGTGGATGATGAAACATCCCAAGCATCACCAACCCAAACTGATTTTGAAGAAATAACCCCTCATCCTATAGATAAAAGTTTATTGACTATATATAGAGATTTTACGATAGATGTAGAAAATTTGTTCCGAGAATTTTAAATCAAGAAATAATAAAGTAAAAAGAAGAGAATTTCGTGCTAAATATAATCCAAGTAAAAAATCTGAAATAGTAAAACATTGGAGACAATTCATGAACGATACTAGCCAAAGTAGAAAGTTGCACTTTATATAGTATTCCTTTATATATATATATATATATATATATATATATATATATATATATATATATATATATATATATATATATATATATATATTCCCCTCATACAACTAATAACACAATATTTGAGTAAATCACCTATTTTGGAGTCCCACAAAAATAATCGGAGCCGTTCAATTTGTTTAAAACATGTTTTTAAGAGTATCCTTAAATAAATAAAGATTTCGGTAAGAGCTTGATTGACTTGATCGATTCATTCAGTTTTTATCATGTCAAATTTAGGGAGAAATACCAACCAAGCCATTACCGATATCCCTATGAATTGATTTTTTATGGGTACTCTTGAAAACATGTTTTAAACTAATTAAATGGTTCCGATCATTGACGTGAAGCTCCGATCATTGTTGTGTTAAAATTTGTGTTATTGATTGTGTGAGGGGAACCGGCCCGTGTGTGTTATATATAAAAAAACACATAAAATATATATTACGTATATGGTATCTATGTTATATATATATGTTATTAATAACATAACATATAAAATGAAGAAAGCTCAAAAATTAAATAAAAAATGAATATAATTCATTTTATGATTGGAAGGTTGCTACTGGTATAAGGTAGATTGGGTTAACTTTTGTTACCTTTGCTGGAGCCCTTAAAACAACATTGAACCGTTAAATCTCTTAATTTTTTGTTTTTGTTACCTCTTCTGGAAATGTTCTAATTGATCTATTCTGCTGAGACGTAAGTTGTCGCATCACAAATATTTCTCTCACATTTTAAGTTGCATTATTTGTCTAATTTTACCAACTGTTCTCACTTTTTTTAGTAACTTAGGTGTCCATAGTTTATGCCCAAGTCGACTAATCCTGACAACCCAATAAACCGACTCACTTGCGAGGAAGAAATGTTGCATAGTTCAAGGACACGAGCGGAATCTCTTGAAGCCAATGCCCAAGACAAAATGACTTTTCTTTTAATAAATCTCAAATTCATCCGACATGAGACTTGTTCTAGAGTGAGTTGCAATGTTGCATACTTGTTATCAAGAAATGACTTTTTAATGGTCCATTTAAAAGATCTGGTCTATTAAAAATATTCCCTGCTCAACGAATACCAAAATTTTTGCGCTAACTAGATACGTGTGTTTTCAACGTTTACTACTTAGTTTTATCAGAGGGTAAATTTCACTTACCTCACTTGAGAGTTGAGGTTTCTAACAAATACAGAAACCTTCCATATACTTTTTGAAATTCCGTTGTCTTCCCTTACTTTTCAAAGTAATTGTCACTTACCTCCCTTGTCGTTACTTTAAGGCTGGCGGTGTTAACTTTTTGTGTGAAATGACCATAGTACCCTTAGTATATATTCTCTACCAAAAAATCATTTTTTTAAACAAAATTGAGTTAAAAAAGTTTTCCCAAAAAATTAGACTATTCTTTATTTTTAAAAAATAGCTTATAAAATAAAGTAGCGAAGAGAATTTTTTTCATAAAAAACTAACTTTTGAATTTTTTTCTTGAAAATAGTTTTTCGAGGGAAAAAAAACTAATCTTGAATTTTTTTTAAAAGTTGTTTTTTGAAATACAAAAGTTTTGAAAATATTTTTTGGATAAAAAACTAGTTTTGGTAAATCGTTATTTTAAAAAAACAAAATTTTGAAAATAGTGTTTTTTTCAAAAATCTAAAAATAAAATTTGAAAAGAACTGTTTAAAAAATTATTTTCAAACTAGTTTTTTGAAAATTTTTTTTACCCTAGTTTTTTTTTAAAGAAGTGTTTTTGTGGTGGAGAATACTAAAGATACTACGGCAATTTCACGCAAAAAGTTAACACCGTTAATCTTAAAGTAACGGTAAGGGAGGTAAGTAACAATTAGTTTGAAAAATAAGGGAGGGTAGTGGAATTTCAAAAAGCATAAGGAAGGTTTTTGTATTTGTTAGAAACCTCAGGTGAGGTAAGCAAAATTTACCCTTTATCATAACCATGCCTTATTTTTCTACAATCAATGAGGCTATCCTCGATAAAGATATCTTGGCCTTGTTCGTTTCCCAGTTTAGTTTTAGTTTTAGTTTTGATGACATCATCATTTTCCTCATTTCTCTCTCTATCTCTCTCCACTCATTATACCTGCTATCATTATCAAAACTAAACTAAACTATTTAACCAAACACAGCCCTTATAGTCCCGGATAATATCACAAGGGATATAGCCATACAAAAATTCTCTCCCAAATCTAAGGGCCCACATAATTATTCGGTTATTAGGTACTCATAAAATAGTTTTCCCTCTTCTGCTTTAGTTTTGCAGTTTCTTTGGTTTGATTGAGTAAAATATAACATGTGATAACCTTCTGTACCCCAAGTCGGATCCTGTGCTTAGGCATGCGCAACAGTGGAGGGAATTAGTGGGATAGGCGTGGGTGCATGTGCTCTTTTTCCCTTTTGCAGTTGCTCTCGTGTGAGTAGTACATTGTGCCGACTTTTTTGAAAAAGGAAATTGACAATAGAGTGACAACAAATTCTTCTTCTTAAATACAGCAAGTGATTAGTCAAACACCAAGACTCTTTGGTTGAAAGTGGTTCAACAGAACACTCCTGGATTGCAAAGTTATCCATTGTGCTTGGTTGGAAGTGTTGGACAAACTTGATTTTTTTCATATTTTATTAGTTATTTTAGTGGGTTCCACACGTCCACTTGGACGGACCCACATACCGTTGTGTTCGTCTTAGTTAGGAGATTAAGATCGAACCATTGGTTGCTCAAATCAAGTTAAGGTGAATGAGAAATTGACCTTAAAAGTACCTACAGTAACATTGGTAGACGGGGAAAAAATTGTTATCCCACATTGGTGAGAGACAACAACTTCATTGGGTATATTTATCCCAAGTTGGGCATAAAGGGTTGGCCAAACAACTTTTGTTGGGGGAGAGAGCATGGGTTTTGGTCCATATAACAGGTGCGTGCCGCCGCTGCCGCCTTTGGTTCGACCGGGCCGGGTTGGGTTGGGTCAACCAAACAACTTTTGTTGGGAGAGAGGGCATGGACAAAGTGGGCTTTGGTCCATATAGCGCGCGCCACTGTTTGGCCGAACAGGGCCAGGTCAAAAGATAAGGTTGGGCTTGGCCCAAGAGCTTCTTATCTTTTTATTGAAAATTTTCACACGGACTGGGTCGGGTCGAACCGGGTCCGTTTCAGTTTCTTCTCCTTACCAAAACAGTGTGTCCTAAACATTTTTCCCTTTCCTATGCGTCTGTTCGCGAACCAGCAACAACAATCATAGAACATGATTGTTCACTTCCGATGGGTTGCGTTTGTTCGGTTGCGAGTTGATGCGTCTGGTGACTGTTCAACTCCAAACAGTCACCTCTATCTCTTCCATATGGGTGCCTTTTTATCTATAAATAGGACCCTCCTCTTCCTCATTCATTCACGTTTTCCATTGCGCAATCATTCTGCACTTACTGCATCAAAAATTCTGAGAGTTCTGCGTAGTTTCCTGGTTCGCCTATTGATCAGATTATAGTGCTACTTCCGTTCGGTGAAAGTCGGATATTCCCGGAAAGCAGACGCCCAAGTATTCCATCAGCACCAAATTTCGACGATCGGAACCGTTAGATGTGTTTAAAAAGTATTTTCAATGTCCTACGCAAGGATTTGGCAAAAAATAGTACCCAGAAGGGCTTGATTGGAGTAGGTTTTCGTAAAACTACTTTACGAAAACCTTGTTCAATCAAGCTCTTCTGGCTAGTTTTTTTTTTTTTTTTTTTTCAAATCCTTGCATAGGACCTTAAAAACACGTTTTAAACACATCTAACGGTTCTGATTTTGGAAAAATTAATTAGGTGGCGTTGAAGTGGTGCATTATTGTACTTAAATTCCACAAAATGCACTAAATGTGTTCTGATCGTGTGGTTGCTGATATCGGATGATCATCGATTTGGGCGAGAATGATAGAATGGATAAGATATTAAATCGTAACGGTTTAGATTGAACATTTGAAAAAACGAGTGTGCACCTACCTTTCAATTCTATACATCGAACTTACTTCTATATGAACCAAGCTACTATGTTACAGTATAATGTACGATAACCACACAATCGCAACACAACTATGACGATCCACACCGTTCACTTTGTTTGTGTTGGTGTTTTAATGACTATCGCCAATTTTTTCGTGTATCAGATTTTGAAAGGCCCTCTATCGCAACACAATTATGGCGATATTCATTGTTCATTTTATACAATGGCTTTTAGGTCCCACTTTTTGGTCCCACATGAGTAATCCGCACCGTTAGATGATTTCAAAATAATGTTTTGTATGGTCTTGCAAAAAATCAGGTCAATTGGATATTCGTAACTCGTTGATCCAAGTTACGCATATCCAATTGATTTCAAAACTTGCAGTTTTAGATCTATCATATACGCATATCCAATTGACGTGATTTTTTGCAAAGTCGTACAAAACGTTATTTTGAAATCATTTAACGGTTCAGATTATTCATGCGGGACCACAAAGTGAGGCCCAAAAGCATCTTCTGTGCACGAATTTGTAGCCGGTAGCCCTAAGCATTAGGGGGGCTATAAATACCCCACTATAAACACTGCAGCCCACCACCACTACTGCTAACCCTAACTCTCTCTCTCTCTCTCTCTTCAATCTCATCTATTTCTGAACTCAAACGGTCGTCTCTCTCTCTCTCTCTCTCTCTCTCTCTCTCTCTCTCTCTCTCAACGGATCGCTCTCTCTCTCTCTCTCATCTCACCACGATCGGAACACCAACACCGGTCCACCACCACCACTAGTCGACCACCTCCACCACCACAGATCCACAACAGTCCACAGATTCACCACCAATCCACCACCACCTATCCACCAGGACCACCACCACCACCACCGATTAACCAACGCCACCACCGATTAACCACCACCACCACCACCACCAATTCACCACCACAGTCAATCGAAGGGTTGTGGCTGGGGTTTCAATCGATTTGTGGACTATGGTCAACTGAAGGGTAAGACTTTCCGTGTGTGCGAGTGCGTGTGTGTGTGTGTGTTTTGAGTTTGTTGATTTTTTCACCATTGATTTGATTTGATCTGTGTTTGAATTTTCATAGATCAGTAGATGTATACGAGTAATTTTGATTTTGGAGTGGGGGATCCTAACCCCCACTCTGAGTCTTCTGATGATGAACATGGTGGAAACCATGTCCCTATTTATGTTGCAACACAAGGACAGGGTTTGGAGTCTGTTGGTGAAGCTACCTCCACTGGAACATGACCTTTGGGTTCTACTCCGACTGCAGCTTCGACTCCTACAAATTCAACCCTTAGTGGTTCAAAAAGGAAACGCACATCATGGGCATGACAACATTTCTCTATAAATAAAAACTACAAAGATGAAAATGGTATTGATTTAGGGCCTAAGGCAATATGCAATTATTGTGGTGTAGTATATGCCTGCAAAAGTTTACACGGTGCAGGGCAGTATGGTAGGCACATTCACGCTAAACATCCAGATAAAGTTATGCATGTGAGTGGTGAATCTGATAGTAGTATGCAAAATTTTGTTTATGCAAAATTTTATTTTTACAAAAGAAAAAATGAGAGATGGATTGGCCCGTTACGTAGCATCAGCAGAACAACCATTTACTTTTGGTGATGATATTAGATTTGAAAATTTTATTAAAACTTGCTTTTATTCTCCATTTTCTAAAGTTTCTCGAAATACAGCCCGTAGTGATACGAAGAAAGCGTATTTTGCAGTTAGAAAATATTTGATTTCTGAACTTGCTGGAATTGGTGCAATCTCTTTTACTTCTGATATGTGGTTTGGTATAAATAATCATGGTTATATTTGTGTGACTGCTCATTATATATACTCTATTTGGACTTTGCGAAAAAGAATTATTGCTTTCCGTTTTGTGGAGTTTCCTCATGATGCTGATCAAATATTTGAAAGTGTTATGACTGTTTTTAAGGTTTTGATAAAGTTTTTGGTCTTACTTTAGATAATGCCTCTGCTAATACTGCTGCATTGCCACTGTTTAGAATAAATTTGACTCCTGCATATTTTGGTGACTTATTGCATGATCGATGTGTGTGCCATGTTATTAACTTAGCTGTGCAAGATGGCTTGAAACATATAGCACCGCATATTTCAAAAATTCGATCTGCTATTCTTTTTATTGGTACTTCCTCATCTAGGCAACAGGAATTTGATAAATTGTGTGCTACATGTTATAATTTGAAGTCCAGATCTATGAATTCTGATGTTCCTACTCATTGGAATTCGACCTAGGAAATATAGTGATGCAATATCTGCTTTTGTTAACCAGAGGTATCGTGGTGCTCCTTTAATTCCAACTGATTGGAATATTGCTTTCGAGTTCATGAAATTTTTGAAAGTGTTTTATGTTGCTACCTTAGCTTATTCGGGTGTTCGTTATCCTACCTCTTCTATTGTGCTTAATCATCTTTACAATATTAGTCTAAATTTTCGTAATCATAGGGCACAACCAAATTTTGTAAATGCTTGTATAGATATGGAAGTAAAATTGAGAAAATATTATGAGGACATGCCACCATTATTTTTGTTAGCTGCAATAATGGACCTTAGGATTAAGTTAGCAAGTGTTTCTATGCTCTTAAGAGAGATTGGATGAATGAAAATGGTCCTAAATTGGAAAGAGCCCAAACCATCCTGATTTCTGAAGCACTGCCATGTGTTGTCCCAAGCTTCACTTCTACAAGACACTTTTGTACATTAGTACGCGGGCCCAAGACTAAGTTTATAGCATCTACAAAAATGTGTGGTAAGAGTCAACAGAAATGTGTGGTAAGAGGCTGAGGTACCGCCACGTTGTGTATTAGAGCCGGGCCATTGAATAGCTATCCGTTGATGATGTAATCAAGGGAAACAACATTAGTGCCCTACAGACCAACAAACCCATATGATTGGTCCAAAAACTTGACCCGAAACGCATATGATTGGTCCAAGCTTTATCACTTCACTACAAGCTTTGTGGTTGGTATCTACTAGGCATTGTTTGTTTGTGAGAGAGCGGGGAATGTGGCACTTACACCCTATTTGGATGCCGAACTAGGCACCCGGATACTGCCCGTTTGGATGGCAAAAAAAGCCCTGGACTTGGCTCACTGTTGGGAGATGTTATTAGGGTGCTCCTAGATCTGGTAACGATAGCCTTGACCCTATCGTTAGGTAACGAGGGGTGATTTGCTTCATTCTCAACCCTTTCTACCCTTCCAAATATGGGTGATATACACCCGATCGAGTGTTTTGCATCAGAGAAGAGAGAGGCAACGAAGAGGCAGTCGATGGTGGTTGTGTTTACAAACCCACCATTATCGATCTGAATGGGGATTTTTGATTGGATTTTTGCCCTGATATTGTGGCTGTCGTTGGTTGTGTTTAGAAAACCCAGCATTACCGATCTAATTTGGGGTTTTCTATTTGATTTTTGCCCTAATCTTGTGGGTGTCGTTCTGCCCTAATTATTTTTACAACTGTGAGTACATTGTGCAAATCTTTTGAGATTGAGAAGCCCTAATTTAGGCAATACCTTTATCGATCAGTTTGAATGGACTAAGGGATTCATTGTTTGCCTCCATTTGTTGCAAGAGTTTTCCCTAATTTCTTACTATGGTTTAAATCGACAACTATTTAGACCAATTTTTGAATTTAAATCGACTTAGGTTGCCCCCCTAATTTCGTAAGATATTTTTTCTGAAAACAGATGGCAAGACTTACGAAGCATGAACGAAGGAAGAAGGCTTTGATAGCAATCATATGTTTCACGATAGTGGTCAATACTACTCTCATGCTTTACATGTTAATTAAGAACTTCATGGATGAAAGGGTTTGATGAAGACCCCGTATTCGTTTGAATCCTAATGTCTACCAAAACCAAGTAGACGCCCTTAATAGGTTAGTACGCGGTGATGACAAAAATTGCCATGACCAATTGAGGGTAAATAGGCATACATTCATGAGGTTGCGCCATTTACTAGAGGAAGGAGGCTTACAAAATTCTAGGAATGTCACAGTCGTTGAGAAAGTTGCTATTTTCTAGTGGATCCTCGCGCACCATAACATGAATAGGCCAATGAAGTTTCATTTTGTGAGGTCAGGGGAAACGGTTAGTAGGCATTTCAATGCAGTTTTGTTGGCGGTCTTGCGACTTTGCAATCAATTGTGGTATCATCCCCAACCTGTTTTCGCTAATGAACCGGATAGTAGATGAAAGTGGTTTGAGGTAAACTCACTACCTAATTGCATATAAATATTTTCACTTCACTTTCTTTTTATTTTGAACATATCAATACTAAAATCTGTGCGTAATAGAATTGCTTGGGGGCTTTAGACGGTAACTTTGTACCTGTCATGCTAGTTGCGGAAGACAGGGCACGGTATAGGTTGAGGAAGGGTGACTACGCAACAAATGACTTAGGAGTTTGTAGTCGAAACCTAAGATTCATATACGCGTTATCGAGTTGGGAAGGATCTGCCACAGACTAGAGAGTGCTTCGCAATGCGTTGGTGAGGCCGTATGGGTTGAGAATTCCTCGGGGTATGTCACTATAATAACTTTGATTCACACTACATTAAAAGCTCCACACTTTTGCCAACGTAATCACATAGAAGTCAATGCGTTTTGTAGGTCATTACTACCTCGTCGATGCCGGTTACACAAATGGACCGGGATTGTTAGCCCCATATAGGGGTCAACGATACCACATTAACATTTGGAGGTAAGGTCACCAACCCCAAAGCTAGGAGGAGTATTTCAACATGAAGCACTCAAGCGCTCGAAATGTGGTTGAGAGATATTTTGGGGTGTTAAAGATGAGATTTGCAATATTGAGATCTTGCTCTAACTATCCCATTAGAACTCAATATTGCATAGTCACCGCTTGTTGCCTTCTCCACAACCTTATCAAGCGGGAAATGGAAGTTGATCCCATTGAACAACGATACACTGCTTGGGAACAGGAGAATGTGCATATAGTCCCACCAGATGACTACATTGACACCATCGAGCCAACCAACCAATTGACCCAAATGAGAGATAACTTGGCAACTCAAATGTACGACCATTGGTTAGCTAATGATCCGGTTGTGGAGTAGTTATAAGTTTTATCATTTTATTGAATTGTTGTAATATTATTCATAGACATGTTCTCCATGTAATGACTATTGTTTGTGAATTTTATGCCGTTCTATTCAATTACTTATTCCATTATGTGATATTTGTTACTAAAGTTTCTTGTTAAAGTAAATAAATCATTGAACATCAGCTTATTAGACCCAATGGATTCCCAACAAACTTCCAAATCTAAGCCATCAAAGGGCAAAGGGAAGAAACAGGCCAATGAGGGGAATGAAAAGGAGAAAACAAAGCCGAATGCATTGGACTTTGAAGGAGGAGGAAGCCCTCCTTGTATGCATGCTTGAAGAGTTCAAAGATGATGTAAAATGGAAAGCCAAAAATGACGTCAAGTCAGGCTTTTTCAGGGCAGTGGAAATTCTACTCCATAAGATGTTGCCTAGGACAACCATAAGAGCTACCCCATACATAGAGTCCAAGATTAAAAATTGGAAGGAAAAGTATGGGTTGGTTGCCAATATGCAAAGGCTAAGTGGCATTAGTTGGAACCATGAAATTAATTCCGTCGTTGTGGATTCACCGAATGTGTGGGATGAGTACGTGAAAGTAATTTTTTCCACCTTTCATTTATAAGTCGGCCACGATTGTTAGTGTTTACTCAATGAAATTGTATGTTTTTAACATGTGCAGTTCCACTCCAAAGCCAATGGGATGAATGGGAAGGCCTTCCCCATGTTTCCACAATGTCAAATCTTATTTGGGAAACATAAGGCACCTAGTGAAATGACGGAGGATCCGGCTGAAATTCGTAACGATGGTTCAAAAGAAGAAATCGAACAACCCATCCAATCCTTTGTTGGCACCAATGATTTCTACACTCCACAGTTTGTCAATGGTGACTTTGTCTTTGGAGGTGGTAGCTTCATAAACCTATCTGCAGGTGGATCACAAGGCGCAAACCCCACAGCTCTCGCTAGCAATGCCAATGCTACCACTCCCAACGCTTTCATTGCAAATCCCCCAGCCAAGAAGGTTAAGAAGATGTCAAAGGCCGAGGAAAAACAAGCGGCACTTAATGATGCCTTTAGAAGTTACATGGCAGAGAGCAAAGAGGTTATGGTGAAGCTCGTTGATGTGGTAGGGTTCGAGCAAAGACTCTAATAGATGAGGTGGTGTGTTTGGCCAACTTGAAAAGCTTAACGTAGATGCGGACGATATGTTAACCACCAATGCAATGATTCTGGCAACGGATAAAAAGGTTGATGAGTTCTACAGTGTACCGGAACAATAACATTGGGTCAGGATGTTGTTGCAAGGAAAGCTAGGTCCAAAAACCACGTAGTTTGGTTATTAGAAGAAAGGGTGGACTCCACGACATGGGGTAGGCTTGGGGGTTTTTTGTTTCAACGGATGTAGGGTTGTGATTCAACAAAACATTTCTGCTTGACCAAATCCTAGACCTAAATTAATGGGTTGCCCCAAGCGTAGGGCTGAGACCGGTGTAGCACAATACCCGGTAAGACCGGAATCAAATCCACAGGGATGGTGGAGAGTGCTTAACTAAAAACTTGGGTTGTGAGATTTAACACGGCTCTTAGGTAGCCACCCCTTGCAATGTGATGGAGAAATTAGCTAAACTAAAGTAAATTTGGTTTTGCTGAAATTTATTTAAAAGAAAGTACGGTTGTAGGGTTCATAACACCAGTGACCAGGTCCGGACATTGCTGCTCCATTCAGTGTTCTAAAGAAAACATTCGATTTTAGAGAGAAAAGGATACTTCGAAAGATGCGAATCCTTGCGGTCGCCATTACCCATGTATAGCGAAGAACGAGTTTTGGTCCCCCGTTCCCCGCGGTACATGAGCTCCGACAAAGCCCGGATTCGTCCAACGAAAGTTCTTTAATAACCTAAAATTGCTTTTTCGTTTATGATGTAAAAATGGGAGCGAGAAAATACCCGGCCTTGGCCACGGTGTGTTAATCACCCCGCGACCATACCTATGCGACTACTCGCTTATGTTAACTTGAACAAATGACAAGATTCTGAGATAACACATGCTTTTGTACTTGAATATAGATTAAAACAAAAGATTCGAGAATAAATCACGGACAAACTCCCATGAACTGAAATTAACGTAAATTAAAAGAAAGTTACCAGAACAATATTTGAATCTCTAAAACAAAACTTCGAAAACTCCAATAAAAAGATCTCCCGAAAGTAGAATCTCCAAGAGTAAACTAAACGGCTGCTAATAGGAAAAAGAAAACAAAGTTCCAACCCTAATACATCCCAAAAATGAGGTATTTATCCCTTTCCCGAAGTCAAAACACGTGGCAAAATCACAGGCCATTTTTAGGGCTCTCGGTATCGATACGGGTGAATCCCTGTATCGATACCCATAGGTTCTGTTCGCTTTCTGACGCATAGGTATCGATACAGGGCTTAACCTGTATCGATACCAGACCCTTCAAATTGACTTTCAGCCTTTTTGCTCATCTTTACTTGGGTCCCGCCGGCTCCCAACATGCCCGATGTCTTGCGTCCACTTTACGTGCTCCTCCGGCCTGTTTCCTACAAATCAAGCATAACAATACCACACAAAAGATAACACCGCATCAAGTGGAAAATGGAATAAATCGCGCCTCTTGTAACGCCCCGATTTTCGGACACGTTAATTAAAACAAGAGATCTAAAAAGATTTATTTAATAAAAGGTTTTCCTTAATAAGAAGCGGAATAGCATAAATACAAAAGTACTTTAGTCTGATACAATAAGAAACAGTACTTATAAGAAAGTTAAATTACATTTGTCCAACACAAAAGTAAGGCAATTACAGAACCTTCTACAGTTCTAGGTTGAGGTCCCACTCCCCATAAGTTCCCTGATTGACTGCAGGGCCTTGATACTCGTTGCAATGTCCTCCTCTTCCTCTTCGATACCTGGCATGAAACGCCAGGGCACACAGCACCATGAGTTTTGACACTCAGTAGCTAACTCCTACCCACTAACCCTTACATTACAAGGAGCCCACAGTTCAACATAAGGATTAGCAAAATAAGGAAAGAAACATCTTTATCACGTTTTTCTCAATCTTTATTTTAATACTCTTCCAGAATCTTAATCCTGATTATCCGTCTACTCGTTTAACCGTTAGACTAAGCCATCCTCACAATTCCATTTCTGCCTTCCCAAGGGAACGACTACACCATCCGAAGTATTAAAGTCCACATAAACGCCACTATGATTCTGTACATCGTCTACCATAGTGCATCTATAATTCAGTATGTCCTCATACCATAGTGCAACTATAATACAGTAGGTCGAGTACCACAGGGCAAACGCAACTATTGTTCTGTACATTCAGTACCATAGCGCAACTACCATTCAGTACCTCACGTACCATAGTGCAGCTATTATGCAGTACGTACAATAGTGCAAGTGAACACAAACACCAAACACCCCTTCAAGATAATCATTTCAACAAAGATCTCTTTGTTCATTTACACTCGACACTTGTTCCTCTTTCCATGTACCAATTAACATCTATGCATTTTATATGTACGAATAACAACCCCTGAACCAAATCTGTTCTGGTAGTCAAACAATATTATAATCTCTGCAGTGTAATTGCACAGTAAAAATGATAACAACCAATCTATAGAAAATAAGATACACATAAGTTATTCACTACCAGCAAAATATTCATGCACAATATCATTACCGATCAAAACGAATATTCCAGGTTCGGGTTTTGTTTCGTTCGGGCTCGTCACAAGCCCTAATATTAAGTTGATCTAATTAAGGCTGTTAAATATACTTAGGGTTAAAGAGTAAGAGGTTTCTACCTTTGATCCGGATGAAAAGCCCGGTGGTGGAATGATTTGACAGCGAGAGTTACCGTTCCAAACTGAAACTTTGGGTACTGATATCCCACCCAAAACTCATCCGTTTCGAATGATTCTTATGTCTAAAATGAAGCTTCCGAAGTGCTCTACAATCTCTCTGAAGGAATCTAAACCCGAAATTCACTTTAACAAGGAGAAAGATGGCGATTCGTGAAAGGTCAATGAGCTGTCTGGAAAATGTACCCGAGATTTTTTTTTACTGAACTTTGGATGGCTATAACTCACTCAAAACTTAACCGATTTGGGTGTTTCTTGTGTCGAAATACAAGAGCTTCAAACCCTCTACAACGTTGGTGAAGAAGTGTAAACTTAAAAACGATTGGAACTTGGAGCAAAATGAAGATTTACAGAGGGACAGAGAGCTGTCTGAAGATAGAAACCACGTATTCCAACAGAAATTCGGGCAAGGATATCGGGGTCATTTCTAAACTGTGTTGGGTGATTCTTATATCGAAATCGAAGTACTTGACATCCTCTACAACTTCTATGAATTAACTTAAACTTAAAACGACTTGAACTAAGAGAAAAATGGTGTTTTACGACGGGTGTGCATTCTGCCCGAAAATGTAATTGATGGTTTTGAACTTGAGGTTGAAGATGACAATGGAGGTTGATGCTAGATTGATGATAAGGATGATACGTGCTCACATTGATTCCTGGTCCTGGCCTTCCCAAGTACCCACGAAAATGGCGAGAGAATGAGGTGGATTTGGGGGAGCAAGACTTATATGTAGATAAAGGGGAAATGCCATTGGACAAAGGAAAAATGGCAGGAGGTGTGGGAGATCACATGGGGCATTTGTCCAGGAGATAAAGGAAACTCCCCCATGGTGTTGTTGGCTTGTGAATGGCTGAGATAAAGTATGTGCCATATTTGGTTAGACACAAAATGACTAGGAGAGGTGATGGTTTTAGTCTCATTGGACTAAGGGAGAATTTGGTTCAAGAGTAATTCGGTTAGGACAAAAAGAAATGGTTAGGGTAATTGAATACACGTATACCTATTTATATGCGCGAAAATAAAAAATGTCGTAATCAATTGAGCTAAGATAATTTAGCTAATTAGTAAAAGATTTTATGAAATCAAAATTTTATTCGAAAACAAAAATGGGCAAAATTCCGGGTCGTTACACCTCTAATGCACTAATTCGCCCTACTTAGGCGCTTATATCTGTGACATTGTGCGCCTATCACACCCCCCAACTTGAGCGTTGTTAGTCCCTAGGAACGAACGAAATGCAACTAACGAAAAGAAATTAGAACACACCAACGGGGGTACGGGGGTTATGCCACCTGTAAAAAATACTTGATCATGGCGATAGATATTTGCTTCTTAATATGTCCGTAACTCTAATGCATGCATGCCTTGACAGAAAATTGAACACGGTTAGCATCGCTCCACATGTAAGAATAAATACCCCTACACCGACAACCGCGTTACACTACTCACTAGAACACTCAACATCCCATATAAGCGCTTGGCGAGCCGTGTGGAACCGAACAACTGGTTTCCACGTGCCAATCAAAGTTAACGCTCAGCAAGAAATAACCGCACAATCTGTCCAAATATGATTTCCACAAAATAAGCAACATCATCATTAATCATGCATAAGTGAGAGATCAAACACGTGCACCAGATCTACTAAGGACTTTTTAGATTATAATGACCGTGGCTAGAACAAAAAAAGGGAATTGCAAAATCAGGTGACGGCCTATAGAAGCGCAAGGTTAACTACCCTAAATGGCCGCACCTATCATGTCTAACTACCTGTCAATGCGCCCATCGGCGCCAACCAAACCAAGTCCACAAAAGAACCCATCATCCATAACAGTTATATTACAAACCAAATGAAAGATAGACAAAAGTTCCACATAAAATAACAAATACTAACATGAAATGACACCTCCAACCATCATCACCATCTACCCCCAAGCCAGCTCCATGCAACACAAGTGCCTTAGCTCAATCTGACTCATCCCCGCCGTCATCATCAGCGAAATCATCACTGACCTCCAACTCGGGCAACTGCAGAGGGGCATATGGAGCCGATGTCGAACCCTCAATTCGCCCCGCCATCCATGCCTGCCTGTGATCCATTTGCTGCTGAGTTCTTGCAATCTGTCGCACCTCCCTCTTGACCTTCTGCTGACTCCGGATGGTAGCAACACCCTGGCAAAAGATCTTCCGCAGCCAAGAAGTAGTAGAGGCGCTGGGGGGAGGTTCGGTAGTCAAAAAGGTTCCACCTCTAACACCACGAGACTGGGCTATGCTTTTCGTGAGAATAGTGTTGTCAATCGGCCCAGGACTCAGTGGATCGTTCTTGAACCATTTAGCCCCTACCATCCCGGACCCTCTAACAATGGCCGTAATCAGACAAGGAAACGACAGTCTCGTCTGTGTTGGGGCATCTCGAAAGTCATGTGGACGGTCGACCTCCACCTGTGGTGTTTTCGGAATGGTTCTCGAAACGGTTCGAAAAACAAATGATTTTAGAGTCGCCACCCGGGTTTTGGAAAAGTAGTTTGGGACCCGAGAAACCAATTTGAAAATGATGATTTGAGTGAATGACTTATAAAACCAATTGAAAACCAGAGATTCGTTTTGGATCCGAGAGCCAGGTTACGAACAGGGAAGGGTTTTAATGCACCCCGTTCGCCCGATTACAAATCGGTCTTTACTAAATATTTGTGAGATTTTATTAGAAAACAATTTTATTGCTGAACATTAACAGATAAACATTTAAGTTAAACAAAGCAGATGATAATAACGAGAAAAACAAATGACTAGTATGTAATTGACAGAAATCAAACGAAAATCCAAACTTCAAACTGTTCCTGCAGGGGGAATGTTCAAATTTCACATTTTACCAGAAAAGTGTGCCGTGCGGCACACTGGATGTACAGTGCGGCACAAATGATGAGCCGCGCGGCACTGTTCTTCAAATTAACGGTCAAATTTTCAAATGGGTGCCGTACGGCACTCAAAGTGTATCGTGCGGCACAGTAGGAGTGCCGTGCGGCACACCTGGCTACAAAACAGTTTGAAACTTTGGCTTTTCGAAATGATTGATCAGAGGCACATACAAGGTATGAAATGCATTCAAAATGAACTACTTAAAAGGGAGAAAAGCAATGTATTGAGTATGGGATGTCCCTCCTCGTTGAATCGCTCCGTACGAGGCGATGTTTTCACCGTACGACGCGACCGGGAGGTGTGAAATAAAACTGGACTTGCTGTAATTTGGGCATACCAAACATGGAAATGATACAAGGAATCATTCCACCCTTAGTACCCCTCCCCTCAGGGTACCAAATTCAAGGAATTTGGCGAAACGGGTTTATACCTTCGGTTTCGAACTCTCGGATTAAACTTGTTTTCTGAACTTCTGAATGTTGCTTGACACTTCTCTCAACCTTAACTTCACTCTGGTATCGGGGTAAGAAGGATTGAAGGCTTGAGCTTTGGCAAACTTGGAATGGCTATCTCACGGCTTTAGAACCGAGAAAACAGGGGACGAGTCTCTGCCTCAAGTTTGGCTTTGGTAGAGAGAATGATATTGTATTGATTATAGTGGAGATGGTAGCTAAGAGGTTTTGGCAATGAAAATGGTATCCAAGAATGGAGTTTCGTGATCTTCCTTACACAGAAATCGTATGGGGTCCGGCCCTCCTCTCATTGGATTCAATCGGTTTATATAGAGGATGGGCAAGCCATAGCACGCCGAAGCACGCCGTTCTTGATTCTTGTCCAGGGGGACAATGGTGTAGGGAATAGCTCCTTCCTTTCGGCCACGACCATCCGGGCGGGGGGACCAACCTCGTCAACATTCTCTGCTGCTGGGAATTCGCAAAAACTGGGAACCCGTAAACAGTACCGTACGGTACACAAACTGTGCCGTGCGGCACAACTTGTGTACCGTGCGGCACAACTGGCCGTCAAAATTCAACAATCTGCTGTACATGACACTGGCTGTCCCGTGTGTTGAGAGATGAGTACCGTGCGGTACTGTTGACTGAGTTGACTTAGAGAATTTCAATCCGAGAGTTCTTCCGGGTGTTTCCGTTCATCATTGGGGATTAAAATGTACGTGGATGCACATTTTGGGGTGTCTACAAGTCAATAATCTTAGAGTAGATAAACAGTGCCCAGTCACAAATAGTGTCCAACTCCATGAAAGCTGTCATTAAATTCCCAGTATTTTCAGAAGGTTTATTCTCAGTCGCCCTCGGGTCCAGGTTATAACGCACTACCTGGTTTAAAAACCGAAATGCCAGCTTGAACTTGCCCGGCCGGTGAGGAATACGGGCCTCTCTACGGTTCTCATACAAAATACCAGCCACCCTGTTTGGGACAAAATCCTTAGTGGGACAAGGGAAGTTAGTAGGCTCAGTCGGCCTCCGATAGTGCAAGCTTGCAGCAATAATATCGGGGGTGACCACAATGGGTAACCTAGCCACTTGCGAGGTAATCTGAGTCCCAGAACTAAAAGCAGTCCCGGACTCTGGTACTTGAAAGTGTTTATAGAATTCCTTAACGAGTTCTAAGTTATACCCGGGGTTTGGCTCAAACCAGAAAGACATACCTTGCTCCACAATGGCTTGTATGGTGACGTGATTCGCAGGGAACCCCTCCCGAATAATGTGGCGCTCATTCTTGATGCCCCTCTCTTGAATGGAACCCTCCCCTGCTTCCTGTTCATCCCGGGTAATCTGATCCCGGGTCCTCCTTCTACCCGGCCCTGAGGAGGGCTTCCCCCTTCTTCTTGCTCTGGAGGAGCACTAGAGGAAGCCGCACCTTTACCCTTAGCACTAGCGGTAGGCTTCTTAGGTGCCATGTTTGGAAGTTGGTTTGGAAATTTAGGGTTTCAGATTTGGAGAAATAGGGATTTGAGAAGGGATTTGAGAGGTATATGTGGTAGAGATGAAGAAAAGGGGTGTTTTGGTGAAGTTTGGTGGAATTTGGGTGAGATTTGGTGGAGTTTTAGAGGTTTGGAGGGGGTGGCTATGGAGGTTTTCGTGGGTTTGGGTTAGAGAGAGAGAGAAAGAAGGTTGGGGAAGAAGGTGGGGAATGAAGAAGATGACTGGCTGAAATCTTTTAATTTGCGTTATAAGGGTCTCGGTATCGATACAGGGGTTTACCTGTATCGATACCCATAGCTTCTATTCCGGTCATGGGTACCCGGTATCGATACATCACTTTCACTGTATCGATACCGACAAGGTTTTTTTTTTTTATTGACAACAAGGCTGAGGTTAAGGCTTCTGGTTTATGAGTTTGGGTTTCCCAAAACATGACACCCAATCAAACATTTCTTAAAGCGTTACTCTCTCAAAAACATATTGCTTCACAAATTTTTCCCATAGCAGTACGGCACGCATGGCGCACGGAGCTTAACTTCCCCCCTAACTTCAGTCCAACCAAACACCGGTTTCCTAAGTTAGACACGGGAACTGACTCGGACTGGTTTAAGATGGGTCAAGGGGACTCATATGTGGTTTAATCATGCAAAGATTGCCTTGAATCATCCCCTATGCATGCTATTCACTCTCGCAAATGCATGAAAAATAACTGGTCTGTTAATTGCAGAACAAAAGCCTACTATTTTATGCGATTGCAGAAAGGAATACAAAGAACATGGGAATGTTATTCGGAATACGCTATTATCAATGTGGGGACACTTATTCACATGCTTTATAGTGCATTATGTTAAATTAGATAGCCAAATATATGCATGAACTCAAGTTAAACAGGCATACTGAATTAGCTATATCTCATTTGCTCGATGATATTTACAAGATGCATAACACCCATATCCCCATAAACCTACCTAGCAACGCAATGCAAGTATGTACAAAGTACACCCTCCCCCCAACTAGAAGCATGCTATGTCCCCAGAGCATGGAGACACACAAAATGAAATACAAGGGGAAGAACTGGACCTCTGGGTGGCAGCCAACCACCATGACCTCGGCCGATGTATGAGGAATTTCGGGTACTCTCTCCGTGCACCCTGCAAAAAATATCAGTCCAGCCCGGCACGTGGTATCCGGGCATACACATAGAAAACAAAAGAGCAATAAAGAAAAAGAAAAGACACCACCACTTTCGTCACGTGAAAGGCACGGGTACTACTTTTCTCCCTAAGTGCTCACTTAAATTTGTGTAAGAGGATAAAATCCACTTAGCTCTGGATCACGTGCTTCCTTGATTCAACCCTAGATCTGCAAGACAGAAAAAGGGTTAGAGCGCCTTTGCCTCTCATCGGCAAAGGCCCTCCGATGCCTAAGTTAGTATCTCGTACTTGAATCCTTAAATCACAACGCGTATGAAAGGGTTTTCACTGCATGCGTACCTTTTGTCATGGTTACTCCCTTGTATTTATAGGTGTAGATATTCTTCATATTTAGGCATCTCGTGCCCCTGTTTCCTATTCTCTTTAGGAATCCTTTTCCTAATAGGACTTTCCTATTAGGGACGAGTCTCCATATCCTGCTAGATCTCGTCTAGTAGGAGTCTTCCTTTCCAGATAGGATTCTTTCCTATATGTGGTATACTCCTAATCACGTTAGGACTTCCCATATCAATCCCTTTCTCTATGGGATTGCTCCTTATCTCATAAGGAGCCATTGTAAATATTCTGGAATGTCTCACCGACATGGGGTAGGCTTGGGGGTTTTTTGTTTCAACGGATGTAGGGTTGTGATTCAACAAAACATTTCTGCTTGACCAAATCCTAGACCTAAATTAATGGGTTGCCCCAAGCGTAGGGCTGAGACCGGTGTAGCACAATACCCGGTAAGACCGGAATCGAATCCACAGGGACGGTGGAGAGTGCTTAACTAAAAACTCGGGTTGTGAGATTTAACACGGCTCTTAGGTAGCCACCCCTTGCAATGTGATGGAGAAATTAGCTAAACTAAAGTAAATTTGGTTTTGCTGAAATTTATTTAAAAGAAAGTACGGTCATAGGGTTCATAACACCAGTGACTAGGTCCGGACATTGCTGCTCCATTCAGTGTTCTAAAGAAAACATTCGATTTTAGAGAGAAAAGGATACTCCGAAAGATGCGAATCCTCACGGTCGCCATTACCCATGTATAGCGAAGAACGAGTTTTGGTCCCCCGTTCCCCGCGGTACATGAGCTCCGACAAAGCCCGGATTCGTCCAACGAAAGTTCTTTAATAACCTAAAATTGCTTTTCGTTTATGATGTAAAAATGGGAGCGAGAAAATACCCGGCCCTGGCCACGGTGTGTTAATCACCCCGCGACCATACCTATGCGACTACTCGCTCATGTTAACTTGAACAAATGACAAGATTCTGAGATAACACATGCTTTTGTACTTGAATATAGATTAAAACAAAAGATTCGAGAACAAATCACGGACAAACTCCCGTGAACTGAAATTAATGTAAATTAAAAGAAAGTTACCAGAACAATATTTGAATCTCTGAAACAAAACTTCGAAAACTCCAATGAAAAGATCTCCTGAAAGTAGAATCTCCAAGACTAAACTAAACGGCTGCTAATAGGATAAAGAAAACAAAGTTCCAACCCTAATACATCCCAAAAACGAGGTATTTATCCCTTTCCCGAAGTCAAAACACGTGGCAAAATCACAGGCCATTTTTAGGGCTCTCGGTATTGATACGGGTGAATCCCTGTATCGATACCCATAGGTTCTGTTCGCTTTCTGACGCATAGGTATCGATACAGGGCTTAACCTGTATCGATACCGGACCCTTCAAATTGACTTTCAGCCTTTTAGCTCGTCTTTACTTGGGTCCCGCTGGCTCCCAACATGCCCGATGTCTTGCGTCCACTTTACGTGCTCCTCCGGCCTGTTTCCTACAAATCAAGCATAACAATACCACACAAAAGATAACACCGCATCAAGTGGAAAATGGAATAAATCGCGCCTCTAATGCGCTAATTCGCCCTACTTAGGCGCTTATATCTGTGACATTGCGCGCCTATCAATTTCTACTCCTCTTTTAATATGGATGACTGTAATAACTCTTAACTATTCTTATGTTGTGTGTGTAGGCCAATGATGATTGGCCCCTTATGTAAGACATTAGGGCAAACTCTACATTTGGTTAACTATAACGTACTAGCTTATTGTTCGTCCGTCTAATGTTTCAGGTTTTAATGGCATGATGAAATTAGGGCATAATAAATTTGGCGAAGCACGACACTTGGCAGCGCAACTTATTGTTACCAATGGCTTAAAACCCATTAGGCAACATAATGTTGTCCCAAAGGGGTGCTATGAGCAACAACACTAATCTCCGAGCCAAGAAATATCTTCTACTACTTGTTAGTGTGTGTGTGTGTGTGCCTGAGTGTGAACCATAGGTGGTATTGTTGATGAGGCCAATGATAATGCATATAAGATAGTATTGTCGATGCAGTTTGATTGTGTTTACTGTACTGCTGTTGTTGCTTGATTGTGTTTTGTGGCAGTTATATTGAACTGTTGATGCATTATTCTGGGATTGAATGATGCAATGTTTTTGGGTCTAATGATCCAGTTTTCTGTGTTAAAAGATGCAGTTTGTTTTTGGGTCTAATGATGCAGTTTTCTGTGTTAAAAGATGTAGTTTGTTGTAGGTTAAATGATACAGTTTTTAGGGTTGAAAGTTTCTAGGTTAAATGATGCAGTTTTCAGGGTTGAAAGTAGCAGATTTCTGGGTTGAAAGGTGTAGTGTGTTTTTCTGTTAAAAGATGCATTTTTCTGGGTTAAAAGATGTAGTTTTTTGCTGGGTTAAATGAGGTAGTTTTCTGGGTTAAATGATGAAATTTTTTGCTGGGTAACATGATGTAGTTTTATGGGTTAAATGATGCCTTTTTTGTGGGTTAAATGATGCAGTTTGTTTTGAGGTTAAAAGATGCAGTTTCTAGGTTAAATGATGCATGTTTCTGGGTTAAAAGATGCAGTTTGTGGGCAATAAAGATGCAGTTTTCTGGGAACTTACAGTGCAATTTTTTGGGCAGTTACAGTGCACTTTTTTGGGTAACTTAGCTGTAGTTTTGTGGTTCATTTCAGTGCACGTTTCTGGGTAACTTAGATGAAGTTTTCCGGTTCATTACAGTGCCCTTTCTGGGTAACTTAGATGCAGTTTTCTGGGCCCTTCAGTCTGCTTTTGTTGGCATATTTTATGCAGCTTATTTGGGGACCTATCATGCCAGTTTTCTGGGCAGTTGTGGCGCTGTTTTTGATTGTTTAGCATGATTCCTTATATGCTGTTTTATTGCCCTGGAGTTGGATCACTGTTGGGAGCTGTTTTGAGGTTGGCTATGACGAATACCTGAGCCATTTGGGTGGTTGGGGGGGGGGGGGGGGGGGTGTAACGCCCCGAATTTTCGGAAGCATTAATTAAGATAACAAATTAGGATTAATTTAATAAAAAGAGTTTCCATCAGAGTACACGTGGGAAAACGTGAAATGCAGCCCATTGCAAAATACTTAGTACGGTTTTTGAGAAATTAATATTACAGATCCAACATTAAAATAAAGGGGTGGGTTCTACAGATTAAGGTTCAACTCTGGATTCCAGGGCTCCGCCTGAGCCTGATCTACCGGATAACCCTCGGTTCCGAAATAACCATCTCCTTCGACACCAAAAGTACCTGCTTGATCAAAGTCTAGCATAATACGTCCGAGTCGCGAAGCAACATCATGGTATTATACCAGGGCAACACCGTGAGCGATAAATCACTCAATAGCTAACTCTTAGGCCCACTAACCCTTTACTTTACAAGCAATACACAATATATGATTGAAAAGCAGTAATTAAAGGAATGCGCAGGAAATAAATCGTAAAGCAGAAATTAAACACATAGCTGATTTCATTACTAGCCATTAACTTACATGTTCATCTAAGCTCTCAACCTGGAGAACTTTCCTTCCGGTTAACCACTAAGGAATATGACCAAACTGTGATTTACTCCCCCCTTGCTTGCCCTTCACTCGGGAGCCCCGACGGAAGGTATAAGTTATGTACTTAATCCAGCCGTCAGCCGCCTCGCAAGGATGAATTTCCCAGGGACTAACTGTACCACTGGGCTACGTATGGCAACTGCCAGGTCCTGTAGGTATATAGCCGTAACTCGGTCTATAATACTTCCACCCTTATAACGCCTCAGAATTCAAATGAAGCAAATCACAGAGTGTCACATCCTAGGGTTTCGAAATCAAGGCAGACTGCCAAACAATCCTCCAAAACAAATCACTTGGCGGAACTGCCATTCAACAACAATCTCGGGGTAACTCCCCATCAATCAATTCCAATTCACTTTTCCATTAACCTCAACGTCTATGTGATATCCGCGTACAATCACCCAACCCGGGAACCTAATTGTCCATTCTAACATTCACATTAATAATAACTGAATAGCAAAACAAGCAATGATGATAGATGTAAGAGAAAGCAATATGTCAAATTTAGCATGTAAGATCATTTAGACAATTCTATTATAAACCGAAAAACGCAGATTATGCACACTCTAGTATTTAGCCAACTACACGACTCAAATGTATTCCGATTGTTATAAAATTTTACCACAGAGTTATTTAGGAAGTTAGGTTCAACTTGTCTTAAGAACATATTTCCAAATTCTAATTTTAAGCTCATGCAAATTACTGTTGAACATAAGCTGTCCAGTTTTGACTCAAGTTGAAAATTTAATTATTTAGAAACTCAAAAGGTGAAATTAAAGGCTATAAAAATTTGTACACATTCCAAACATCACACTTGACTTCCAGTAGGAACAGAATTGGAAAATAAAATGTTTAAGGGTTCCATTAAATTGATAAAACTTTGACAAGATAACTGTATAAGACATATTTTGGTTCTCACAAAACGGTTCTCAAAATCATATCAAAACATCACCAAATTTCATGAAACTTAACAGATTTATAATTTAGGAAGTTATGAACATTATTTGTAGAGAACACTTTTACTAAAAATGAGATTAAGATGGATAAACACGCCCTCTAATATTTTCCGTCCAGATTCGCCATTGCTCACTAAAATCGATTTTTCTGGAGTTCTATAAATCCGATTAAAGTGATTCCAGAAACATTTTAAAGATAATAAGTATATCTACAATTTGACATAAAATTCAACACAATCGGAGGTACATAGTATTTTATAACATTTTCCAAAGTGGACTGATCGTTGGACATCAAGACAGATTATACACTTGAGTTTATTAACTTATTTTTAAGGATCGTAAACACTTCTCGCACATCAATCGAGCATTAAAAACAGGTCTATGTTACGCATAATATATCTAGGGAAAGTGGAATAAGAGTCTACTACCTCTCCTCCGAAGTTCTAGCACGTAGCGGAGTAAAAAATAGAGATTTGTGAAGTGTCAGTGAGCTGTCTGGAACACGTAGCCGGAAGAATTTTACTGAACTTTGGATGGCTATAACTCACTCAAAACTCAACCGATTTGGGTGATTCTTATATCGAAATCGAAGTACTCGACGCCCTCTACAACTTTTGTTTAGAAACGAAAGCCTAAAAACGACTGTAACTATGAGAAAAAGTGGCTGTAATATGGGTTCGTGATATGGACGAAATGAAAATGGGTAGGTGCCTTCTTCCTTCTTCTTTCTTCTTTCTTCTCTTCTCTTCTCTTCTCTGATTGTTTCTCCAGAATAAATGGGGGAGAGGGGAGGAGTTGGAAAGTAAGAGGAGGAGTTGGAAAGTTGGTTGGTGACTCCCATCCATGTGAGGGAGAGGGAGACTCATGTGAAGCCATGTGAGGTGACAAGGTATATGACCTTGCCATGTGAAATCAAAGGTGATTGATTGCTAGAGCATGTGAGGTTCTATGTGTATATATGTACATAATATACATGTGTGTATATGTATAAATGTGTATGATTACGTATGAAATGAATTTATAAAAATGTAATGCTCGCGATTAAAATGTAAACATGCCTTCTTATAGCAAATAAAAATTTAAATAATGAAATTACATTAATTAAAATGAATTTAAATAATCTTAAATTTTATTTAAAATTTCGGATTATTACAACCTATCCCCCTTAACAAAATTTCGTCCTCGAAATTAAGGCATATCTTCCGGCGGAAAGAGATATGGATAATTGGCTCTAATCGCATCTTCGCGTTCCCATGTTGACTCTTCGATCCCTCGATGCCTCCACAGAACTCGGACTAATTTGATAGTCCTGCCTCTTATTCTCTTTTCTCCATGATCTTGGATCTCCACGGCTTGTTCCTCGAATGTTGTATCCTCATCCAATGTGACCTCCTCCCAATTGATTATGTGGGTCCGGTGTGCCATATATTTGCGTAACATAGAGACATGAAACACATTATGAACTTTGGCGATCTGCGGTGGTAGTGCTAGTCGATAGGCTACTTCGCCAATCCTTTCCAGTATCTCAAATGGTCCAATGTAACGTGGTGATAATTTCCCTTTCTTCCCAAACCTGATGATGCCTCGCCGAGGTTTGATCTTTAAGAACACATGATCTCCCACGTTGAAGGTCAATGGTCTTGTCCTCTTGTCGGCGAAGCTCTTCTGTCGGCTCTGAGCAGTCTGAAGTCTTTGACGAATGATCTTGACCTTCTCTGTCGTTTCCCTAACCAAATCTGGACCGAGTAAGTTAGATTCTCCCACGTCAGTCCAACAGACAGGTGAGCGGCACGGTCTCCCGTACAATGCCTCATATGGCGCCATTTCGATGCTTGCTTGATAACTGTTGTTGTAAGCGAATTCCACAAGTGGCAGGTGCCGCTCCCAATTTCCCTTGAAATCTAGAGCGCACGCCCTGAGCATGTCCTCTAAGGTCTGAATGGTCCTTTCTGACTGTCCATCTGTCTGAGGATGAAAAGCCGTACTCAAGTGCACATTCGTTCCTAAAGCTTTCTGCAGGCTCTGCCAAAAGATCGAAGTGAAACGAGGATCTCTGTCAGACACAATCGTTACTGGCACTCCGTGAAGTCTGATGATCTCGTTGATGTAGAGTCGGCTGTAGGATTCCATTGTATCATTCATACGGACCGGTAAGAAGTGAGCTGACTTGGTCAATCGGTCAACAATCATCCAGATGGCGCTGTGTCCTTGCGGTGACCTAGGCAATCCGGTGACGAAGTCCATAGTGATGTGCTCCCATTTCCATCCAGGAATTGGTAAGGGCTGAAGGGAACCCCCTGGCTTCTGGTGCTCTGCTTTCACTTGTTGACAAGTCAAACACGTGGACACGTACTTAGCTACGTCATTTTTCATTCCTCCCCACCAGTATTGTCGGCGGAGGTCTTGGTACATCTTGTTGCCACCTGGATGAACTGCGAAGGTCGAATGGTGGAACTCCTTTAAAACAGACTCTCGAAGGGTGTTTAAATCTGGTACAAAGATTCGGTCCTTGAATCTAAGACTCTTGTCAGCATGAATTGTCCATCCTATAGTCGCCTTTCCAATTGACAAACGGTGCCTGATAAAATCGCACTCTTGATCGAATGTCTGAACCAATAGAATTTCTCTGTGTAGCGCTGGCGTGGCTACCAATGCGAATAAGCACGCTTCCTCTGTGTCAGTAGTCGCCTGAAGTTCGAATTCTCTGATTGTCTCCATCATCTTCCATTCCCGCATGGCTAGACTAGCCACAAATCCGTGGTTCTTCCTGCTTAAGGCGTCAGCCACAACATTGGCCTTGCCCGGATGATATGACAGAGTGAAGTGAAAGTCTTCCATGTACTCCATCCATCTCCTCTGCCTCATATTCAGCTCCTTTTGAGTGAACAGATACTTCAAACTCTTGTGATCGGTGAACACCTCGAACTGCTCCCCAAACAGATAATGGCGCCAAGTTTTTAGAGCATAAACCACGGCAGCCAACTCTAAATCATGAGTGGGGTAGTTTCTCTCGTGCGGTTTCAGCAGTCGTGACCCAAAAGCAATTACCTTTCCATCCTGCATTAGCACGCAACCCAATCCGTCCTTAGATGCGTCGCAGTAGACTGTGTACCCCACATTCCTGTCTGGGATAACTAATATTGGCGCGGTGGTCAACCTTCTTTTGAGTTCTTGGAATGCTTTTTCACAAGCCTCATTCCACTCAAATTTGACTCCTTTTTGGGTCAACCGTGTCATCGGTTTTCCAAGCGTAGAGAAATCTGGGATGAATCTTCTGTAGTACCCTGCTAGTCCCAAGAAGCTTCTGATCTCAAAGACTGTAGTCGGCCGCTTCCAATCCATCACGGCTTCCACTTTGCTGTTGTCCACTGAGATTCCTTTATCTGACACCACGTGTCCTAAGAATTTCACCTCCTTCAGCCAAAACTCGCATTTGCTGGCTTTAGCGTAAAGTTGGTTGTCCCGGAGTGTCTGCAGTACAATTCTCAAATGTTGCTCATGCTCTTGCTCGCTGGGAGAGTACACCAATATATCGTCGATGAATACCACAACGAATCTATCGAGGTATGGCGTGAAAATCTTGTTCATAAGGCACATGAACACGGCTGGAGCGTTGGTCAGACCAAAAGGCATAACCACAAACTCGTAGTGGCCGTATCGAGTCCGAAATGCAGTTATTGGAATATCGCTATCCCTGACCCGCAACTGATGGTATCCAGACCGGAGATCGATCTTGGAAAAACAGGTCGCTCCCCTCAACTGGTCAAATAAGTCGTCGATCCTCGGCAGCGGGTAACGGTTCTTGATAGTTGCACAGTTGAGCTGGCGGTAGTCTATACATAGCCTGAGGGTGCCTTCTTTCTTTTTGACAAACAAGGCTGGCGCTCCCCACGGTGAAGTGCTCGGTCGAATATATCCCTTGTCGAGCAACTCCTGCAGTTGAATCTTCAGTTCTTTAAGCTCAGCTGGTGCCATCCGGTAGGGTGCCATAGAGATCGGTGCAGTTCCGGGTTGCAATTCGATCGTGAAGTCCAATTCCCTCTGTGGTGGTAGTCCGGGCAGCTCCTCGGGAAATACGTCCTCATACTCACACACAATGTGTGGTAATCCCAACTCCATTCGGTCCGTCTCTTCTAGCGTCAAGCTCGCTAACCAACCAGACAGCTGATTATGCCATTTGGACCGTCTTGTCGTCAAAGCAGGAGTGTCTTGTCTATCCCCCTTAAATTTGAAGCACGTCCCATCCTTCGAGTAAGCCGTCACCATCTTTCGATGACAGTCTATGATAGCTCTGTGCGTAGACAGCCAATCCATACCCAAAATTACGTCGAACTCGGTCATATCAATGACTCGCAGATCGCAAGTCAACCTCAGTCCAGAGACTTCTAATTCGCACGCCCTACAGACTAGTCCCACAAAGATATTTCCCCCTAACGGCGAAGTGACACGCATTGCTGATCCTAAGGGTTCTGTTTCTAGTCCAAGGGACTTCATGCATGTAGTTGATATAAATGAGTGCAATGCACCAGAATCAAATAGTGCTTGTACACAGGTACTGAATAGTATGAGTGTACCTCTGATCACTGTCGGGTCTTGCTCCTCGTCACCCTGCAGAGCAAAGATCCTGCCTCCCTGGTTCTGATTTGCGCCCTGTTTCCCCTGGTTCTGATACGGACGGTTCTGCTGCTGATTCCAATTTGTCTTCTGCTGATTCTGCCCTCCTTGATTCTGATTCTGATTTTGGTTTGGGTTCTGATTCCCATAGCCTATCTGTCTAGGCTGCTGATAACCCCCATAATTATTGTTCTGCCTTGGCGGCTTGGGGCAATGGCTTTTGAAGTGGCCCAACTCTTGACAGTTGAAACAGCGAACCGTCTCATTGTTGCGACCTCGCGCTTGGTTCTGCCCCTGCCCCTGGCCTGGATGCCATGGCTGGTTTTGTTGCTGGGGGCGCTGGTTGTTTTGGTAGTAGGGTTTCGCTGCGTATCCCCGGTTGTTGCTCTGGTTGTGGTTGGTGCGGACTGGTCCTCCAGTTGTGGAACCCCCGACTTTCCCCTTTCCCTTTCCATCTTGAGATTCTCTTTCAATCAGCAACGCGCACTTCAGCACTTGCGCGTAGGTATGGAAATCATGGGACATCACTATCCCCCTTATCGTCGTGGGGTCTAGTCCCCATTCGAACCTCCTGGCCTTAGCCTCGTCTGTCCTCACGAGGTCTCCTGCATGTCGGGCCAGTTCCTCGAAGCGTGCCGCATACTGCGTCACGGTGCGGTTTCCCTGTTTGAGTTCCAGGAATTCCTGAAGCATGGCTTGCTTAACTGGGGCCGGGAAATACTTCGCGTTGAAAGCGTCCTCGAAATTTCTCCATGTCATTGTCTCTACGTTCTGGGTGGTCTTGAGTAGGTCCCACCAATGATCCGCTTCTCCTTGCAGTTGGAAGGAGGCTAGTGCTATGCGGTCAGGCGCATCGTGCACATTTAAAACCTCTAGCAGCTTAGTGATCTGTTTCAGCCATGCCTCTGCGGCGGCCGGATCTGGCTCTCCATAGAAGACTGGAGGTTGGCGTTTGCAGAAGGTATCGAGCATCTGGCTCCTGTTCATTTGATGGCGTAAGGGAACTCGCTGGTTAGTTTGCGGGGCCAGATTGGCGGCGGCAGCTGCGATTGCCTGAAGCAGCTGGGTAAGGTCTGGCACTCCATTCTGTCCATTAGCTCCAGAGTTTTGGCCATTGTCTTGTCCGTGATTGTTTTGCCCGTTTCTCGTAGTCACCATCTACAGTTAGAAAGTTATGTTAAGAGGGGGTTTTTTTTTTTTATTTTTTTTATTTTTTTTTTTTAGCAATAGCCAAGGTACAAACCCAAAAGAAAATACTAAGTACTTGTAAAAAGATAAACAGGAATATATTCTCATAAATATAATAAGTACTGGGTAAAAGGTACATCCACATGTCAGAAAGTACTACGAATATAAGCTAACTAGGCTTAGTATACGCGCATAACATTACTTATAATTAATGGTAAAGAATTAACTACCCTGGTTATACTTTCAGTTTGTGATCTACCCATTCTACCCAAGGTCTGAGGGTTTGAACCTAAGGCTCTGATACCAAGTTGTAACGCCCCGAATTTTCGGAAGCATTAATTAAGATAACAAATTAGGATTAATTTAATAAAAAGAGTTTCCATCAGAGTACACGTGGGAAAACGTGAAATGCAGCCCATTGCAAAATACTTAGTACGGTTTTTGAGAAATTAATATTACAGATCCAACATTAAAATAAAGGGGTGGGTTCTACAGATTAAGGTTCAACTCTGGATTCCAGGGCTCCGCCTGAGCCTGATCTACCGGATAACCCTCGGTTCCGAAATAACCATCTCCTTCGACACCAAAAGTACCTGCTTGATCAAAGTCTAGCATAATACGTCCGAGTCGCGAAGCAACATCATGGTATTATACCAGGGCAACACCGTGAGCGATAAATCACTCAATAGCTAACTCTTAGGCCCACTAACCCTTTACTTTACAAGCAATACACAATATATGATTGAAAAGCAGTAATTAAAGGAATGCGCAGGAAATAAATCGTAAAGCAGAAATTAAACACATAGCTGATTTCATTACTAGCCATTAACTTACATGTTCATCTAAGCTCTCAACCTGGAGAACTTTCCTTCCGGTTAACCACTAAGGAATATGACCAAACTGTGATTTACTCCCCCCTTGCTTGCCCTTCACTCGGGAGCCCCGACGGAAGGTATAAGTTATGTACTTAATCCAGCCGTCAGCCGCCTCGCAAGGATGAATTTCCCAGGGACTAACTGTACCACTGGGCTACGTATGGCAACTGCCAGGTCCTGTAGGTATATAGCCGTAACTCGGTCTATAATACTTCCACCCTTATAACGCCTCAGAATTCAAATGAAGCAAATCACAGAGTGTCACATCCTAGGGTTTCGAAATCAAGGCAGACTGCCAAACAATCCTCCAAAACAAATCACTTGGCGGAACTGCCATTCAACAACAATCTCGGGGTAACTCCCCATCAATCAATTCCAATTCACTTTTCCATTAACCTCAACGTCTATGTGATATCCGCGTACAATCACCCAACCCGGGAACCTAATTGTCCATTCTAACATTCACATTAATAATAACTGAATAGCAAAACAAGCAATGATGATAGATGTAAGAGAAAGCAATATGTCAAATTTAGCATGTAAGATCATTTAGACAATTCTATTATAAACCGAAAAACGCAGATTATGCACACTCTAGTATTTAGCCAACTACACGACTCAAATGTATTCCGATTGTTATAAAATTTTACCACAGAGTTATTTAGGAAGTTAGGTTCAACTTGTCTTAAGAACATATTTCCAAATTCTAATTTTAAGCTCATGCAAATTACTGTTGAACATAAGCTGTCCAGTTTTGACTCAAGTTGAAAATTTAATTATTTAGAAACTCAAAAGGTGAAATTAAAGGCTATAAAAATTTGTACACATTCCAAACATCACACTTGACTTCCAGTAGGAACAGAATTGGAAAATAAAATGTTTAAGGGTTCCATTAAATTGATAAAACTTTGACAAGATAACTGTATAAGACATATTTTGGTTCTCACAAAACGGTTCTCAAAATCATATCAAAACATCACCAAATTTCATGAAACTTAACAGATTTATAATTTAGGAAGTTATGAACATTATTTGTAGAGAACACTTTTACTAAAAATGAGATTAAGATGGATAAACACGCCCTCTAATATTTTCCGTCCAGATTCGCCATTGCTCACTAAAATCGATTTTTCTGGAGTTCTATAAATCCGATTAAAGTGATTCCAGAAACATTTTAAAGATAATAAGTATATCTACAATTTGACATAAAATTCAACACAATCGGAGGTACATAGTATTTTATAACATTTTCCAAAGTGGACTGATCGTTGGACATCAAGACAGATTATACACTTGAGTTTATTAACTTATTTTTAAGGATCGTAAACACTTCTCGCACATCAATCGAGCATTAAAAACAGGTCTATGTTACGCATAATATATCTAGGGAAAGTGGAATAAGAGTCTACTACCTCTCCTCCGAAGTTCTAGCACGTAGCGGAGTAAAAAATAGAGATTTGTGAAGTGTCAGTGAGCTGTCTGGAACACGTAGCCGGAAGAATTTTACTGAACTTTGGATGGCTATAACTCACTCAAAACTCAACCGATTTGGGTGATTCTTATATCGAAATCAAAGTACTCGACGCCCTCTACAACTTTTGTTTAGAAACGAAAGCCTAAAAACGACTGTAACTATGAGAAAAAGTGGCTGTAATATGGGTTCGTGATATGGACGAAATGAAAATGGGTAGGTGCCTTCTTCCTTCTTCTTTCTTCTTTCTTCTCTTCTCTTCTATTCTCTGATTGTTTCTCCAGAATAAATGGGGGAGAGGGGAGGAGTTGGAAAGTAAGAGGAGGAGTTGGAAAGTTGGTTGGTGACTCCCATCCATGTGAGGGAGAGGGAGACTCATGTGAAGCCATGTGAGGTGACAAGGTATATGACCTTGCCATGTGAAATCAAAGGTGATTGATTGCTAGAGCATGTGAGGTTCTATGTGTATATATGTACATAATATACATGTGTGTATATGTATAAATGTGTATGATTACGTATGAAATGAATTTATAAAAATGTAATGCTCGCGATTAAAATGTAAACATGCCTTCTTATAGCAAATAAAAATTTAAATAATGAAATTACATTAATTAAAATGAATTTAAATAATCTTAAATTTTATTTAAAATTTCGGATTATTACAGGGGGGGGGGGGGGGGTTGTGTGTGCGTGTGTGTGTGCGTGCAATTCACTTGCCTTTTTGGCAACCCACATTGCAAAGTAGGTAGTTGCCCCTTATGCTAACTGTTCATCCTCGTTAACAACTACGATGATATTTCAGGAAATAAAAGGGGCAAAGCACTTGTCTTGGCGGTCAATTTATGATGGTCAACGGTTAAATAACCGTTTGGCAACATAAATTGTTGTCAGGCTTGTGCAATGTGTGCCGGCGCCATTGAAAATTTGAGCCAACGACATATGTAAATTCACTTACCTATTTGTTAATGAGAAGTATGTGTTGTTTAGATTACGGAATGGCAGGTCAAAAGTCCAATTGGGTGGTATTCGTCAGACATTGGCCGGGGATCTACAATACTTGGGAGGAAGCTAAAGTTCAAGTCAATGGATACTCAAGGAGCTTGAAGAAAAGGTACAACACACTCGACGAAGTGGAAATAGCATTACTAAATTTCCATACGGAGAGTTTTCAGGTGAAAGACATGCAATCGGCTCAAAGAACACATGAACCAAAAGAAGGTGCTTTGACATCCCGAAGTGATGGAAAATTTTCATTTCTTGTAATTTTCTTCTTAAGTTTTCTATGTTGTATTTTGTTGGCACTTTTTCTTGATGCAGAATGAAGTTGTACGTTCCAAGATTTTGTAAACAGAACCATTTATTGAAATGCGAGCTTCATTACTAAGTCAAACATAAATTTCCAAATAAATTACAAGGCATTACTTGCAATACATTACAAGGCTCCAAAACAAAGACACAAGAACGAAAAAAAAAAAAAAAAAAAGACATAGACTTGGAAATTATGGAAAAATTCTTCACACATCCAACTACTTCAATTTTCATCTTGCCCACCGTTTTGAGGTGTAAAGCAATAGTGTCATCGATTATAATTGGGAATTTTTGCCCATTCCAATTCGCAAATTGTGGACAACCTTACAAAATTAAAAAAATATCAAATTTATATTAAATAAGAAAAATGAAATAAATTTACCTTGTCTATTGACAATTTCTTACTTGGGACAAATTCGTTCCAAAGTTCATCATTTTCCACGATCAAGTTGTTTTCATTTTCATCCCATCCAAATACATGAAATTGACGCAACTGATTAATATAACAAAAATCTCGCTTCCAAAGCGTAATCTTCCGTTCGATATGAATTTTTGTAATACCAACTTCAGGAAAAAAAAGCTTGCATCTGATTTTTTAGACTTCTGAATACGAGGGACGAAATCTGAAATCACTTTACCAAACATCCTCATCTACAAGGGTCATAAGGTATTGGAGCAAAATTTCCTCCTCCACCTCGGTCCAACCGTGACGTGCCATTGAAACCAAGTTAAAAACACAAATGAAATAGAGACATTTTTTTTTATTAAAAAATTGCTTGTAAAAAAAATAAGAGTTTTGTTTGGTGTCTATAAAGAAAATGTTATCAAATATTCAACCACAAATGCACCATTCAATCATCTATTTACCACTCCACCAACCATTAACCATTCAACTACCATCTACTCTCCATTCAACAAAAAAATAAAAAATATATATAATTAACCTACTAACCATTCAAATCATCAATTAAATGTCAATTTAACAAATTAATAATTATTAATTTTTTGCCCGGATTTTTTGTTGTTGTAATTCGGTTTGAATATTTTTATGGATTTATTGTGTATTTTTCGTAATTATTATATAATTATTGTTATTATAATAAACACCTCACTATCAAATCCACCTTTCTTATGAGGTGGGGCCACTCTCATTACCAAATCCACCCTTATTACAAATTCACCTTCAAATCTACCCTCATTCCAAATCCACCCAAATCATCTCCGGCATCCAAATGGGGTGTTAAAGTTCTACATGCTAGCTTATACTCCCTCCGTTCCAAATTGCTTGTCACTTATACTATTTTGGGATGTTCCAAATTATTAGTCCCATTTGAAAAGTCAAAACAATATTTATTCAATCTTCCAAAATAACCCATTTACCAATAACAATGATCTCATTCAAAAGTTAAAATATAAGGGCATTGTTGAAAATTAATGAATCCGTTTAATGTGAATGCATTTATTGAATTCAATTATTGCATGTCTGCTTAAAAAGTTGAAATTCCCAAAAGTGACCAACAATTTGGAACGGAAGGAGTATTTGTTTTTATTAGTGTGGACACCCCTCCGGAGTGCATTCAATTTGGAGTCGCCACCCGAGTTTGAGATTTGCCACTCGAAGACCGAACTTGAATGACTCTCGTGCCTCATTTTTTGAAAAGGTTTTTATTACCAGTTTGTTGTCACCATAATATCTTAGGTTTGGGAGCCAAGTTATAAGAAGGGAAGGGATTTGTGGCACCCCCTCGTTCGACCAATGGGTAGGTCTCTACTTGGTGTTTGTGGGATTTAAAAATGTTTATAACTCAACTTTGTTCACATAAAAAGGGGGTGGGGGAGCAATAAATGAGGACAAAAATGTAAACACGTTGCGTGCATATGTGTGAAAAGTGAACAGTTTGTAATATGCATGAGATGACATGAAATGAGCTATCTACCAATGACAACGAAATAACAGATCTATGCGTAGAAAAACAACTACATAACAGCACCCAAAATATGAAGGGTTCTTTTATTGTCAACCCATTGGGCTGACAATAAGGCAACAAGAAAACAAAAAAAAAATACAAACTCCAATGTACTTTTTTTCACTTTCCTATACACTTTTCACACATTTCAATACACTTTTTAAGCTTTAATGTCAGCCCATTGAGCTGATTTTAGAATTTTCCTAATATGAAACACATGATAGATTGAGACCATGTTCATCAAAATCTGTTTGCCCACTACTTCTGATCTGAGCACTCAAAAGAATGATTTTCAACTTGAGCGCTAGAGTCGAGCTCCTTTGCCACTCTGGTTTTGCCTTTGTATTATTGAAAATACTTATGTTTTTCCTTATTTCGAGATATTACGCTGGAACAGTTAGTTTTGAGCCAGATCAGACTTTTAAAGTACCACTTAACTCATTTTCATGACCGATCAAAGAGCAAACATATTAGTTTTGATAACTAAAGATGGTATGGAATTGGTAAAAATGATTTTGAACTCGATTAAACACATAACAACAGAAACCAACATCAAGGTGACTTGAGCGCTCAAGGGAGGAACCCGAGCACTCAAGTCAGCGTCTGGCCTCGAAGGTTTCAAACATTTTTCTGTGTCACAAAATAGTCAAGTATCACCCAAAACCAGTGTGAGGAACTGGCTGGGGGGACTAACTTCCCCCAGGTTGATCGAAACAACGTACTTCAGAAGGTATTTTTACGTTTTGGCATTAAACAATTGCTCTTTTGCTTGATGCTTTGAAAGAAAAAAAAAAAAGTGTTGATGGTCGTGTTTATGAGTGAGAGGGTTTGATTTTGAAGTGTATTGATTGAGACTTGAGGTTGAACAAGGATTTTTGAAGTGTTTTTTTTTTTTTTTTTAAGGAAACTTACGATTTTTGTATGTGTAAAAGATAGAGAAGGACTGAAATTTAGTTGGGTGTGAGTGTGGGAGTGTGTGGGAGAGAGAGATCAGCCAAGAGACAGTGTGTGAGAGTGGAGGTACTTATAAAGGATTTTAGGAGGGAAACAGATTTTGAAATTCAAAATTCAGGGGAATATCATGATGGGTCAACGTCTGGGAAGAGGAAAGGGGTCTAACTTGGTCCAAAATACAAAAAATCCCATCATAGCTAGCTAGAAGATGCTCCAAAAAGTTCTCATGCGCTTAGACGACTTGAGCGCTCAGGTTGTCACCACTTGAGCTCTTAGGTAGTCACCACTTGAGCGCTTAAGTCATGATAGCATAACAGATCAAACTTTGCGGGGCTTCCCCGAGTATTACCGAACTTCGTTTTATGCGTGATTTGAAGCATTGGAAAGCTGGTTTAGTATACTTTCTAACCCAAGTGTTTTGGAACAAAGATGTTTTGTACATCAAAAGATATTATCATTTTACCCTCAGATGGTAGGAAAATAAATGTTCCGGGTAAAATGCTCACATCTCCCTCATTTTAAAATGGATTGAGACATATTATATATTGATAAAGAGGGTTTTGAATGTAATAAAAGATGGGGTAGGCTAGGCTATGTTTTTTAAAAGGTTTTCCTTTCGGTTTTGAGCACAAAGAGCATTGTTCGAAGCTTGCATGGCACATTTCGATCTATTCCATCATCGGGGAGCCTACCAACCACTACTTAAGGGTATCCAGAGGATCCAAATTGGGTGTCTACAACTAGGTCAATGCTTAATCTGGTTTTGGGAAATTCAACTGCGTTGGAGCGTTCATCAATCTAGCCAGCTCGATCGCAGATTTGCAGTGATCATTTGAGACTCTGTAAGAGTGGTTCATGAAGTGAATTATGAAAGAATCAGGTTTGTCTGTGCCCTAGAAACTGAAGCTTGGGTGATTTGAGTTGCACTCGCGTGATTATTGACTCTCACTAACTAGCACCAACCTCAGTTGGAATTGAAAACATACAATCTCTTTGCTTATCCCTCAATGGCTCAATGCTTCTTTTTTCTTGGTGTTATCACAAATCCAATGAATAAGCCACTTGGCTAGCAGTGACAGCCATTAGATATTATCTCCCTCCTCCACTTGTTAATGTTGTCCCCCTGATCTCTGTAGTAGGGGTGCTCACGGTCCGGATCGGTCCGGATTGGCATGAATCCAATCCTAATCCGTGAGTCACGGTTTTTTGAAAATACAATCCGTGTCCGATCCAAAAGTCTCACTGTTCGGTTCCAATCCGAACTGCGAGTCACGGATCGGTTCCGGATTAATCCGCAGATTTTCAACTTATTCGGAAAAAAACAATAAACAAAGGCAGTAGGGCACTAGCAAGTAGCAAATGCACTAAATAGAAAGTTCAAAGTTGGAAATCCCAATAAAAAAACAACAAAGGCAGTAAGACAGATAGTTATATAGATATTGTTAACTATAATTATATATAATTTTATCACTTTTATAATTATAGTTAGGGCTGAAAGAAAAAAAAAAAAAAACCGAACCGAACCGGTGAACCGGTTAGAACCGGTTATATTGTTCGGTTTTTTAGTTTACCCGGTTCGGTCCGGTTCGCCAAATTTAAAATTTTAAAGAACCGGTTCGGTTCTCGGTTTTGAACATTTTGAGACCGGTTCGAACCGAACCGAACCGGTTTTAATTATATATATATATATTTTATATTTTTATTACATACTATATATACTTATAAGTTATAATCGGTCAACAGCCGCCCCCACCCTCATTTCAGTCATTTGTAACCCTAATTCGATAATACCCCAAGTTCCCCAACCCAGACGGCAGACACCCAGTTCGGGCCGTTCGGCGACTCTCTCTCTCACTCACTCTCTCTCTCTCTCTCTCACAGATGTGGGTAAAATCGACCACCGGTCGGCGGTCGGTGTTAATTTTTAGATCTGAATAGAAAAAGGGATACTTCGGCCATGGGTTCTCACTTCTCAGACCCAACTCCGGCGGCCGGCGACTCCAATCGGCCATCTCTCATTCTAGAGCCACTTGCTTATGAAATGGACCAAGTGGTAAGCCCTTCTTCTTGTTCATTCTGTTTCCTTAATGTCTTTTTGTTACCCCTGCGATGCATTAGAAATTACCATATCGTGCTGAAAACATTGGAAATTTTGATTTTTGCAGCTTGTTCCTGAAGGATCTGTGTTTGTGTTGGGCTACAACCGTAACAACTAACAACTAACAACAGTTTTGACTCCCACAATTGGTAATTCCTTACCACCAATACTATTATTTGTGCACAAGTAGATTCTGAATGTTTGTAGGTCATGTTACATGGAAATGTTTCTGGTAATCTCTCTCTCTCTTTCTCTCTCTGAAACTTGTAATAGAAATATGGCGTACCAGATTACTAGATCCTTACTGAATGTCTTACTGTTTGTTTACTTTGTTAGGGTCTAGATCCTCATACTCACAACCAGGGCAAGCAACTGGATCATTGTTCACCGAAGGTACAAGTCTTCTCTGCCTTCTGCCTGTTTTTGTTCATTGTTTGAACTTTGAATCGGTGGTTTGAGGTTTCTGCATCAGTTGAAGTTTGGATGGCTGGTTGTTGAATCGGTGGTTTCTGCATAAACTTGAAGTTTGGATGGCTTGTTGTTGACTTGTTGCTCTGTATGTGGTTGCGTTCTTTATAATCTAGCTTTAATTTAGATGGATGTATCTGGGGTAACTGCCATTGGATCTAATAGGGTTGATTCTGTTGACATTGATGATGAGAATGAACCCATCTTAGTGAAGGATGAGGATGAAAATGAACCCCAAAAGAAAAAACCAAAAAATAAAAATGCATCATTGGTATGGGATCATTTTTCAAAAGGACAAAAGGTGGGTGACAAGCAAAAGTCTACTTGTAACTATTGTGGAACCGAATTTACTTCCAATACCAATCAAAATGGGACATCGTCAATGAGAACCCATATTCTCATTAGATGTAAAGTATATGAGTTTAGCGAGTTTAATTTGAAGAAGAATAAAGGGGATAAGAGGCAAACGACCCTAGGGTTTGAACCCGTTGGTGTAGGAGGTAGTACGGTTCCAAAGCTTACCGCCGCAAGCTTTAGTGTGGATGCATGTAGAAAGGCCTTGGCAGAAATGATTATTCTTGATGAATTACCCTTTCGTTTTGTTGAAGGTCAAGGTTTTAGAAAGTTCATGAATGTGGTGCAACCAAAGTGGACCAAAATCCCATCTAGAATAACGGTTGCAAAAGATTGTCTTGAATTGTATAAAGATGGGAAGAAAGCTTTAAAGAAAGTGTTTAAGAATCAACGAATTTGCCTCACCACGGACACTTGGACTTCTCTACAAAATCTTAACTATATGTGTGTTACGGCCCACTACATTGATGGTGATTGGAAACTAAATAAAAAAATCATTAACTTTTGTTTAGTTCCAAATCACAAAGGTGAGACACTTGGTAAGGAGGTAGAAAGATGTTTGGTGGGTTGGGGAATTGACAACATTTTGACAATCACAATTGATAATGCAAGCTCCAATAATGGCATAATTGATTTCATGAAGAAGAAGACTTCGAAAAGTGACTCCACTATTCTAGGCCATGAGTTTTTGCATGTTAGGTGTTGTGCTCACATATTGAATTTGATCGTCCGTGAGGGGTTAAAAGATGTTGATTTGTCAATTGCAAGAGTGCGCAATATTGTGAGATATGTGAGATCCTCGCCCCAAAGGTATGACAAGTTTGCAAAATGTGTCATTACCGACAAAATTGATTCTAAACTTAAGCCTTGTTTAGACGTGGCCACTCGTTGGAACTCAACCCTTTTTATGTTGGAAAGAGCTTTGATATATCAAAAAGCTTTTGAGAGATTAGAAGAGGAAGATAATCTCAATGTTGTTGTTGGTATTAGAGAGGATGAGATCGGTGTAGACAATGAGAATGAACATGTATTGGAAGGGGAAGTACATGGGTCAAGTGACATTATGGAGAGAGGGATAGGCCAAGGGAAAGGGAGAGGGAAACGTCCAACACTTGGTACTCCTACTAGTGATGATTGGAATATTGTGGAGATGTATGTTGAAATTCTTAGATTGTTTTATGTTGTAACGGAGAAATTTTCGGGTTCTTTATATGTGACTTGCAATACATTTTTCAAAGAGGTCATGACTATTAAAATTGCAATTGGCAAATTGGAAGCGAGTGAGGATGTTAACTTGGTGCTTTTGGCAAGGGGTATGAACAAGAAGTATGACAAATATTGGGGTCACTTTTCAAAAATAAACCCTTTGTTGTTGTATGCTAATATTCTTGATCCCCGTTACAAATTTGAGTATGTGAGATGGATCTTAGGCAAATACAATGAAAAAAGAGAAGTTGAAAGTAAGATTGTTGAGATAAAGGATGGAATGAAAAGACTTTATAATTGGTATGAGAAGAGAAGTATGGAAGATGGGCAAGCACCAAATGTTATTGAGTCCTCTAGAAACAAGGATAAAAAGGGAAAGCGGCGGTTGGATTTATGTGAGGCAATGGATTCGGAATTCTTGCAACATATGGAAGAGGAGACTAATATGGTGAGCAAATCGGAGTTAGAAAGGTATTGGATGGAGGGTAATGAAGATGCTAAAAATGAGAACTTTGATCTCTTGATTTGGTGGTCAATTAATTGTGCCAAGTATCCCATTCTCTCTCAAATGGCACGGGACATTCTAGCTATTCCGGTATCTACCGTTGCATCCGAATCCGCATTTAGCACCGGAGGACGTGTTCTTGATCCATACCGGACCTCTCTTTCTCCCAAAATGGCGGAGGCCCTTATTTGTGCACAAAATTGGTTGAGGTACCCATCCGAAATATCTCTTCGAGATGCACTAGATGAGGTGGAGGAACTTGAATCGGGTACTACTCTACTATAATTTGTTTTTTTGAGTTTTGTTCCAACTTCCAAGTATTTCATGGTTTTAATTGTTTCATGTTCTTTGTTTTTGTTATTTTTTAGTGGTTTCGGAAGTGTTGGAGGATTCATGTGTCACCGAGTTATGAGCATTGGAGACGAAATAGGTAACACTAAATGAGTACGTTTAAATTTGTCTTGTTCCTTTTAAGTTTTAACATTTTTAGTATTTTACCATCACTCCTATTTTATTTTTTGGCTAATGTAGGAGCTATTGTTGGGTGTTGGCTACCAACCATGTTGCTGCCTTGCTGGGATTTTGCTATTGTTGGAAAATGGAATTGGATGTTGCTGCCTTGCTTGGACTTGAAAAAAGAAATTGATGACTATCTAGTGCCTTATTAATTTGCTACTGTTGTGTTTGAGAGATTTTAATTATTATGCTACTTTTGTTGGGAATTTTATTGTGCAATACTCTATGTTTTTTAGTTGAGACTAGGGACTATGCTGCTGGGTTTGATTATTCTGGGTTTTTAGTTGTAGTTGCGACTTGTAGTTGTAGCCTTGTAGAGACTATAATCGGTTGGAATGTTGGATTATGCTGCTGATTTGCTGAGTTTTTTTTCATTATTGGGCTGGGCCCAAAACTCATTTGAATGGGGTTTAATGGTTTATTATGTTTGAAGTTTGAATGGGCTTAATGGCTTATCAATATTGTTCATTATTGGGCTGAGTTTGTTCATTTGCTGGGTTTATTACGTTTGCTGGGTTTAAATGTTTGGCCCAAAAACTTAGTGGGCCCTTTTAATGGGTTGAGAATGCCATTGGGCTTGGCCCAAAAACTAGCCCATCCAACCGAACCGAACCGACGGCCGAACCGAACCGAACCGGCCGAACCGAAACACGAACCGAACCGACCTTGAAAACTCGGTTCCGGTTCTCTATTAGTCCCGAACCGGTTTCCTTCGGTTCTCTAAAAAAGGGCCAAGAACCGGACCGAACCGGACCGGTTTCACCCCTAATTATAGTTATATAGCTATTGTTAATTTAGCACACTTACGGTTTGGTTGTACCGTTGTAGGAGTTATGGTGCGAATATTGTTATATAGATATTGTTAATTTAGTAGATTTACGGTTTGGTTGTACTGTTGTAGGAGTTATGGTGCGAATATAATTATATATAATTAACAATATCTATATAACTATATATATATATATATATATATATATATATATATATAGTTATATATATGTATGTATATTTAAAAAAATTATATATAATAAAAATTTCACGGTCCGGATCGGTTAATCCACGGTTTCAAAATCAAAATCCGTGTCCGATCCAAAAGTCACGGTTTTTTATTTTTTGAATCCGTGTCCGGACCATTAATCCACGGTTAAAATCCAAAAGGTACGGATCGGTTCGGTCCAGACCGGATTCACGGTTCACCGGTTTTTTTGAGCAGCCCTACTCTGTACTTCAATTGGATTTCAACTTCTTCAATGATTTTTAACGATTCTAAAAAAAGGAAATGAAAACATTCAAAAAAATCTTGTAATCACAACTATAGCTGTCATTTTCTCATTAGTAGTTATTAGGTACAGATAAGTATGACTAAAAATTCTTACATTCAAACTCTTTTTGCACAAAAAATAAATAAATCAAAGTATTGATGGAATCCCCAATCGATGAGGGTATGGACATATTGACTGCTCTCTGAAAGTGCAGAAAGATGTAGGCACTAACAATTGTACAAATTTGCTCTCACCTAAGGTCTGAGGTTCGATTTTTCTTGCTAGTTAACTTTTGCGGCCATTGTGAGTTATGCTTGATCATTACCTCCAAGGCCTCAGAATTAGTCGATGTGTGCACAAGCTGGTCCAAATATCCGATTATCAAAAAGAAAAAAAAAACAATATTATAAATTCTTTCACATACCATATGTGGGGCCTAAGTGGTGGGCCCACAAAGTCAATGTGAGAGAGTTTGTATAATTCTTAGTATAAGTGTTTGTGGTTATAACAAACCTGTTAATGTTACTGAAATAGCTTCCTATATCTCCAAATTTAAGGAATTTAAAAAATGTTTTGCTGTACAATCGTTCCAAAATCAAAGGCGGAAGACATCAAATGGGGTCGACCTAGAGACAATTAAGTAAACCCAATGTTCGAGGGATGACCATGGAGAGCCTAGATAAATTCGCCGAGAGGGGTTTGGAAGCTTCATTATTTTACCTTTTGCATTTTGCTTTTTACATTTTTGGTATTTTATATTATGGCATGAATGTATTATGAATTTATAGAGTGTCTAAGAAATATGTGCATAACGTATTTTGCAATAGAAGTAGAGAGACATGTATAGAATACATTCTGTAAGTCTTTTTGTTAACCAAAATGGGAAAAATAGAAAAGGCAAAAAGCTCCTCTCCACCTTTTTCTTATTTCTCTTCTCTAAACCCAAAAATCAAAATCTCGTTTCCCATAACTAATTATTGGTACCTCCACCCAAATACCCATAATTCAAAAAGGTTGAAATTAAAATACAAAAATGATCCATCCAAACACCCTCTCATTAGCAAATGGTGACTAACTTATGTGGTAGAGCTCTTGGAGGCCCTACACTGTATCCCGGAATCACGTCTCATTCCCCTCCTCCTCCATGTAATAAATTAAGAATGACGAATGAAAAAAAAAACACCCTCCCATTATTACTACCGTTGGAGTAATAATATACAAGTTCCTTACTTTAAGATGCATCTCTTCTTGGCCCGAAACCAGTCCAATTAGAGCCCAATTTTATGTAATCCGAGCCCTTACAAATGTTTCTCCCCGGGGATGATGGATGGCGTAGAGACTGCACTCAATTCATTGGGGAGGAAAAAATCAATAAAACCCCCAAAATTATTTTATGAGCCCGCATAATTTTTTGTTCATAACAAATCTTCACCTATAAGTAGCGAAGGAAAATATTATGGTCCCATGTGATGATAAATAAGGGCAGAACGCGACATCTGGTACTTAAATGTACAAATTTTTTCTTATAATGACAAACTCTTAGGGTCCGTTTGTTTAGGAAGAGACGAAAAGTGAAAATAAGAGGAAGTGGTGTGAAAGAAAAAAAAAGTGAAAAAAATAATTTATTTTCTTCTAAGTGTTTGATTACAACGAAAGTTTTATAAGGATGTTGCAAGAAAATAGAAACTCAATCGCCAGACTTTGCTTTCAATGATCGAATTTTAGAATTTGACACTAACCAATTGGACAGCTTCTTCATGAAGCCAAATGATTCTAGTGCGGAGCCACCTTTGGGCTAAGGTGGGCTCTAGCCCAGGTCGAACAAAAAAATAAAGCAAAAAAGAAAAAAAAAATTATGTAAACTTTTAGGCCAATACAATTTAGCCCACCCCGTAAAATTCTTTTAGCCCAACCAATTCAAATCTTGATCCAAACTTAGTCCAACCCACAATCTAGAGACTAATAAAAAGGGTCAGGGATAGATTTGAACTAAACCTGAAGTTTATCCATGGACTATGTAAATGCAAAACGAAAACTTCATCAAAAATTGGTCAGATCAAGTCTTTCCCGGTCATTTTTTTTTATGATTCATTGATTGAACCCTTAAAAATAAGTTTTGAACAAATTAAACGGTCCAGATAGTTGAAATTTGATCAGAAAAAGTGAGTCCCGCATTTTAGCAAAGTGCGGAATCCCTCAAAGGAAGGGGCCTGACATAATATATATATATATATATGTAAGGGTCCGGTAATACCAAGCGCTTTATCCATCCGAAGAGATACATCTTTGTTAACCTCCGGCAGGCTAATGTTGAGGGACTCTTCGGATGCGTAGTTCAACATATGCAAACTATACAAGAGGGAGTTCAGTCCCACGTTTCGGTATTTACCGAGACCTTCTCTATATTGGATTCAGCGAATCTTCAGAGGTAATGCCAGAAAGACCTCTCGGCATACCCGAAGGACAACATAACCCAGCCTTATGGTGGAAGAGTATGCCGAAAGATCAGATGCTGAGTCAGCAGAGCAGTTAACGCTACGTGTGTGTGTAACAAACCGTGATCATGACTAATGACATCGTCCGAACTATTATGACACGCGTCGAGGTTTTACTGGGAGCACGCGTTCGTTGTGTATTTTTCTGGGCTCGTCATCATGACGTCAGCCGAGCGGTTAAGTCATGTGACGAGCACAGCTGTGCTTGGAGGTCAAGCCAAGGCTCACCTATAAAAGGAAAACTTCATCATCTGAAAGAGGTACGCACAACTCTCCCCTAAAAACCTTAGATCTATACTTCGTCATCTTCCTTCACTGACTTGACCGTCGGAGTACCGTTCTGGACTCAACGGTCTAGTCCGGTGCTAACGGTGTGTTGAGTGTGAAGGTCTAGGCACGACTCCAGCACGACTCCAGCACGAGGGCACCATCTCCGTCGTTAATCACCTCCAAGAGGAGCTACCAAGGAAAGAGGGCTCCCAAGGCACATCTCGTTCAGTCCGTCGAAATACCCGATCAACCTACATTTGAAGACGTTGGAGGGAATCTAGCCCTGAGAACTGTGGAGGGTCTGAAAAAGGTTCATCTTGACGACCAGGATCCAGAGAGGTATTTCCTTATAGGAGAAAAGCTTGGCGAGAAGGAAAAAGAAGAGCTCGTGCATTTCCTTAAACAGCACGTTGATGTGTTCGCCTGGACGCCCCAAGAGATGCCAGGCATTGATCCTAATATAATCTGCCATCATTTAAACGTAGACCCCCAGCACAGGCCGGTAGTCCAGAAGGGCAGAAGGTCGGCTCCTCAGCGTGCCGAAGCAGTTAACGAAGAGGTCGATCGACTCCTGGAAGCCAAAGCAATCAGGGAAGTGAATTACCCTGAATGGTTGTCCAATACGGTCGTCGTCAAGAAGAAGAACGGGAAGTGGCGAGTATGCGTCGACTTCACTAGTCTGAATAAGGCCTGCCCCAAAGACAGTTTTCCTCTGCCCAGAATTGATCAGCTTGTTGACACAACTGCTGGGTACGAACGAATGAGTTTCCTGGATGCTTACATGGGATATCACCAGATAGCAATGCATGGACCAGACGAAGAGAAGACATCATTTATCACCCCACGAGGACTGTATTGCTACAGGGTCATGCCATTCGGCCTCAGAAATGCCGGAGCTACATACCAAAGACTTGCAACACTCATGTTTAAAGACTTGCTTGGGAAGACTATGGAGGTCTACATAGACGACATGGTGGTGAAAAGCAAGGAAAAAGCTAATCATATAACCGATTTAAAGGTAACTTTTGATATCTTACGACAATTTCAGTTAAAGTTAAATGCTTCAAAATGTGCTTTTGGTGTGAGTTCCGGAAAATTCCTGGGTCACTTGGTCACGGAGCGTGGCATAGAGGCCAATCCAGATCAAATTACAGCCCTCCAGAGGCTCGAGAGCCCAAAGACCACGAAGGAAGTGCAGAAGCTGACAGGCATGGCGGCAGCACTAAACAGGTTCATCAGTCGCTCGTTGGACAGATGCAGGCCTTTCTTCCAGCTGCTAAAGAAAAGGAAAGGATACGAATGGGGACCGGAACAGGAGGAGACTTTCAAAGACCTCAAGAAATACCTCGGAACACCCCCATTGTTGACAAAACCAAAGAAAGGAGAACGGCTGATTCTTTACCTAGCCATCTCAAAGCACGCAATCAGTGCAGCCCTCCTCCGAATGGAAGGCACAGAGCAAAAACCAATCTACTTTGTGAGTGAAACTCTCCTGGACGCACACACCAGATACCTCCCCTTGGAAAAGCTCGTTAAGGCTTTAATTATGGCTTCACGGAAACTACCACATTATTTCCTGGAGCACCCCATCACTGTATACACCGAGTTTCCCTTAAAAGTACTGCTTCGAAAGGCAGACTTCTCTGGGAGAATCTCCACTTGGTCGGTAGAGCTCAGCCAGTACGACATTGATTTCCAGCCAAGAACAGCCATCAAGGGCCAGGTGCTGGCAGATTTCGTAGCTGAGTTTACCCCGACAGAGGGTGAGCCTCCCATGGTTCGCGAATATGAACCAAACCCTCAAAGCGATGATCAAAGTGCAGGAAGCTGGCACTTGTTCGTCGATGGTTCAGCATGCAACAAAGGTTTTGGGGCAGGGATAGTGCTATTTGCTCCAGAACGTCTGATGCTCGAACAATCCGTTTGTTTGGGCTTCAGTGCAACGAACAACGTGGCAGAATACGAGGCCCTCCTAATCGGGCTCAAGAGTGCAAGGACCCTTGGGGTCAAGAGGTTAAAGATCTTCTGTGACTCACAACTCATTGTAAACCAGCTAAGTGGAGAATACGCTCTAAGGAACGAAAAAATGGCGGCGTACGCAAAAGTCGTACAAGGTCTACTGGCGGACTTTAAGGAAGCAAAGATAGAGCAAATCACTTCGGGACAAAACGCCCACGCAGATTCACTAGCTTGCTTGGCCTCGGCGCTGCCAACAGAGTACAAGCGCACTGTGGCCGATGAATACCTAGTCTAGCCTAGCCCAGCATTGGGCATGAGACCGAGACCAATATGGACGCAAACTTGGGACCAAGCTGGATGGACCCAATCATCGCCTACCTAAAAGACGAGGCCCTTCCAGAAGATAAAAAAGAGGCCTACAAAATCAAACTGAAGTCTGCTCATTTTTTGCTCTCACCACAGGGAAAGCTGTACAAAAAGTCGTATCATGGTCCATACCTGCTTTGTGTGCATCCCACGTTGGTACAAAATTTCTTGCATGAAATACACGCCGGGACATGCGGCGGACATGCGAGAGGCAGATCGATAGCGCACAGGGCAATAACGCAGGGGTACTGGTGGCCGTACATGCAGGGGGACGAAAAGGTGTTCGTCAGAAGTTGTGAAAAGTGTCAACAGTTCAAACCAATAATCCGGACACCGGCGAAAGATCTGCAGCCTCTCACAAGCCCCTGGCAGTTCGCTCAATGGGGGCTCGACATCATAGGGCCCCTACCCATGGCAACAGGCAAGAGGAAGTTCTTGCTAATGGGGACAGACTACTTCACCAAGTGGATTGAAGCAGAACCACTAACGAAGATCACTGAGAGCAATGTAGAGAAATTTGTTTGGCAGAACATCATAACAAGGTTTGGGGTGACTTACTGCATAATCTCGGACAACGGGGCACAATTCGGGCCAAAATTCGAAGCTTTTTGTGCACAGCATGGAATACGGAACTACTACTCAACACCGGCATACCCTCAAAGTAACGGATAGGCAGAGGCCTCTAACAAGACAATCCTCAAGGGAATTAAGCGAAGGTTGGAGAAAAAGAAGGGCAATTGGCCCGACGAGCTACCTATAGTGCTGTGGGCATTCAGGACCACCCCTAGACGATCAACGGGAGAGACTCCATACTCCTTAGCCTACGGTACTGAGGCCATGATCCCCATCGAAGTGGGGCTACCAACGAACAGGACCGCACTGGTAGAAGCTGGTGGGAACGATCGAGCACTGGCAACAAATTTGGATCTTGCAGAGGAGCGACGAGAACGAGCTCTGGTCACATTGGTAGCCTACCAGCAACAACTTTGCAGGACGTACAACAAGAAGGTCCACCCTCGCGAATTTGGAGTGGGGGACCTCGTGATGAGAAAGGTGGTGGGGAACACCAGGAAAGCATCAAACGGAAAACTTGGACCCAACTGGGAAGGGCCTTACAAAGTGGTTGGCTTAGCAGGCGTCGGAGCTTACAGGCTTGTTGGTCTAGATGGGAATCCGGTTCCCCGCCCTTGGATTATCCGGAATCTTATGAAGTTTTTTCCTTAAAGTTATCTTTTTCCTTTGAATTATGCCCTGAAAGGCAGAGTAAGTCTTTTCTCTATGAAATTTCCTTGGAATAATGCCCTGAAAGGCAGAATGCGACTGTTTTAGACTATCATGATTGCGAATAAAATCATCCATTTGTTCTCTTACAAATCTGTGCTTTACTTTACTTTGAAATAAATATGGGCTTTGACCGAACGGGTAAAACCCCATATTGGAGAGTATGATATGTGCTTAATATTGCAGCAGACACAGGCTCCTGAGCTCGTCCATGGCCTCGTCCATGATTAGGCGCGAATATGCCTGAGCTCGTCCATGGCCTCGTCCATGATTAGGCGCGAATATGCCTGAGCTCATCCGTGGCCTCGTCCACGGTTAGGCGCGAATATGCCTATAAATTGTCCATTGTTAGGCGCGAACATGCCTAGACCTTGCAGCGAATATTGCACCCCGTGGCCTCGTCCACGATTAGGCACGAATATGCCTATAAATCGTCCACGATTAGGCGCGAATATGCCTAAGCTTGTCCATGGCCTCGTCCATGATTAGGCGCGAATATGCCTAAGCTCGTCCGTGGCCTTGTCCACGGTTAGGCGCGAATATGCCTATAAATTGTCCATGGTTAGGTGCGAACATGCCTAGACCTTGCAGCGAATATTGCACCCCGTGGCCTCATCCACGGTTTGGCGCGAATATGCCTATAAATTGTCCACGGTTAGGCGCGAATATGCCTAGACCTCGCAGTGAATATTACAACCCGTGGCCTCGCCCACGGTTAGGAGCGAATATGCCTATAAATTGTCCATGGTTAGGCGCGAACATGCCTAGACCTCGCAGCGAATATTGCACCCCGTGGCCTCGCCCACGGTTAGGCGTGAATATGCCTATAAATTGTCCATGGTTAGGCGCGAACATGCCTAGACCTTGCAGCGAATATTGCACCCCGTGGCCTCGTCCACGGTTAGGTGCGAATATGCCTATAAATTGTCTATGGTTAGGCGCAAACATGCCTAGACCTCGCAGCGAATATTGCAACCCGTGGCCTCGTCCACGGTTAGGCGCGAATATGCCTATAAATTGGGGACCTCGCAGCGAATATTGCAACCCGTGGCCTCGCCCACGGTTAGGCGCAAATATGCATTAAAAATCACTCATGGCCATGTCCATGACTAGGCGCGAATATGCCTAAGCCCGCTTATGGCCTCGTCCATAATAGTCCAAAGTTAGACACAATTTATGGCGTTTGCTCCATACAAATTTGACTAAATACCGGAACATCAAGGTTCCAAATGTTCGCCTTACTTCTAATTTCACGGAGGAACACCTAGGTTCCAAGTCGTTTATCTTATACCTAACTAAATGCAGGAACACCTAGGTTCCAAGTTGTTTATCTTGTATCTAACCAAGTGCAAGAACGCCTGAGTTCCAAATTGTTTATCTTGTATCTAACTAAATGCAGGAACGCCTAGGTTCCAAAGTATTTGTCCTGTGTAGTTTCGATTGCATGCAGGAACGTTAAATGCACACCTCAATGGTGCAAACCACCGGTCAAAGCAATAGAAGGGTCAGAAGCAAGACCCAAACTGTACATGGATTACTCAACCGTTGCTGCATAGATAAGTGCAACCAGGACATGCAGAACTAATATAAAACAAGTCACGTCAACGAGCAACTCAGACTCCAGCCCACCTAACACCACGAAGGGTGTAACTACTGTAGTTCCAAAAAATACAAGACCACACAGGATCAACTCGTCCAATTAGCCTGGCATGGGACCAAAAATTGTGTTAAAGTACCGAACGAAAGTTAAGGAATGTCAAGAGTTATGATAAAACGGATCAAACAGGCACAAGGCCTCTTCACTGGGCCTCATGGACCTCAGTGGCAGAAATGTTACCTAACCATCACCACTAGAAGAGGGGAGTTCAACCTGCTGCTCGTCAGAGACGGATGTGTTGCCATCAGCTTCCTTCTGGCTGGGGTCAACAACTGCACTCTAGCTTGGCACAGCAGCATTCTAGGGAGCAACGTCCCTGCGTCTGGGGTACTCAATCTCAGTCCAAATTTTATCCCGTCTGTCAACGTCCTGTTTGGTCAGGCATGCCTTCCAACCTTTAGCAAAGAACAGCTCTTCGAATTGCGGCAACTGGGCCTTAAACTTCATCTTCGTATCATTCACCCCTAAATTGTAGGCCTGATCAGAAGACGCTTAAGCAATAGCCAATTCAGCCTCCAAACTTGCCTTGCTCCTCTGAGCGTTCGACAGCTCAGTCTCCAAAAGCCCAAGTCTGGTCATGGCATCGCTAAAATTGCGATCAAACTGACCTACACGACGCTTCAACGAAACCAGCTCTTCCTTCATCTTCTCGTTCTCAGTTGTCATCAAATGGTTGGCATTGATCAGACGATTAGCACTGACCTTTAGCTCGTCATTCTCAGTCCTCAACTGTGCATTAACACCGGTGATTGTTCTGTTATCCTTAGTAGCACGATCGCAAGCGACGTACATAAGTTGCATGGACTGCAGTTCGTCACAAACATTCAACGAAACGGTATGTTAAAAAGAAAGAACCCCTAACACAGAATGCCACAAGAACGAAACAAACAAATCCATACCTTGACATGATGCTGAAAGCCATTTTTCAAGAGCTTGAGGTAACTGGATCCAGTCTCTCTCTCCACATCCCCAGGAAGCAAAACAGCTCGACCAATAGCTAGAGCAACATCAGCATTGTCACAACTATCAGTGGCAAGGATAGGCTGGGTACCACGACGCAGAGGAGGGTTCCAAACGGCCATTTCAGACTCGGGTTCAGGCTCAGGAGTTGGGGGAGGTGGCTGAGCAAAGGAACTCCTGGTAGTACGACGACGCTACTGAGGAGGGTTTGGAAAAGGGACTGACTCTTCTCTGGGCCTCTTCTCCAGGGCAACGTCAAGCTCCCTCTACTCTGGAGGGGGAAGAGGAGGAGAAGGAGGACGAGCAGAAGAAGAGGCTCCCAGCGGATCAAGAAACTGGACAGGGGAGTCATCATCGTCAAGGGTTATGAAGTCAGAAAAATCGGGCACAACTCTCGGCATGGCTGAAACAGGGGATTGGTCTCTCACAGGAACAGTGCTAGTACTCTCTCCAGACAAATCACTCTGAATATTTTTACAAGACAAGTCAATACCAAGATAGATGTTTGTACGAGAAGCGCGGATAACTTGATTACGGAGAAAAAGCTTCTGAATAGGAGAACGCCTTATCCCAACGCGACCTCTTCCCCTACGAAGATTCCTGGCAGAAGTAGAAGCCTCACTTATACGGACACCACCACGGTAGGAGGGATTGTACTTCAGCAAAACGTGTGCAGCCCGACCTAGCCCTTCTGGATTGATCCCTCTGATGCCCGGAAACTTGAGGGATCTCTCGATATCAAGAAGATGGACACCTTCGTGCACCACCAGATGACCCTCGTTTATATTCGGCGTTGCATAAACAAAACGAAGCAGAAGTAATGAACAACAGGGAAAAAAAGCCATTATAATAGGAAAACTAACAAGGGGCAAAAAGAGCAAAACCGACGTGTACGCCCAAAAGTGTGGGGGCACAGAGGGCCCACGACGTTGCCACCGTCGTCCCTGGGTAGGAAATTTCCAGTCACAATCAAAAAATCATCATTCTCCCCATGGCAGGAATTGGAAAGATCGGTCACTAAACGACGCTCATTGTCCCGGATCTTGAGATAATAAGTCCCATGGGTGGTAGGACAGACACTATAAAGACGACGGATATCGTACCAACCCAGGTTTGTGCCCAGAAGTCTGTTCAGGGCCACTACTCCCATGACCACGCGATAGAAGTTGGGGCAAAGTTGGAGAGGGGTAAGGCGACAGATGTGGCAGATCTCGACTAGCAGGGGATGTAAAGGAAACCTAACACCTCCTTCTACAACGGCTAGAAGGGGAACATGAACCCTACTCTCGGTTTGGTCATGGGTATCAGCGTCAGGAGGAGCCAAGGCCAGAATAACGTCATCAGGGACCTCGTAACGACGGCAAAAGGCCTCCATATGAACCTCGTTATCACAGAGGCCCCTAAACCTACCCATGGCGGAAAGCAAAGCAGGTACAAGTAAACCCTAAAAACGACTGTGCAAGAAGAGCGGGAAGGGTTGCAAGAAACTTACAGGCAACCGACGACGGCCGGAGAAAGTCTTTTCCGACAAAAGAAGAAGTCTGTAAAGGAGGAAACTCAAAGGACACAATGGCAACAGTGCTCTCAAACAACTCTCGCAGAACAACACGGATATGGAAAGAAGGAAAGTCTGGGAAACGTCTTATACCTTCTCAAATTCAAAATAGTGCTTGCTGACGTCACCTAAAACGGCGGCGTTTTGGTTCCTCACGCCTTTCCACAAAAAGGTGGGTTAATGTCAAATCAGTAATTAAAAAGGGTGCAATGATTCATGCCCCCCGGACGACGGAAAGGTGCCTCGAAAGTTACGCTGGCGCCTGCAGATACAGACTTATCGCTTGGGGAGTCTGCGCGACAGCTGACATGTGGCGGGCACATTGGTACGAAGCGTGACGACGGTACGAAAAGATCAACATGGCCACAACTGCACGTCAGAAAGCTTTCAGCTCGTCATGTGCGAAGGTGCGTGGACGATCAAAAGCTGGGGAGCAATTGTGTGGGGTATTTTCCAAGTATTACGGAGGACGAACAGAATAGCTCGTCCAGAGCTACCACGTGACATGCACGAGGAAAGTAACACAAAATAGCATGCCGACGACCACCAAGCCCATAATCCAGTAATAACCCAAATCTACCTGCTCGTCGGATAACGCAGAGGGAACGACCCAATGCGGGACAAACCCTAGTAGCAGACTTACCTTGTGAAGATAAGGAGAGGAGGAAATATTTGAAGATATTCCCGGAATCAGTCGAACTTACAAAGATAAGCACAATCTTACTCAGAGTTGGAGAGCCAATCAACTTACTGAACAAGGAGCGAACTCCCATGTAGGGTAAGACTCCAGACGAGCAATATCCGGCCATCTTGGCAAGAATCCTTATCGAATAAGGATACAGAATCATGCAGGCTACGCTGCCCAATAAGAAAGAATCCTAAGCTTGGAAGGATTCCATACAGGGAAGAATTCCACAAGGAATGTAATTGCAAACTAATTGCCTATATAGGAAGAGGACTCCTAAATACTAGAGGTATGCTTAAACCTAATCTCGCACTTATACACTCGTTCTAGTTATCCTCCAGCTCGTCAATACTAACTTAGCCATCAGAGGGCCCTTGCCGCCTAGAGGCAGGGGTGCTCTGACAGTTCGTTCGTGTTGCAGGGTCGAAGTCGCTCCATTTGAAGAGGATTTGATCTCATAAGAGCACGGAAATAACTTCGTGAGTTTTTCCCCTCTTACAGTAATAGATGCTCTAATTACTAGAGTAATTAGGACTACAACCAGGGCCGGCCCTGGGTATAAGCTCACCAAGCCGTCCCTTAGGGCCCCCGTTTATAGTCCAATAACAGGGCCCCCAAATCCGAGAACATATTATATAGTTAGTATTTCAATAGTTTTACAAACGTAGTTGCTATGCTTCGGTGGTTTGTTCTCTGCATTATAGCCTTCACGTCCTGTGTTCAACTCGTGACACCAAGGTAGGTGGTTATATCCCGCTCTTTTCATTGCTTATATCACCACTGAGCCACAAGGCGTTTATTATCCTCATTTGGAACAATTAATATATAAACAATTTTTAGAGAGGCCCCATTATTGAAACATACTTACTGTCCCGAAAATTTCAGGACTGGGTCTGACTACAACAGAGTAATTAGCACTGTAACAGAGAAGAAGAGCTCTCTTCTGAGTTCTGTCCACTATTTAACCCATCATTTTTTTTTCTCGGCAATAAAGTTTTATTACTGAAACTTGACAAATGGTACATCAAGCTGGGGGAGGGGGGAGGGGACTCCAACCAAGGTTGGAGAAAATTAAAAATATTGATGGGTCAAAGCCCAAAGACACCCGGTGGACAAAGCACAAATACCTAATGGCCTAGCCTAGTACGTAAAATACAAACAATGAAGCCCAAGCCCAAGAGCCTAAAAGGGAGAAACCCTAAACACCTTCACCATTGGCCCCAACAACCAAACTGTGAGCCCTCACCCGACCTCCACCACCATCACCAGACCACCCTACAGCACCACCCATCCCTTTGTCGCTAGTCATAAAACCAGTCACAACCAACATTGTCCCAATGAGGATAGTTGACCGACGCCGTTAGGCATAAATGGAAACACCCAGCGATGCAACCAATGGTAGAGCTGGTGAACCAGGGATCGAGATGACGAAGAGCAAGGGAGAAGAAGAAAAGGAGTCTGTGGGCGTCACCAACGGTGCCATCGCAACTGTTGGAAATTTGGAGTGAATGGCCACTAGCCTTGGGCTTTCCCTGCACTTCAATTTCCCTTATTCATTGTGGGGGTTTTCCCATGTTATTGCAGAATTTTATGGTGATTCATTAAGGTAATTGACTCCCCTAATTCATGTCAAAGTAGTTATCAAGGGACCTTTTTTAGCTATAAAAGGTGGCTCCTGTATCTAGCTTTGAGACACAAGTTTTCAGCATACAAAACACCATATTTTGAGTTCGCTTTTTAGAGAGTGAGGCAAACAAAGTTTAGTTCGCCAAGGCATTCTTCGGTTGTGTCCCGACGTTCGCAGTTCGAGCCGGATCAAACCTGGGATACAGATGCCGAGTAACCTCAACACTTAGCAGTAGGTGGCAAACCTCTTTTAAGGATACCGTCAGAAACACAGGTTTCGGTTCACAGATTGTATATGGTTTGAATTTCTGATTATGTAGTTTAAGTTTGTTTCGTATTCTGTTCATGTTCATTGTAATTTGTAATTCGTTTTCTACTGATAATGGAAATTGTATTCTGGATTATCCGATCACATTGATTTTTTCCCGATAGCAACCACCGTCCCGAAGAAGACAACAAGGTCGTCGCGTCCCCTAACGAACGGCCGGACTCTGGAGACGGCTGCCAAGAAACTGCCATTTCGGCTCTCACAAACAATCGGAGATCCAATAGTCGAGGAACCAAAACGCCACCGCAAGTCGCCAACTGCACCAAGAAAACCTCAAAATCTCAGACCTGCAACATAGAGAAGAAGAACCGATGTGGACGCTGCCACGTGGCTCTCGACTTCGATTTAGAGTCACCACTCGGGTTTGAGGATAGTCACCAAGGAACCAATTTTGAAAATGAAATCCGTACCGTTATTTAGAAAAGGCTCTAGTTACTGATCTTTTTGTCTGAAAAAATTTTAGGTTCGAAGCCAGGTTACGAGAGGGGAAGGGTTTTAGGGCACTCCCCTCGCCCGATGCGAGGATCGGTCTCTACTTTAATGTTCGTGTGATTTTGCCAAAATATTTTATTATTAAACTTTGACCATGTACGGGGGTAAGGAACAAGGAAATAAATATCATAAAAATGCTACATGTTAATAAAAAATGGATGCTATGGAAATAAGGAACATATAATACTATTTTTATGAGGCTTTGACAATCACAGCCTATGCGCACGGATGCCCATTGGTGTGCACAAGTTGTGCTAACACAACCCAAATTTCCTCACTCTTGATTTGAACTTGGTTGTGAACATTTATTTTCACTTTATAGCTTTTCAAAAATTGATTTTCCAATAATTTTAATTAGAAGGACAAACTGATTTTTAAGCTAGGGAAGGAAAGAAGAAACCAATATAGCTTAAAATCAGTAATCATGGATTTTCACAGAAAAGTGACGAACAAACCAAATTTGGGGAAAATAGTCACAGAACAGGACTTGTGCGCACCAATGGGGACTTGTGCGCACAAGTGTTATTCCAGATTAATTTTAAAAAGTTTATTCCAATAACGTGAAGGCCTATTTTTTATCAGACTGATTTCACTCATCCAATGTTAATGTCGCTAGTAAGTAAAAATAAAATGGAAATCATAGAATTTTTGTAATCAGTATGAAAATTGATTTTTAGAAAATGGGTTCCAAAGGAGTATTTGTGCGCATGGATGGGCACTCGTGTGCACAAATGCTTTTCTAGATTTGATTTTCTTTGAAAAATTGTTTTGGCACAATGTAAACTTTATTTTGGATATAATTTCGATATAAAAGATTAAAAGATATCCAAAGAAGTCCCCAGACTTTATTGTGGATATAATTTCAATATAGAAATTAAAATATGCCCAAAGAAGTCACCTCAAGGATCAAATAAATGGCCCTAAGGCCAACCTCTTTTTATCTTTAAAATACTTGAAATTTGCTCCTTTGACCTTTGATTTTGAGATTGTTGATGTTTGATTGTGGATGGAAGATTGTGACTTGAAAACTGAGGTTTTTAGAGGGTAGTAAAAGGGATATAGGGTTAGAGTTTTAGATTTTTTATAGGACTTGAGGTGTAGGATTTTTAAGATATAAGAAGAAAAATGAGTTGGAGAAAGAGTGCAGCATGAAGTAGCAGTAGGTGGGTGAGGTGAGTTTAATAGTTAGTTTTGTTTTTTAGGAGTAGGAGGGTATTTATAGGTGTGGGAGAGTTCAAAATGGAGGTGGAAAAGGTTCAAAAGGCCCATAAAGGGTCCCAAGAACATGGATCCAAGTTTTAAGGAGTAAGGGACACATATCAACCCTAGAGAACTGAATCAAAATGATGAAATTCTCCTACTAGATGCTTGTACGGATTTTGCGTGTAAAAATCAACTCGTGCACACAAGTACCCTAAGGGTTTTTTTTTTTTTTGGGTAATTTTTGGTTTTGTGGCTTTGATGTTCAAGGGTTTTGTACAGGGTTGATTTGCAAGGTTTGATTTGGTATTTCTTAAAAGCATTATTCAGGCATTTAGCAAGGCATTTTGACCTTATTTTCATCATTGGGGAGGCCGTTTAGGCAGTGGTTCGAGAATCCTAGGGGCCTAAATTGGGGTACCTACAACCGAAAAAAAGAAAAGAAATGAGAAGAGGGAAAGTGAGAAATAGAGAAGAGGGGGGAGATTCCCGGTGCTCTGAAGGTGAAAAGTTTTAGGGTGATTGAGTTGTGTGTGTGAGAGAGAGAGAGAGAGAGAGAGAGAGAGAGAGAGAGGTGTTTTTCGGTTTTTACTATTTTTAACCCATAATTTAGGAGCTGTTTGATAAAACTGAAAACTGAAAAATTAAGTACTGAATGCTGAATTTTTTAAGCTGAAAAGCTGTTTGATAAAATATATTAAGCACTGAATTAAAAAATGAATTTTTTTGTTCTAATTGTCTCTTAATTTTACTAATGGTCATCATGTATTTGTGGTAGTAATGGAGTGGTGATTGGGAGGTGGGGGAGATGGTGGCGGTGTAATGGTGGTAGTGGAGTAATGGTGGTGGTGGAATGATGGCGAGTTGTGGTGGCAGTGGAGTAATTGTGGTGCAATGGTGGTGGTGGAGTGGTGGTAATGTGATGATTGTGTCGTGGTAATGGTAGTGGTGGGCTCATTGGAGTGGTAGTGGTGGTGGTGGTGTGAAAGCGGTGGTGGAGTGATGGCGGTGGCATGACAATAGTAGTGGTGGTGGTGGTGGTGGTGTGGTAGTGGTGCTGGTAGTAGTGGCGGCGGCGGTGCGTTGGTGGCGGCAGCGATGTGATGGTTGATTGTAAGTACATCAGAATTCTGTCAGAATGAAGTAACTCAAAGCTACTTAATTTTTATCAACTTTTTAGCCTACATTTTAAGTGGCACTTAATCTGTTAAATAATAGAAAATGTGGTTATCAAACCTACTTAATCACTTATTACTGAATTGATTCAGTTTTAAACGCTGAATCTGTGTTATCAAGCAAGCCCTTAGGTTGGACATTTTTTTTTTGGTGATCCTGCGCATATTTAGCTATAATATTTTGATAAAAACATATTGCTATTTGCTAGTATTTTGATATTGCATTTTCATTTATTAATTTCACATATATAAACGTGTTAGTACTACTATTACCTATTTATGCATTAGATAAATCACATAATTAAACTAAAGGTTTTGGCCTATTTTATTGTCCGATTATTTTTTCCTATTTTTAATCACTTCTGAGATTTTTTTATTTTATTTTTGCATCTAATTGTTATGGATTATTGACGAATCTAAAATTAAAAATGATGAAAGAAAACTTTCGGCAATGATTAATGACAAAAATAATTCTAAAACAAACATTATTTTTTAATTATCTTTGTCTTTAGCGAATTATTTTAAAGTTACTGGTCATAATTTAACCTTTTGGATTCCTCGAACAAAAAATTTGTGCAAAACTAATAAATATTCATGAAAGAATAATGCTTTCTAAAAAATAATCCACTAATAAGGTCATGACCAGAAAAAGAAATAAAGACAATTTTATTCAATTTTATGCCATGTTTTTATACTTTTCTAATTTTTTTCACGTATGATTAATTCATAAAATTACAATGAAAAGTAAAACAAAAACTTTTAAAAAAATATAAGACAAAATAGTTTAAGAATGATGGGCGTAAATCAAGAAAAAAAAATTGGGTGTCGAACGGGCACCATTTGTCCGTGTCCATGTCCGAGCACTCAATCCGACTGGCCAAAATACTTTTAGACTGTCTAGATTTTAATCCCTCTCTCACCTCTTTTTCTCTTTTAAATCCAGACTGTTCAAAAGTATTTTAAATGGCCTAGATGGCTGCTCGGGTATGACCACGTAGTGCTTGCTCGACACCCAAAAATATCTCCTAAATCACATAAGTAGTATAATAGTACTACTCCTCCCTCCGTCCTATATTATTGGGCTTCTTTACCTTTTTAAACGTCTCAAAAAAATATTTCTATCTCATAATTTATAATATTTTTTGTTATTTCAATAACTTTGTTTAATAAAATTAATTGAGATCTATCAAATAAGATTCATATTAAATACTCTCTCCGTCCCAATTTTATAGTCCCTTTTGGGAGTTCGTGCCACTTTTCAAAGTGTTATATCTTATAATGTACAATGTTTTAGGTGATTTTGAACACTTTATTTATTAGATTAAATCAATATCTATCAAACAAGATCCATATTGCATATAAAATGTATTACCGATTGAAAGATATAATCGGTTTTTTATCCGGTTAGAATAAAACGAGGGACTATAAAATTAGGACGGAGAGAGTATTAAAATTATAGGCAATTTTTTTGAGACATCTAATAAAGGAAAAAAAGTCCAAAATATGGGACGAAGGTAGTACGAAACTATGATAAAAAATCATAATCCTTTCGCCAAACAAAGAGTACAAATCTTGGTGGGCAGCCTTGTCGGAAGTGTTGGTCTTTAGTTACTGGTTTGTCCGGATGCTCCTAGTTTCAACTCTGTCTCTCCTTCTCTCCCTCCTACTTTATGTTGTTCTTCTGAAATCTCTCTCTTTTAACCTGCCTCTCTCTCTCTCTCTCTCTCTCTCTCTCTCTCTCACGCGCGCGCGCGCGCACACACACAAGCACCAACTCGAGGTCATGCTTTGGGAAGTTTTGTAGATTCCTGTAGGATCAAATGATGGATTATAGGGCTGTGGGTTTGGAGGGTTTTGTGGGTCCAGATAGATCTTCTTCTCAACCTGTTTCAGACTCAGAGACCACCAAGCAAAAGATTAATGGATCTGGGTTTCTCACGCAACACGGATCTGGGTCTCTCAAGCAACACGGATCGGGGTCGGGTCAAGATGAATATTGGAGGGCCTCCAAAGTGGGCCGAACTGTTGATTCTGAATCCCCGAAAGCTGTGTTTGGAACTTCTCTGCTGATGAGATCTAACAGTGGTCAACAACAACATCAGAACATGATCAGCTTCTCTTCCACCAAGTCAGAATCTCCTTTACTCAATGAAAATGGTGGATTTGCTGAAAGGAACACTCAGAACTCAGACTCCCAGTATTTTCAGCACATACCTTGTGCTTACACTAGAAATGGAGGTATTTTTTTTCCCAAAGCAGAAATATAACCAAATTAGTATATGGGTTTTGTTTAGCTTCTTTTAATTGTAGCTAATTATGCCAAATTAGCATATGTTAGCATATGGGTTTTATTTAGATTCTTCTAATTACCATATTATGACAAAGTAGCATATGGGTTTTGCCGTTTTGGTTAGATGGTGATCTTGATTAGTAGAGTTTGAGTGAGTCCATTGTGAATGCATCTGATTTGGGGAGCTGTATTTTGCTGAAATGGGTTTGTTGACAAGTCCTATGGCTTGACTTCTTTGTAGGGCATGGACAGGTCTTTGAGTGGTCATCAAATGAAGTTTCATTTTGATATTGATTTCACAGTTTGCGGCCAATAAAATGGAAATAAAATCAAGTCTTGCCAGGAAATAAAGTCGAAATTTTCCTATAACAGTTTTTGTTTCGTGTAAATTTTTTTTCTTGGAGAACTTGATATGTTATGTTATGGTTTAGAGATTTGCGTTATAGCAGAACCAGATTGAAGTGAACCAATAGGGTAAGGAGGAGATCAAAGGGATTTTTGAGTAGCTTTCAATCCTCTACCTTTCCCATCTATATCTTCTCTTGCTTTCAAAGCCAAAAGAAGAAATGATTTTGTTGGTGTCTTAAATGCTGTCTAATCATCTCTGACTTTGCTTTTCTTTGGGTGCTAAGGTGTTATTTCTTTCTTATCTGTTGAACCCAAATCTAGTAGGAGGTTAAATCAACTAGGCTACTTGAAATCGGCTCCTATTTGGCTTACATGAATGTATTAACACAGGACTCATTTTTAACTTCCTATAGTTATTTTACCCAGCACGAATAGCATACTGTTTGACTTCCTTAGCTTATGTTGTCTATATAGAATCAAGATACCCGATTGACTCGTGATCGGCTAGAATAAAGCTCATTGCAGATCAACTCAATTAATATACCTAACTTAGAAAACATTCTTGAAGCTTGTTTGAGTTATCAAACCTAACTCGTACAACCAAGAACAGACCGAGATGTGGATGAGTCTGGGTGACCGACCTATTCAAGTTTCAAATTTTCTTTAGAATCGTACTAGTTTTTCTGAAGAATGTCAAAATTATATGAGTTCACCTGCCCCAAATTTTTATAAAAAATCCAACACCCGCCCACATCCAAGAACTATTTAAAAAATTCAATAATTGTCTTCCTAAGATTGCATGCACGCGCAAAAAATTTAGCACAAGGTTCAATTTTTTTACCTTTTGGAATGGAGTGATGCAGAGAATTGTCTAGTCTAAACTCTAAAGTTATAGATTGATCGGAAATATCTACGAACTTTTTTTGATACCTTTTATGTAAGAGGTATTGGCAGAAAATCAACGTCACCTTTTATATGTGAGAACGAAAATAATGTTTGCCCACCAAATGTTAAAATCTTGCATCCGTCCTTGTGCACAACTTATTACTTGCCTCAACCAGGCTGATCTGCAGACCTAGTTTCCAGAATTTGGTACCATGGGTTTTGCACTACTTACAAGTTGCATCCTTTGTCACCACTTATTCTACTTCATAAATTTTAATCCTTATTTTCGTTTTCATTTTCATATTTCAGGTTCTGGCAATGGAGGCATGCGTGCCCCTCTTCTAGGGGCAAGGGGGCCATTTACTCCATCCCAGTGGGTTGAGCTTGAGCACCAGGCCTTGATCTACAAATACATGCTAGCAAATGTACCTGTTCCATCTAATTTACTCATACCCCTCAAAATTTCCCTTAACCCATTTGGGTCATCAGGGTTGTTATCTGGATCCTCTCCCTCCAGCTCATGTAAGCATCTCCCCTTCAGTGAAATCCTAACACCATAAAAGTATTGTTTAAATTGATTTGATATGCTGAAATCTGTCCCTGGCTGGCTGACTGTGTTTGCTTGTATTGGCGTGGCTGTTTTTGATGGAAGTGAATGAGGGGTTGTCATTCAGGCATTCAAATTTCTAACTAGAATTTAATGCTAATCTTGTACATATACAAAATCCTCAATGATGTAGCATAATTCATGAGAAATTAGTTAGCGTACTAATCCAAACGAGATACGCTCTTGAATCCACGAGTATTCTTGAATCCACAAGAAGAGAGATGAAAAATTGTTTATTGAATAAAAGTTATTTTGCCCTTAGGCTTACACCCCTATTTATACTAGTTGGAGTCCTAATAAAAAAGGATATTACTTGGAAACCACGACTATTAGAAAAAGGGAAATAATATCAAGTTTTAGCAAAACTAAATTAGGAACGTGCAAAACAGGCGGCACAAACAAGATCTAATAATTGTAAATAAAAGAAGTCCCAAAATAATGTTTCCATAAGTGACAGCCCTTAATATCTTGTCCTACATCACTCAACTAGAATGTTGCGGCAGCTGGATTTTTAAAAGTGAAATACGAGGCTGGCAGCCGCCGTTATGGGTCTTTTTGGTATGACATGGTTAGACCAATATATGTTCTAAGATTTTCACATATCTTTTGGTATACGTGTATATCATTACTGACTTATAATTTGTTGTTCAACTTTAAGAACCTCATGGCTTATTCATGAAGTCAAGCCATAGGACTTGTCATGACTTCAAATTAGCCAATTATGGGCTTCTGATATAGTCTACTTGTTTGATGTCGATTTCACTTTCCTCCATTTAGCTAGTTTCTGTTAGTTTCATTCTCTTTCTGGTCAATGCAGTGGGATGGGGTTCTTTCCATCTAGGTTTCTCCGGCAACACTGATCCTGAACCTGGGAGGTGTCGCCGAACGGATGGAAAGAAATGGCGGTGTTCAAGGGATACTGTTGCCGACCAGAAGTACTGTGAAAGGCACCTAAACAGGAACCGCCATCGTTCAAGAAAGCCTGTGGAAGGCCAAACTGGCCAAGCTGTCTCTGGATCCTCTCCAAAGGTGGCACCGATTTCTTGTTCCACTTCAACATCTAATAGCATCAATATCATGCAACACAAATTCAAGCGCATACATTCTGGTGCTGACAAACCTTCCGCAGATGTTCTAGTCAACAGGTAAAGGATAGTTTTTTATTTTCTGATACAATCTTCTTTATTAGTTTACTATGCATTGTATTTTGAATCTCTAAGGATAAAAACCAGTGTTACCAATGTCTCGTATCCTAAAGTACTTTTTTGCTCGATATCTGTACATTTTTATGTAGCACCTTAAAATCCATAGAAGTTTTAGTTTTCAATTTATTCATGAAAAACACATTTCTAGCATTGTTGTGACTATTTGTTCCTCCATTTTCTCTCGTTAAAGCTCCATTTTTCTAGATTTCTTGCTTTTTACATTTGATTGGTCTTTCTTGCTTTTTACATTTGATTGGTCTCTCACAGCAAAACTTAGTATGATAACTAGAAATTTTTTAGGGGTCTTTTGGATCACAAAATCCCCCTTTCGGAATTGAAATCATACCATGCATTCCAAAACTTATGAGAGTATTTGCGTGTTCTAGTGACAGAAATTATTATTGTTTCAAACTGAATGAAAGTGCATACAGCATATGTTCTACTCAAGAGTAGACCCCATTTGGTAGTCTTAATAATGCAGAGTTGAAATTGCTTTTGGAGGAACCCTTTGAGCATTTTGCATACCTTGTCCTGTGTCTCAGGATTAAGTCTTGTAGGTATAAATTATTAGGGGTTTTTGCATATCTCTCGTTTGTTACTCCTGACATTTGATCTTTTACTTTCCCTTCCCCCTGTGGGGAAGGGGAAGGGACCACAGCCACTTTTGTTTTCATGCTATTTCTCATGTGTTTTACTAACAGACGAGAATGTATGCAGCAGAATGCAAGATCCTAAAGGCCTCTCTATGCCTTCTTCTACGACCAACCTGAAGTCTAAAGAGTACCCGCTGTCCATTCCAAAGCAACATATCACAAATGAAGAATCCTTGGGCTTTGGACTCGTCTCTTCTGATTCCCTTCTCAATCCTTCACAAGAGAGCACCTACGTGAATCCGAGACACTATAACTCTATCGTTGACTTCAACGACCATAAATCCCAAAGCCAACATTCACTTCGTCATTTCACGGATGACTGGCCTAAAGATCAATCCAATCGTGCCACCATGGCCTGGCCTGAAGAACTGAAATCTGACTGGACCCAACTCTCAATGTCGATTCCTATGGCCACCACAGATTTCTCATCGACCTCATCCTCTTCACCTCAAGATAAAATCACCCCTTCACCACTTAGGCCATCTCATGAGCTTGACCCGATCCATATGGGTTTGACGGTGAATAGAAGCCTTAATGAATCTACTGACAAGCAAACTAACTGGATACCTGTGTCTTGGGGAAGTGCAATGGGGGGACCATTAGGAGAGGTTTTGAACCTAAAAACTGGTGTACTCAATGGCAGCCCTCAAATGGGATCTTCTCCTACGGGGGTATTGCATAAGACAACTTTTGTTTCGCTTTCGAATAGTAGTTCGGGGAAGAGCAGTCCCAGAGCTGACAACATGCAAACAAATGAAACTAGTGGTCTTGGTGGTGATATGATCGGTTCAACTCTTGCAAGTCCGTTCACCATTCCTTCGGTGTAATACACATCTGATATGATGGAGAAAAAGATAACTCTGGGAGAAGAAAAGCTATGAAGTTTCGAGGGTCTTTGAACACCTCGATTAAACTCAAAATCTCTCTCAATAGCCCTTTAAACTATGTTCTGCAGAAGTTTCCAAGGTGGGATTTGGCCGATTTCCATGAATTGATATTGGTAATCTTTTATGTGTGTCCTATATTATCTTTAGTAGAGATTCAATTCCTTAGGATTATGATTCGTTGTTTCTCTTCTTTGCCTGTTATGTTTAATCCGATTCTACTGCACAAATACTGTACGAGAAAAATGCTTAGTCGAAGGTAAGCTTTTCATGTGGAATTACATCGGAAATGCCTTGCCAGCGTTGCATTTGAGATTCAATTTGGTAGTGTGATGGGCTCTTGTCCTGATTAGGGTTCTAGATATTGTTCTGAAATTTTCATTTCCGTTCATTGGCATACCATTGCTTTGCTTAAATCGAAGTACACGATTTGGCATTCATGGATGGTTGAGAGGCCAAGCAGTCTTTTTTGGTACTGCGAAATTTGTTTTCCGTTTTTACCACATGAAAGTATGAGTTTGGATTTCATTTTCCACCACCATTTCTGGGCAGTCCGCACAACTCTAGAGAAATTCGCCAAGTCGTTTTTCATCCGATTTCATATTTGACTGTTTTCTAGTTTCAGTTGGGGACGATAATTTGGTGAGGCTGTCGCAACTCGGTTCCATTTCCTGTCCCTGTTCAGTCCACATTTCTTGAGGGGCATTATAAAACTGGGTTCAGATTGTTAGTTTCATAAGCTGTTCCTTCGCCAACCATTAAATATTTAAATCTACTGGTTAAAGAGCGGAAGAAACCCTAGTTGCAAGCAAGCCATTTCCTCTACCCCTAATTTGATGACCCAACTCCTATCTTGTTACCATCCAAGCCAGGAAATCGATTTTGTATTTGCCTTTTATCAGACCCCAGACAACTACGAAGATGATTGGAATGATCGAAATTGATTTCGTAGTTGCCTTCTATCAGACCCCAGACAACTAGGTCGAAGATTGGAACGATCGAAGATCGGAATGATATTTCCCTGTAAATTGCCCTCACACGCGGGCTCTCAGGGGGTGCTCCACTTACCTAGTTTTTTGAAAAAACTGGTTTGTCACGGTTTTTTATATGATGTGTTGTGAGAGAATGATCTGTTTCGGTATTTGAAAAAAACAGTTTTTTGTTAATGGATTTGTTTTAATAACTGCCACTGATGGCAAATAAAAAGGAAAATGAAAATTGAACGATGATAGATTGAAAAAAAGTTCACATGTGACATACTTGAGAATTGAGAAAAGAACACGTGAAAAGGTTGCTAGCAAATCGATCACACACCATGATAAAGTTTGATCAGCCAAAATTTCTCGCCCAAACCATGAAAAATGACCCAAGTTGCTCACTTTCTTCGGTTCATTTATGTTCATCTACGATAGATTCCTTTAGAATTTTGGTAACTGACGACATTTTAATAGGATTACAAGATTATTCATTTATAAGATCACAGGATTATTCTTTTTGAAAGGAAATTACAAGCGCTGTTTGTGGGTCATTCAATGGCCTCGAATGATGATGGTGTACTTAAAACCCTAATCATGTCGTGACCATTATTTTGGCATTTTAATGTTGTCCCCTAGCACCACTCCAGGATCCAAGGCGTCAGGAAGACGACATTACCCTTATTGTATCTGTTTAAGGTATCAACCCATTTTGGGATGGCAATCTCAACCGAACCGATGGGTACCCGAACCATAACAGTTTTTTTTTACCCGAACCATAATCGAAATATTCCCCGTGGATGCGGGTATGGTATGAGATGTGAGATAACCGAATAAGTTCGGTTCGGTTCTGGTTTGAGCTGATAACTGAACCGTTCCCCGAACCGAACTGAACCGAACCGAAACGAACCGAACCGGATATGTTAATTACAAAATTACCATTCATATGTAGAAGTTTAGCATGTGTATACCTTCAATTCATTGAATTTCTACTTAGATGTATATTAGTTTTGCATTTAAAATACCTAGATGCATATCTACAAACCTTTTTAATTGACGGATCTGTGGCATTTCCAGTTTAACTTTTCATATTTGAATTTCATTCATAATTTTTTCGTTTTTATCTTGTTTTCTAATTTAACGGGAAGTACCCGAACTGAACTGATCCCCGATTGGTTCAGTTATGGTTTCTATTTCCCTTACCCGTTCGGGTTTCAGTTCAGTTTTGGGTACCCATCCAGTTTCTGGTAATGGATTCGGATATGACAATACCCGAACAGAACCGACCCATTGCCATCTGTAACCCATTTATAACCTCATAGGGGCAGTTTCGACATTATCAAGCTAGTTCCTATAAGACAAAATTCATGTGCTTTATTAATTTATAATTTAAGAAGCCATTACTTTGAGATCCTGAGTCATGGCTGCGTTAATTCAAGTAATTATGAAAAAAGTCGCATTCAAGTAATTCTGAATATTGGATACCAACTTATTACATTGACTTGATAGATTAAATTTTGAACCAACTTACAAACTTGATCACTCGATCATTAGTGTTACAGAAAACTGAGTACCATATACGTCTAAATTTTTCTTTTAATCAAAATGTTGAATAAATTTCTTTTTTGGATAACTATACTTGCTCTCTGATCACTATACATTATTGAAACATAAATGTTGAGAGTTCGAACGATGCTCAATCCCTTAGGAATTAATTGCAGAGAGTTTATATTAAGACCGAAAGTTTATTTGCATATCGGATGTTAGACTTAACATTCATGGTGTCGTGATACATTCTAAAGTGAGGAAGGGTCTCAAATGTCAAATGAAATTTTAGTGGATAACTTGATTGATGATGTTCATTGTCCTCCAATTTCTAAAACCAAAGGCTGTCCAAAGACAAGGGAATGAAATGCCGAAGAGAAATTGCACAGAAGCTAAAAAGTAGTTGCGGACTATGTAAGAAAGTTGGCCATAATATCACTACTTGTTTGGAGAAAGAAAATATTGACGGTGCCAACAATTCTCAAAAGAAGAAAACAACGGCATCAAGCAAGACATGGGTTTAAATCCTGTGTTCTGAATTTTTCATTTCCTTTCATTGGCATAGCATATGCTTTGCTTAAATCGAAGTGTACACGATTTGGCTTCATGGATGGTTGAGAGGCCAAGCAGTCTTTTTTGGTACTGCGAAATTTGTTTTCCTTTTTTACCACATGAAAGTATTATGAGTTTGGATTTCATTTTCCACCACCATTTCTGGGCAGTCCGCACAACTCTAGAGAAATTAGCCAAGTCGTTTTTCATCAGATTTCAGATTTGACTGTTTTCTACTTTCAGTTAGGGAGGATAATTTGGTGAGGCTGTCGAAACTCGGTTCCATTTCCTGTCCCTGTTCAGTCCACATTTCTAGAGGGACATTATAAAACTGGGTCCAGATTTTTAGTTTCATAAGCTGTTCCTTTTTTGCTAAGCAAAGAAAATATTAATCTTTGGAAACAGATTACAAAGATTCATAAGCTGTTCCTTCTCCAACCATTAAATCTACCGGTTAAAGAGGGGAAAGCCGTTTCCTCTACCCTTAATTTGATGACGCAAGTCCGATCTTGTTACCATCAGAGCCAGGAAATCGATTTTGTAGTTGCCTTCTATCAGACCCCAGACAACTAGGAAGAAGATTGGAATGATCAAAGATCGGAATGATATTTCCCTGTAAATTGCCCTCACATGCGCTCTCATTTAATTTGTTTTAATAACTGCCACTGATGACAACTAAAAAAAAATTAAAATTGAACGATGATAGATTAAAAAAGAGTTCACATGTGACATACTTGAGAATTGAGAAAAGAATATATGTGAAAAGGTTGCTAGCAAATCTATCACACCCCATGATAAAGTTTGATTAGCCAAAATTTCTCGCCCAAACCACGAAAAATGACCCAAGTTGCTCACTCGGTTCTTTTATGTTTATCTACGGCATCCAAAACCATGCCGCACGGTACACTTTGGGTGCCGTACGGTGCCTCTGTAGCTATGTTTTTCAAAAATTTCCATTTTTATCCGATTGAAACCAGTCTCTGCTTTTTTGGTAAAAAAAAAAAACCATGTTATTAATTGATAAAAGTAAGCTTGGAAATTGGTTTTGATGAAGGAATGTACCTTGTTTTTAGGGACGGCATCCCGCGACAATGGATGATGTCGCGTGATGTTTACCCGAGAGGCTCGAGCCTTATTGAAACATCTCCGTTTGGGCTTCAAGGAAGAGCTACGGAGCTCCCCTCAAGCTTGATGGAGACCCCCCTCAGAAGATTATCACTCCAATTTCAATGCGAATATATACCTCTGGGTTTGCTCGGCTATGACCAAAGTCTTTGAAAAGGATCGGTTTGGAGGCTGGGAATGATAGTTGTAGGCTTATATGATTTGAGCTTGGAGATGGTTTTGACAAAGTAATGAGGGACGACAAATTTTCTTTCCAAGAGAAATTTTTCTGGGAAATGATGAATCGATCCTCTGGCTGCTCCTCTCGCCTTATATAGATGAGGCTCTGGACGAACTCATGATTTAGGCAATACCCGTATGTCAAGAAACTGCATCATTGCCGAATCTCATCATTTGTTCTGAGCTGCTGGAACAATCGCGGGAATCCTGTTGATGGGACTAGGGTGCCGTACGGCGTCAAAAGTGTACCGCACGGTGCACATAGCAACACCGCACGGTGCAAAGGGAATTGTAAGCCGTATGGTTCTGGGTTTTGGGCCGTACGGTTCAAGTGTGGTTTTGGGTTTTTGGTTCCTTTGATCTATCCGACTCAAGCAACTGTTTCGAGGTATATTTTGCGCGTTCTTTTCATCATTGGGGATGCACAAATCATCAAAATTGGGGTGTCTATAGGTGGAGGGAAAGTTAGTTAACTTTGGATCTCTTTGGTTCTATTTTAGAACCCACCATTATTGGAGAGGGGGTGTAAAAATTTGCACCTAACCACTTTTAAACCACTTTTTGGTGCTAAAATGAGAAAATGCCTATAGCCATTTTAGAATCCTACCGGACTTGCTCTAGGGAGAGTAAATTCAATCCACTTTAGGTGAAAACCCCCCAGTTTACATCACCATCATTTGTGGGCCACCTTGAATGTTTATTTTAGTAATCTGAACCATTCATCTTGTAAGACCCACAAATTAGTGTATCCACGGAAAAAAATTAGCTTGATTAGATATCGATAAGTACGTAAAAATTTGAATTTTGATACATAAAATGGACAGTCTGAATCTATCAATAACTTTAAAGTTGAAAGTTTCCATGACCATAAATTTCATAAACCAAGGTTTAATTTTTAATATTTCTAGAGCTATCTGATTAAGTTAGTTTCGTTGCTCTTTTCTTTTCACCTAAGGTGAAAAAAATTTACTAATTGATCTCTAATTCCCATTTGAGAACATTGCAAACTATTAAGTTCCACACGTGAATGGAGAGTGTGAATGTAACAAGAGAAATAAGAACAAAAAAAGACAGATTTGCTGCCTTTTGACTTTGGTTCTATTTTTGCCGGTGGAGACTGGAGAGAGTTAGAGGAAAAATGATTTGGTGTGATAAAGAGGGCAAGTAGTGGTGAAGAGAGTCAGAGAGTTAGAAGAAGAATGATTTGGTGCGGTAAGGAGGCAAGTAGTAGGGCAAAGAAATACCATATACAAGAGAAAAAAAATACAAAATTCTAAAAGGTATTACATCTATCCTATTAAATTTTTCCACCACAGTGGGATCAAGTGACCTGCTTGACCCCCTTCCCTCCCCCTGGTTCTAGATGATGATTCCGTGACCCACTCCACATGATCATTCCATAATTGCACGACAGTGAAGTGTCCTGTGGAGCTCTCTTTCTCAGATAATCCTTCCTGACGGTGATCGGTGATGATGATGATGATCCTCTCCTCAATTGCACCTAGGTCTGCACACTCAATGCACCATTAGTGCCGGACCGGACCGTAGAGTCCAGAACGGCACTCCGACGGTCAAGTTAGTAGAGGAAGAAGATAGGAAGTGTAAATCTGGGGTTTTGTAGAGGAGTAGTGTGTACCTTCCTCTTCTAAGGAAGATTACCTTTTATAGGAGAGTCTTGGCTTGCTCCCCAACCACAGTCATGCTCGTCACGTGACTTAATTGCTCAGCTGACGTCATGATGACGAGTCCAAGAGAATATACCGCGAGCACATGCTTCCAGTAAAGCCATGACACGTGTCGTAACCGTTCGGGTGACGTCACTTGTCATGATCATAGTTTGTTACGCGCACATGTTGTATTACAGCCTTTGTTGAGTCAGCATCTGGCCTTTCGGTACCTTCCCAACACCACTAAGTTGGTTAAGGTGACAACCCTCTTCTCGGGCTTATGCCGAGCTCTTTCAATATTAACCTTGTAAGGTGGCGAATAGATCAAGTGTAGAAGAGGTCTCGACAAATAGCTGAGGCAGTGAGCCAAACCCCCACTCTGCTCCTTTTAAACATATTCCGATCATGTCAAATCGTTCATCCGAAGAGTCCCTCATAGTTGACCTTTCGGTCTTTACCTGAAAGGTATCTCTTTCATAGACTAGGTGCTCGGTATACCCGAACCCCTACAATAACCCCTCAATCCCTTCGCGTGGTCTACATTCCAACGAAGGGGTTAAGTACTTGGGAGCCGAGCAGGGTCTAGTCCGAGCCTTGTATTTTGAGATAAAGATCATTATTAGATTCTCTGTCATCATCGACTTCTCATCCATCCTGGCTCTGCCACGTGTCCCCTACGGAGTAGGGTTTCTGAAGCGACGTGACAACTGTTTTCACGTCGTACTTATTTCACGCCATCATGCTGACGTGTGGGGAGAAGTTGCTACGGTGCACCACTTTTGACAACACGTGTGGCGCGTTTGATTGCCGAGCACACACCGTTCTGTATTTGTCGTCGTTATCAAGTGAGTTTCTCGCCCAAGGTCTCCAATTTTTGAATTCCACCCCTTCCCCTATAAATAGGGTATTGAGAGAAGAATGAACATTTTCTCTCTCTAGTTCAAAATTGTAGAGCCTCTCTCTCTCAAGTTTGTGGTTTTCTTGAGTTCTCCACGCGATTCAGGATCGTTGCAACTGGTTTCTTCCCAAATCTTTAGGTAAAAACTTCCTTTCATCTTTACTCCTGTGATTCTTGACGTTCCTCGAGCTTTTCCACTTTTTGTAGTCGTTTTTCATGCATTTTTTGGGGTTTTCTTTTCTGGGTTTGGAGTTTGAAGATGAACAGTCATCTTCAACTTGTTCTTGAGGTTGAAGACGGCGAGAGGTTGTAACGTGATCTCCGTACATTCTCTTTGATAGGTCTGGCGCCACCGGTCATCGTGATCTCCTCTGGACCCAAGAGCTCTGACTCTGAGATCTCAAGCACAGCTGCTTCCCATATCTCACACCTCCTCAGCCATCTAGAGTCTCGGCAGAATTTTTGCCGGGATATAATAACCATGGACTATCATTGGGATGACCCATTAGATGAAATACCCCTATAGTCGCTTCCCCCTGAACAAAGGCCTTCGGATCAAGCCGAGCCCTCTAAAATAGAAGAGGAGGATATTTCGAATGGCTTCTTAGACGATAGTGATGCCACTGAGTCAGACGATCATTCGGTTTGGGGACCCACCACCACCGGGACAACTACTAGCACCGAACCCGCTACCAGCATTGGCACCGAACAGGATGTTGATGCCACGGATGAAGTTGAACAAGAAATTCTGTCTAAGCTTGGAATAGTGGAGTCACGGGGACCTGGATCGGCCGGCGAGGCATCGGGTAGCGGGAAGAAAGAGCCTTCCTGCCCCTACCTCCGCTATTTTTCAAACGGGGATGCTGGCTTGGCCAAATTCATAGAGAAGTATGACATCCCAGATGGAGTGTCGGTCACACTCATCCGAAGGGGATGCCTCTCAATTACGGGCCGAACCATCTGAATGTGCCTCTGATGGCAATAACCGAGGGTGGTGTCCGGTTCCCTATGAACACATTTATCCGAGCGGTTTTGAATAGTTATTTTCTCTCTCCAGACCAGGTGACCATCAACAGCTACCAGGTGATTAACTCTGCTTACGAGTTGAAGTTGAGGGATAAGTTGGAGCTATGGGTGTGGGACCTCTTAGAACTTTATGCAATGTCTCGGAACGCCAAGTTCGGGAGATACTTTCTAATGACCAGACCGGGGAAGAAGCAAATAGTTGAGCACCTCCCGGATTCTGATTGTTGGCAGGATATTTGCGTCATTGTTTTGGGAAATTACTGTCTTCCCATGAGCGAGGATCCATTTTCGGTCCCTACCCTTCGGGGTGATCACAGTTAATACTGCTTACTGCTCATATATTTACTTTCTGTGTAATATTTTGCCGTGCTTTACTGATCAATTTTTGCGTTTCATAGGTCCTTCCCCGATTAATCTGCTGTTGAAGACCCGTGCCAACTTTGAGAGGGCTCAACAGCTATACGAGTGCTCGGGTTGTCTTGCCCACGACTTGCTCAATTACAAGTCGTCCTATAGATACTAGTTGAAGAAGAAAAGGAGGAGAGCTAGAAAGCCGCGAAAAGGAAAGGAAGTACCTGGGATCTCTTCTGGGCCCACGGTCATATCCGAGCAGCAACGACTTCACTTGGAGGCTCAACCAGTAGAGTCTCTATACGGTAAAGAACGAGCGCCGGTTGACTAAGATTCTCCTCAACCTTTCAGAGACGAGGACATGGCTCCAAAAATTGATTTAGAGAAGAGACTTGCTGAAATGGCAGCCAAAGCAAAGAAGGCCCTTGTCCGAAAAGACAAGCCGAGCTCAGGGACCATTCCTGGAAAGGTTCTTGTTGCTTCTGAGTACAAATCTGTGGCCTCCAGGTCTTGGGTCACAATTTCGGAGGATGAGAGGCAGGCAAAAAAGCCAAAGGGGATGGACTCAGTTTCGGATCAGACCTAAAGCTATGGTGCCGATAAGCGAGGTGACTCTGATGTCAAAGTTCTGTCAAGGCCTTGGTCTCCAGCTTTCGTTAATGCTGAATGAAAGACCATAATGAACACTGACAGTGTTCATGCCGACTCTCGGCTTGGTCTCGCTCTCCTTCCCGCTCTTGCTCTCAAGAAGGACATGGCCTTTGTCCCGAGCAAATTGAAAGATAACCTCTTCCACTGCTCGTCTCTGACTGTGCAGGTAAGCGTTCTGCATCGAACTCCTGAATTTGTCTTTTGGTATGTTTGCTTGTTCATTTTGCTTCACCTTTGTATTTGCAGACTGGACAATCGATTTTAATGCTGCACGACCAGGCGGTGGAGCTGAACAGCATGGCCAAGAGGTACAAGAGCCGAGTGGACACTTCCCTTGAGAAAGTGCAAACGGTCGAAACTTGTGCTGATGAGCTCCGTGCTGAGAACGAGACACTAAAGAGGGACTTGATAGACTGGAAGGAGAGATCCGAACGGAGACTGGAGTAGGTTAAAACTGAGCATGCCAAGGCTCTAGAGGATTCTCGGCAAGAGGGGCATAGCGCTGGGTTCGCTGAGGCCGGGGAGGCCTATGCCGGAGATCTCCTTAAAATTGTAAAGAAAGGAGAAATGAAGGGCTTCAGTAAAGGCTACGTTTACTATTGCGACGTCCTTGGAATTCCTCCAATAGACCCAAGACGAGAAGCTCCTAAAATGCCTGACTCCCTGGTGGCCGAAGACACATCTGAAGATGAAGAAGCAGAAGATGTCGGCACTCCGGTTCCCAAGAAGTTTGGAGATGAAATTCCCACTAAGAAGACTCCTGAGGAAAAAACTTCTTCTGAAAAGACTCCACCCGAGAACACATCAGATGGAACCATCAACATAACCCCTTAGGATAGGGTTTTTAAAACTATGTGTAAGAGGGGAAAAACTCACGAAGTTATTTCCGTGCTCTTATGAGATCAAATCCTCTTCAAATGGAGCGACCTCGATCCTGCAACACGAACGAACAGTCAGAGCACCCCTGCCTCTAGGCGGCAAGGGCCCTCCGATGGCTAAGTTAGTATTGACGAACTGGGGGATCAATGAAACGAGTGTATAAGTGCCAGATTAGGTTTAAGCATCCCTCTAACGTTTAGGAGTCATCTCCTTATATAGGCGATTAGTTTGTTGATGAGCACGAAATATTGACATATAGGAGCTCCATATCATATATCGTTAATCCATAATTGTGCGGAATTGGCTATGCTTATTATCTTTTGAGGTAATTAAATATTCATCCATTTTTTGGACACCAAATTGATTTTCATCCTCCTTACTTTACGGGGTTATGTTTTCATCCTCTTTTAATGTGATTTACCGTTATTACCCTTCTTGATTACTTCTTTTTGAAATGAATGTTAGTTACTGCTTTTTAGGGATTGCCAATATTTTGTTTGATTCTCTTGCCAAAAATTAAGGAATTTTTAAAATGGTGAATGATTCTCTTTCCTAAAATCAAGGAATATTAAAAATGGTGGAGATTCAAAATTAGGAATGATATTATTTCCAAATTTTAGTCCTGTGATCACATATCACAATTTTTGTGGTAAAAAAAATTAATCACTCGTAAACATGGTAATATAATTGTTAAATAAAAACTTGAATCATGGTAAAACATATCAACCACATAATCAGCATTTCATGGTAAAAATTTTTTTAAAAAAAAATCATGGTAAAAATATCAAAACAAATCCCAGTTTTATGGTAAAAAAATACTTAAAATATGGCAAATCATCCTACAACATCTTTAGTTTATGATTAAAAAAATCATCCTAGAACATTAAAATATGGCAAATCTTTAGTTTATGGTAAAATGGTTACATTGAACACTGGTAAAAATTGTTTCCCAAATCATATTTAAGTGGTTATGGTAAAAAATTTGACAGACCTCACATAAAATATGGTAAAAATAATTTACAAGGTTTAGTCGTTATAATTGTGACCTTGAATCATGGTAAAATACTTTTTCCCAAATATGGTAAAATCATTACCAAAAAAAAAAAAAATTAATCCTTACAAATTTTTATGCCATATTTTGGCTAGGGCATTTCATCAAATACCTTACCTACCAGGAAATTAAGTTAACGAGAAATCAACAACTTAAGTGAACAACAAATACTCAAAGCAAAGGCAATTGGTACCAGTTGGCGTAGAAGTCGAGGTACAAATTTATATTTCGACGTCATGCTGCGGAAAAAAAAAAAAACCCCTTACAATCAGAAATCGATTTGGGATGGTTCCGGTAAAGACCTTGTCCATTGAATTGAATGAGTTGGTGCGACAATTTGGGACTCCGATTGCTGAAGTTTTTGGACCGCCAAAGGACGACGATGGTGACGATTTGGGACACCAATTTCGAACTCCGACTAGTGAAGTTTTCAGACTCTGATTGGTGAATTTTTTGGACCTCGAAAGGACGATATTGGGATGCCAATTTGGTGGAATGATGATGTGTGCCGAAAGGAGAGAGAGGACGAGTTGATTTGGAAAGAATTATGCATTAGTTGGTTTGGGGATTTTGAACAAGCATGATATATGGGATTTATTTCTATCCCCAAATCCCTTAATTGCAGGGGAGGACCCCCATAAATTGAAATTGGTCCACTTTACCTGTCTTCTATAAGCAACATATGTTTCAGTCCTCAAACTCCGAATATTTATATTTACATATATAATAAAGGGCAATCTTGGATTTTTTTGAATCTTGGGATGGAATCATAACTCCAAAAAAAACGCAGGATGAAACTCTAATTTGAAAGTGGTTGGAGGATGATTATTTAAGTGCCCCTTATCTTTTTGTTCATTTATAGTGAATTATTTATTTGCAGGGAAAAAGATGATAACATCTTATATCGGTCGTTGGATTCAAAAGCGTGAAGTCAAATTTTACTTGATGTCAAAGCAAAGCCAGAGTTTAATTTAAATCAAGCTGTGGGTCCCCGGGAATTAACTCAAATTCGAATTATATATTTGAGGATATTTCCCCCGTCGATTTTGGAAGAATATGAAGTAGAATCTGACTATATTTTAAAGGGATTTTAATTCCTAAAGTGGTGACTAAGCTAGAGTTTTAGGAAACAAGCATTTTCCTAATTGAAGACCATGGGTCTAGCAAGAAGAAATCAGGCAACGTGGAGCCAAGGTGGTAATTGATTATATTTTGTAGTGGCACATGCTATGATTGGACTTAGGTTAGGATTCTAGTAGAATTGGAAAAGGAAAGTTTCTTGGTGAAAGAATTTTCGGCAGCTTATATATATGGGCAATGGGACTTCGGCTTGAGACCAATCATTTAGACACCGCGGGTGCGGCGGAGGCCACGGCTTGGGGAAAAAATTAGAGGAGAAAAGAAATATTTGTAAGCTTTATTATTTTATGAATTCTAGTCGATTGCTTGACTTGTTTTTACCTATGAGCGGCTAGATTTTTAGACTAGGGTTAAGGATGAAACCTCACGATTTGTAGTAAGTAATTACATTCTCTTTATTTATTTTCCGGATGGTTGGTTTAACCGAATAATCGCTCCAATCTCATATTAATTAAGTTAGTAATTTTGGATATGGATTCAATCATGTTTTTTCCATGATTTGAGATTGCTAGCTAGTTATTCAGCCCTACTATACAAGTTTTAATTTCAAGTACTGGATATCTTTTGTGATTTGTTTTCGAATGGATACATATGATTTTTTGGTCTTGAACATTAAGACGAGGAGGAGCGGACATTAGTTATTTTTATTAAATGGTCTTAAAGATGATATTTTCCACAGTAATAGAGTTTAGCCACCAAATTACTGTGAAGAAGAGTAGGAAAATAAATAGGAGTTTGTCAGTAATTGCTATGGAAATATGAGTAAATATGAGTGTGGATTCTGAAATCTTAGTCACTTTTCTCATCCGTTCAATTGTCAACTTATTTGATCGTTTTTATTTTTGCTCATTTAATTTCTAGTTTAAAGCACCACCTCAACTTTTGGGAACTAGGTTAGGGTACAATCAACTTTAAATTATTTAGTTTTTCCTATAAAAATTCACAAGTCCCTTTGGGTTCGACCTCGCTCTCGCCATACTATATTGCAATACGATTCGTGCGCTTGCGAGTACATTAAAATTTCACAACAAGTTTTTGGCGCCGTTGCCGGGGACTTAATTTTTTTTTTTTAGGAAGCCTAGAGATTTGAATTGATTTTGCCCTTCTACTAGTTATAGTTAGGATCTCTAAAAAATTAAAAATACTTTCACGTCATTACTTCATTAGGTTATAGTGAATCTCTTCAGTACTAAGTTTGCATTTATTACTTGATTATTATTTTTTTATTATTATTTTTCTGTCTTATTAATAGGATATCAATTCTTACTTTCAATTACTGCATTGGTTAATTTAAAACAAAAATAAAAATTTCAATTTAACTCAGTTTATTTCCCCTTGGATTTTCTTGTTTCATCTTTGTTTCTTTTATGAGTCTAACTTGGTTTGTAGTGCAGCAAATTTATTTAAGCTACAGGTTAGATAGGACTTTGAAGTAAATTAAGGTTAGAGGCATGGATTCTATCTATCAATCCTACAATGATGTATGTTCTCCTTATGCTAATCCCATGTATAACACACAAACGTGTCCTAAATATTACTATGAGCAAGTCAATGCACAAAATAACTTTGTAGGTCCGTTTGGTAACCCTTTTTCTGAGGCATACAATAACTCAAATGCGGGAAATTATTTTAATTATTGGAGTGGACAACAATGTCATACAAATGTAGGTGGGCAGTTTTTGAATTCCCATGATCAATTTTTCCCCACTTCTTCACCCCCTACTAAGTCATATCCTACAGAATCATATTCGACTACACCTCTTGCTCCACAAACCAATAATCAGTATGTTGAACTACATTCACAAATGTCATCTTTAGAGGACACTCTCAAAGCATTTACGCAAGAGCTTAGGCAATTTGTAGCTGAAATTACAAATTCCACTACTCAAGCCCTTGTAGATATTGAAAATTCCACTTTCTTGCAGACTCAAGCCATTTCAAAATTAGAAAATCATTTGGATCAATTGACTAATGCAATGAGGGAGAATGAGGAAGAAATTTTTTCTATTGAGTCTATAGTTAATCCAAACTGGCAGTTTATCATGAGTGACACCCATGACTTTCCCTAGGAGCAGGAACATAATCAATCCGTTATCACCGCTGAGTCTAGGGAGGAGCAAGTAGATAAATATATTATTATGCCAGTGGAGAAAAATCCCCCAGAGTCAGAAAAAGAGAAGACATGTTTAGGTGATCAAGAGACTTTCATCGAGTCAACTCATGAGGATCCTTTAAAGGCGTGCTTAGCTCATTTTGCTTGTGATATTGATATAAATGAATCTATTGAGCAAGTCAATTCTTTGTTGGGCTCAACTCCTATTATGAATATTGATCGATGGCAAGCTAAAAAGATCTCTCCTCCACTTTATTTATCACCACCGCTCCCACCTATTATTGAGCCACCTAAAGTTGATTTGGAAACTTTGTCACTCATTCATAGAAGTGAAATTTTAGAACCAATAAAGATTGTGCCAAGTGATATTGATATTCTTAGGCATGGTGATAAAAAGGAAAAGGAGACAATAATTGATGACTATATAGATGAGGGTGGAGTTGAATGTGATTTTATTTTCAGACTTGATCTTTTATTGCCTACTCCAAAGTTTTGTTTAGAGACACTGCTATTCAAACAAATATTCCCATGGTATGCTGAAATTGCCTCTATTTTTGCTAAATACATGACACACATGAATGAACAATTTGCTAAATTATTTTTGCATGTGTCGTATAACTTTTGTTGGGACGACCCATATATTGTTAATTACAAGAAGCGGATAAAAGAAGACATGTATATTGTTTTGCTTTCTCGTCATTTTCTTTTCCTTTCTCGTTCTTTTTTTCTTTCGTTACTAACCATTGCAGGCAATACTCATGAACATTGATCTTCGTATGAGGTAACTCCCTAAACTTCTTATGATTTATTTATTTTTGCTACATTGAGGACAATGCATCATTTAGGTTTGGGGGAGGGACTATTATTTTTGAAAAAAAAAAGTTTGTTTGCTGCAATTATATTTTTATTTACCCATTTTTTTTTGTCCATTAATAAAAAAAAAAACTTAAAAAAAAAACGTACCAATTTGCTACCTAAGCATGAGAATTATATTGGTGTCTATTATGCTAGCTTCTTTGTAAGGTATTCCATGTCTTCATGTTTGAAAAAAATTGCACTTCACTTTGGCCACATGAGTACTTTTCTTAGTTGATCAGTGAGCATGATTTGATGATCTTGAGGATAAAAGTGGAGACTAATAACCCAGTGAGCTTTTGAGCCATTCTTTTTATTGGAGGGTTATCATACATTTACTCTTTATTTTTTCTTTGGAAGCGCAATATATCTTGTTGATTAGTCTCATTATCCTTTGATTTGGTTAGATGTTGAGAAATCATCATTTTGAATACTGCACTTGAAATCCCTTGAGATCATGGAAGTTGAAGGACCATACCAATTTTTGAGAGATGATTTTAGGCCATCTTTGTTTATTTGAGCCTTATTATTTTTCTTCTTTTTCATTAATTCCCTAGCTGCCAAGTTTGAGCCTTCAATTACCCTTTCATTTGTTAACTCTACCATCGAAATTGTTCTGAGGCATGATTGGGATCATTTAAATGAAGAAAGGGCGGACTGATGGATTGAAAAAAAAAAAAACAAAATACCAAAAAAAAAAAAAGGAAAAAAAAAAGAGAGAAAAAATTTGGACAAGAGGAGGATGGAAAAAAAAAAAATGAAATCCTCATAGTGCTGAAATTCAAAGTGAAGCATGCCGTTGGTTGCTTATTTATACCCTTGATGTTCTATGTTTGCCCCGGTGGTCCTCAAAACATATTGTCTAGTTTTCACCTTTAGCCATAATTTTCATTATTACCATTACCCTTACGTTATAACCCAATAAAAGTCCTATTTGATCTTGAGATGGTATGGCCTGAAAGTGAACATGGTCGATGGGGGTGATAGTGTGGTCTTTTAATTCTCAGTATTTAACATTCCTTTCCATGAGACTACATATTCTTTCAATTGAGCGTTTTTCACATAACACAACTATGTGCGAGATACTTTGAATTTGATTTACATAAATTCCCCTCGCACATAAATTGAGAGTATAATAGCACTAAATTCGAGTGTTTTATTTGATGAGTGCATTATCCAGTGAGATTTGAGTCAAAGCATATTTCTAATAGAGAGTTGGGTCATGTTCATCTTTGAAGCTTGAATTGTGCTTATGTTGGCTAACTTTCACACACACACCAAACTACGAGTCACATGGATGTCTTTACTTGTTGCTAGCATTTGTGACTTCGATTGATTTGTGTTGTAGAGGTGGTGAGACTCATGGCTTAGTTTTTAAACTTGATGCATTTGGATGATAAGATTCATAAACTTCATGGGATAGATTATCGAATTTTGGGGGTAAATTCACGGCAAACCCTCACGAGACTATAACTTGTCCACTAGGGCAACCTAGGGGTTTAAAGGCTTGTTGCATGTGCTAAATGCAATCGGACTCCTCCGAAAAAGGATTAGTTAGTGTTTTTCTTTTTCTTTATTTTATTTTATTTCTTTTGCTCGAGGACAAGCAAAATATAGGTTTGGGGGTATTTGATGAGCACGAAATATTGACATATAGGAGCTCCATATCATATATCGTTAATCCATAATTGTGCGAAATTGGCTATGCTTATTATCTTTTTGTTCATTTATAGTGAATTATTTATTTGCAGGGAAAAAGATGATAACATCTTATATCGGTCGTTGGATTCAAAAGCGTGAAGTCAAATTTTACTTGATGTCAAAGCAAAGCCAGAGTTTAATTTAAATCAAGCTGTGGGTCCTCGGGAATTAACTCAAATTCGAATTATATATTTGAGGATATTTTCACCGTCTATTTTGGAAGAATATGAAGCAGAATCTGACTATATTTTAAAGGGATTTTAATTCCTAAAGTGGTGACTAAGCTAGAGTTTTAGGAAACAAGCATTTTCCTAATTGAAGACCATGGGTCTAGCAAGAAGAAATCAGGCAACGTGGAGCCAAGTTGGTAATTGATTATATTTTGTAGTGGCACATGCTATGATTAGACTTAGGTTAGGATTCTAGTAGAAGTGGAAAAGAAAAGTTTCTTGGTGAAAGAATTTTCGGCAGCTTATATATATGGGCAATGGGACTTCGGCTTGAGACCAATCATTTAGACACCGCGGGTGCAGCGGAGGCCACGGCTTGGGGAAAAAATTAGAGGAGCAAAGAAATATTTGTAAGCTTTATTATTTTATGAATTCTAGTCGATTGCTTGACTTGTTTTTATCTATGAACGGCTAGATTTTTAGACTAGGGTTAAGGATGAAACCTCACGATTTGTAGTAAGTAATTACATTCTCTTTATTTATTTTCCGGATGGTTGGTTTAACCGAATAATCGCTCCAATCTCATATTAATTAAGTTAGTAATTTTGGATATGGATTCAATCATGTTTTTTCCATGATTTGAGATTGCTAGCTAGTTATTCAGCCCTACTATACAAGTTTTAATTTCAAGTACTGGATATCTTTTGTGATTTGTTTTCGAATGGATACATATGATTTTTTGGTCTTGAACATTAAGACGAGGAGGGGCGGACATTAGTTATTTTTATTAAACGGTCTTAAAGATGATATTTTCCACAGTAATAGAGTTTAGCCACCAAATTACTGTGAAGAAGATTAGGAAAATAAATAAGAGTTTGTCAGTAATTGCTATGGAAATATGAGTGTGGATTCTGAAATCTTAGTCACTTTTCTCATCCGTTCAATTGTCAACTTATTTGATCGTTTTTATTTTTGCTCATTTAATTTCTAGTTTAAAGCACCACCTCAACTTTTGGGAACTAGGTTAGGGTACAATCAACTTTAAATTATTTAGTTTTTCCTATAAAAATTCACAAGTCCCTGTGGGTTCGACCTCGCTCTCGCCATACTATATTGCAATACAATTCGTGCGCTTGCGAGTACATTAATCAGTTGGCTTCTCGGACAAACGAGGGGCCTCATAGGCCTTGCCAGTGTTGAATGCCTTTTTGGCGTCCAGCCTGTGCTGCTCGTCGCTCGCACCGAGCTCTGGGGGATGCTCTTTCTGTTTTCCGGAATCTCTGGCATGTGGAGAATGCCTGGAACACGTTTCTACTCTGTATCGCTTTGATTCTCCGGTACGTGGGTCCCGGACTATTATATAATCGCTAGTATCATCCATGTCGTACTCAAGAATCTCTTGATTTCCATGATCTCAGTTTCACCGAGGACTCCGATCTCAGCTGTGGGTATTTTTCGGGGGTGCTCTGTCGTTATGCTCTCGGTGGCAATCATCTGGTTCCCGGTGATGATCGCCATGTCGGTCACTGTGACTTGTAGATTTGCTACGAATGATTTCTCGGCCATTCATGTCATACTGCACCGGAGCCTGTTAGCGGCTAGTGTCTCCTAGCACGTCATCACGTCGTGCGTCTCGAGATCCAGAACGCCCCGTCGTGGACTAGGAGCTGGACGTAGAATGACTGCCTGTCCGAGCGGTGTGTTCTATGCGCACAATCTCCGAACGCCTTCTCAAAGAAGGGGTCTGGCGTCTGGGTGGGATCACTCGTCCTGCTGCATCAGTGACGATGATTGGTTGTCCTAGGCGATTCTTGGCCGAAGGACATTGGGTATAATGAGTGACCTGGGTCGCCTGAGCCGCCGCCTTGCGCCGTTGCCTCAACACTCCTGAGCGTGAGGCTGAAGTGGTAGGGTGCTTTTTCGTCAGAGCCTCAATTTGTGCTTTCATGGCAGCCATTTGCTCCTGCATTTGCTACATAGTCTCCTTAGGAATCGGGCTCGGGGTGAGGCCAGTGATAGGGTGGGTGGTGATCGCCACCCGAGAGCCACCAGCAGGGTTGGCTCCTCCCGCCGGAGTGGCAGTTCCGTCGTCTTCAACGGTCGCCATGGAAGAACTGAGGAAAGGAGGAAGAGTACTCTCCAAAGGGAAGAAAACAACGCCGGAGAAGAGAGGAAATCACTCCTTCCCCAGCAGAGTCACCAATTGTGGAGCTCTCTTTCTCAGATAATCCTTCCTGACGGTGATCGGTGATGATCCCCTCCTCAACTACACCTAGGCCTACACACTCAACGCACCGTTAGCCTTAGACCGGACTGTAGAGTCCAGAACGGCACTCCGATGGTCAAGTTAGTAGAGGAAGAAGATGGGAAGTGTAAATCTAGGGTTTTGGAGAGGGGTAGTGTGTACCTTTCTCTTCTGAGGAAGATTACCTTTTATAGGAGAGTCTTGGCTTGCTCCCCAAGCACAGTCGTGCTCGTCACATGACTTAATCGCTCGGCTGACGTCACAATGACGAGTCCAAGAGAATATACCGCGAGCACATGCTTCCAGTAAAGTCATGACATGTGTCGTAACCGTTCGGGTGACATCACTTGTCATGATCATAGTTTGTTACGTGCACATGTTGCATTAAAGCCATTGCTGGGTCAACATCTGGCCTTTCGGTACCTTACCGACACCTCTGAGTCGGTTAAGGTGACAACCCTCTTCTCAGGCTTATACCGAGCTCTTTCAATATTAACCTTGTAAGGTGGCGAATAGATCAAGTATAGAAGAGGTTTCGGCAAATAGCTGAGACAGTGAGCCAAACCCCCACTCTGCTCCTTTTAAACATATTTCGATCATGTCAAATCGTTCATCCGAAGAGTCTCTCATAGGTGACCTTTCGGTTTTTACCTGAAAAGTATCTTTTTCACAGATTAGGTGCTCGGTATATCCGGACCCGTACATGTCCCATAGCATTGGGCAACAATACCCAAGCCCAGTCAAATCATCGAGATGGCCGCTCATGCGGTGTTGCTTTTGAGTTTGATTTTGCGTCGGAGTGTCACATGGATGAACATTATACTACATAGGAACGAGAGTGAATTATTCAACAGGTGACCCTACCAGGAAAAGAAAGGTGCATCGAGAAATCATACAAAATAGCAGTCCAACATTTTTGAAGAACTCTTAAACGAATTCTCACTAGCTCTAGTACAACGATGACCAGTCTATGAAGATATATGGTCACTGTTTTGATGTTAAGTGTTCGGGCGCACACAGTACCGATACGTGTGCAAGAGAAAAATCTGTGGTGCAGTATTGATAGATTATTGATCCCGAGTCCTCAAATTAATAGAAAGATACACAGGAAAAAAGTGATTATACCATGGTCGTGGGACTCTTTTATTATATGATGTTAACTGAAATCTAGAAGATTTTTTTTTTCCCCACGGAACTTGGTGCGTCTCTGCTCACCTCCCCAATCAGTCATTCTTTAGTTTCTTCCATTCCCCCGGGGAGAGTGTGAGACAGAGAAGATGGCCCTCACCCCCCGGGGAGAGTTAAAAGAACTATTGATATAGTTTACGAATGGAGTTCCTATAGTCCACATGAGGCTAAGTTTTCCAATGGATTTTGTCAAAATTTGATAAAATCAACCTCTTGGTTTTATCCATTTGTGAAGACATTTGATAAAATCTGTAGATTTTTGCATTAAAAAATCTGCAGATTTTATCAAATGTTTTAACGAATGGATAAAATCAAGGGGATGATTTTATCAAAATCTTGATAAAATTCATTGGAGAACTTGCCCTGAGTATATAGCAATTCAAATCCAGGGTAAGAAGCAATCTCAGCCCACTTAAAAAATTAATGGTTAAGATTTTTTAAAGACTTTTACTTGTAAAATAGACTCCCATTGGTCAAGTCTTTTTATCAAATTTGAGTCATTAAAAGTACTTTATTACACGGATTTTGCAATCTGCGGTTCAAATTAGTCAGATAACACAAGACAAACCGAGACAGCTAGGGTGGCTCTACCTTAGATTGAGAAGGTTCAAACGAATCCCTTAAGTTCAAAAAATGAACTAAAATTTTTGAATTTTGTACACATGATTTAGTATTTTCTTAAATATAATTTTGCACACATGATTTAGTTTTTTCTTAAATATTGTCTGTATTGAATCACTCATATGAGGCCAAATTAAATGAAAATTTACTTCATTTGTGAGTAAGGAGATAGACAATATAACTCCAACGAAACAAAATAAACCAAGCCCAATAAATTTTCAACTAAAATAATTATCTCTTACTTGTATGGTGCTTTGTCTAGGAAATAAAATTTCAACATTTTTGTTACCATTGAACCACAATTCTTGAGCCGCCCTGGAGACAGCATTGACAAAATATTTTTAGGAAAGATGATCCCTACCATATATGATTTTCGTAGCGCAAATGGTTTTGGCTACAAGGACAATGTTAGGGGTATATAATTATTTGTACATAAAATGTACAAATCAATTGATTTGGGACTATTCCGGGTCTAAAAACATGGATGATCGGAGTTGTTCATAGTCTTCAAAATAATATTTCATTCTACTTTGTGAAAAATCAAATCAATTGAATATCAGTAATGCAAGTGGAGTGGAGTGCAGTTGGTGCCTCTCTTATACTCCCATGCACATGGGCAGGGTTCGATTCCCGTAAGCACCCATCCCCCTCCCCAAGTCTCCTAGGATAGAGTAGATTAGGATTAACAAATGGCAAAAAAAAAAAAAAAAAAGAATATCAGTAATGGCTGCATCTGTTTATCCAGTTTGTTGTTTTGATCTAAAAACTGGACAAACGGATGGAGCATTTGCTAGTGTCTGATTGAGCTGATTTTTTACGGGGTATAAGTAAATATTATTTTGAAAAACATGAACAGCTCCGATCATCTACATTGAACCCAGAGTGGATCCAAATAAAAACATTTGTACATTTTATGTGCAAAACTTATGTACCCATATCTTTTCCGTTTCCGATTCCGGCCCCGAAAAGAATGGTCATGAAATTTGATTTGGGCACAGAGTGATTGCCCTGATAATCAAGAACATTCTACGGTTAAGTGGTCCAGTTGACATCAATTGCCGAGAAAAATAATTGTATTCGGTAAATCCGCAGGAACCGATCAAAGTGTACCAATAGCGCACAGACAGGTTTGCAGGGCCCACTTTCGGGCCCTGCACAAAAGATCGGAGTCGTTCATTGATTTTAAAATATTTTTTCGAGTAATCCAGTGAAAAATCAGCTTGTTGGAATGACCATAAATGTTTGATCAGACGTACCCATTTTCATTCCAAAAGTAGGATAGTAGGGTCAGTATTGTAAATCTACGGCCAAAAGTCGGATCATAAGAACCTTCCATATTGGTTCTTGATTGTGAACAGAAGAAACTCAGCAAAAGTGAAGCCAACAAATAAAATGGAAATGGGTTGTTGTGCAACCTCGGTTGTCAGATCGTGTTTTGAACGGTCAAGATGTGCTTTGATTTATTACCCATAAAAATAAATCAAAATTGCCAAAATACATCCGGATCATCCAAAATTCGATCAGACGGCCATTAGGGTGCACAAAACCCCCCTAGATCAAATAGATATTAACCAAATAAACCAACCAGAGCTCGCTCAATTGGCCGGGTTTCTTGCATCTCACTACAAGATCAGTAATTCGAATCTCTTGACTTCGGTGTGGGGGTTATTTCCGTCATATTTGTTGTGATAATTATTTCTTCTCTTAAAAGGATTATTAATTAATTTGAGCTTATAGTAATTGTAGACTAATTTCAGTTTGAAATAATTACGATATCACTTGTATTCTCCACCACTTGTAGTCAACAGCTAAAAATTGATACGTTTAGAAGTCCTCGTATTGAACAGTACTTGTTCTGGAGTCCAGTAATATGCTGAAAAGTCTTTATCCCCATTATGGTTACTCAAATTTGTTTGGATCATGATTTTGTGCATTATTCTATCTGAAAATGACAAAATGATAAAAAGCCAAGAAGAAAATTTCAATTGCTTTGCTTCATGGTTATCTTCTTTTCAGTTGCTTTGACGCAACAAAAAAAAAAATTATACGGAGCAAGATATAGCATTCTAGAAAATGAAATACTAATTATAATATATAATATATATATATATAAATACACACACTCAAATTTGTAAGCGAACATTGAACAACACAAGCAATACTTCATAATTTTTTCAAGCGAAAAACTCTCTACCACTTGTGGTCTCCCACACCCCTATATATAGGCCAAATGTTAATACTCCAATAATAATGTGATATAGTGCATAAAATCCTATTATTATATGTGTAGGGAGTTACAAATATTTATTCTCTGTAACCGTTCATTTAATAGGTAAAGGTAATTAATATAATGAATTATCTTCAATAAGGTTTTAAAAGTTTTTTCCAACACCCTTCACCACATACATACTTAGACAAATTTCTGATCCAAATACATACTCCCTCCGGTCCTAAATAAGAGCTCCACTTTCTCTTTCTTACCATTTTTCAAATAAAAAATGAAATACTTCCGTGCATCATTTTTTGAATTTTTTCGCACCAAAGTAAAGTACTCGACGAGTACCTTAATTTGGTGAGAAAAAAATACAAAAAATGATGCACGTAAATACCTCATCTTTTGATTTAAAAAATGACACGATTTTTTGTAGTGGAGTATATAACATTTCAGAAATGTTAGGTACACACAATTTAGTACCCACAATGTACCCAAACACATACACAAGTGTGTGGGCTCCACACACACATACACATATGTGTGTGTGGAGCCCACACACTTGTGTGTGTGTTTGGGTACATTGTGGGTACTAAATTGTGTGTATGTAGTGTTGCTGATAACATTTTAGATTTTTAGTCTAGAGTGTTTAATTAGCATGTCACGGTGACGTAAATCTTGGTTCAGCGAGGTGATAACGAAATGGGGAAGGAAGATTCAGCATTACTAATATTCACTATCGATCGGTCATTAATTACTACTCGGTGTTAATTTGTGCTACATTGTCAAACAAAATGATAAACGTCAGATCAGTACAAATAGGTCCAAACATTCTGGAAAAAGATACGCGCACCCCAAATGCACACCAGCACGGACGGCCGTTCGTGTGCATTTTCGACGGTCCGGATTTTAAATAAATTGTTCACGCGAACAATTTGTTTGTTTGGGCGAACAAATTTTATAAAATGCGGACCATTGATTCTTGAAATGGACGATCAAAATGTGCTGATGTGCATTTGGAGTGCGCGTAGGTGGTGTGCACCTAGAATTGTTCAAACATTCTATGGGTGAAAAGGGGTCGAATTCTGGAAATTACTCCTACTACTTGTCAGCATGGAAACTGAGAATCTGAGGGCCCCTCGAGACTCGAGTACGGCCGTGACTTGACTAAAAAGAATCATGGAATGACACGCTTTGTTTTGCTTAGAGTTTTGAAAAATATTTTTGAGGGAGTGTTTAAATGAGTTTTTGAAAAAAATAATAATTAGAGAAATGTGTAATACTTGGAGAGAGATAGATAAGGAAATTAGAATAATGATTGGAGAGAGAGGTATGAGTAGAGAGAGAAGTGATTACGTAAAATTAGAGAGATGAGAGATGGGGAAAGAATTTTTTTGAAATTTTTTTGGAAATGTGAACTTCTGTGCATGGATGGATGGGCACCGGGTTTCCTTGTCTGTTTCTATGGAATTGCAATCGGCCCTTTTTTCCTATTGGTGTCGGCTCACCTCAACTAATTTTTTGGAATTTGCTCAACTGTCTACTAATAACATTTGAAACTTCTTCACTAATTGTCAATTTATTTTGAGTTAATAACATTTGTACAATTTATTTGGAGGCAAACATTTTGGGCCCATTTCTTTTTCTTTTTTAATTTTGATGAGTACTATATCCTGTTAAAGGGTAAAATGGTAAAATTATCAACAAGTCAAAGCAATCATGATCAACAAATTAGGACGGAGAGAGTATAAAATTTCTACAACCCCTTGGGGCTTGTACGTTTGCATTTTGCAACTAGTAATTTGCACCCAGAATTATCAAACGGTATTACTAGTTCTGAGAATATTAGTTCAGAGAAGCTAAATTTTCTTCTTCTTTTTAATTTATTTTGGGGACAAGAATTGAGATTAAAGTGTCAGTGGACCACAAAACCCCTCTCCATGTCTCACATTTTCTCTACCACTTGTGAAGTTGGTGGGCTTGCTGCTTCAACAACACATCATGTCAAAGAGAAAGATGATCAAATTCTGCCTAAATGCAATGAAGTACCATACTTATTTGAACTAAATGGGCTTAGTCCAGCTTAGAACCTTTGAATATCGATTTGAGGCATTTACCAGCCGCTCCAGTTTTGGAGGGCTGGTTACCGCCCACTCCATTTTAATTGTTGAAAAGCTCATCCCGCTCCAGTTAGTCCAGTGCTCTACAGCCCGTCCTCCAGCTTCTCCCGTCAGAGCCCATATGCATCAGATTTAATTTTTTTTTACTTTTAATTTTAAAACCTCAAAATCCTATGAAAGTGCTTAAACCCTAGGGTACCCTATGAAAATGCCTAAAATCCTAGGGTACCCTTTGAAAGTGCCTAAACTACTAAAAACCCTGTAATAGGAAAGTGCACCTTAAACCTAAACCCTAGGGTACCCTATGAAAATGCCTGAACCTAAACGCTAGGGTATCCTATGAAAGTGCCTAAAATCCTAGGGTACCCTATGAAAGTGCCTAAACCACTAAAAACCCTATAATAGGAAAGTGCACCCTAAGTGCCTAAACCCCAAAAAGAGTGATTGACCTTAATGGAGTTAGTGGTAATTAAAAAAAATGATTGGAGTTGGTGGTAATAATTATTTGTTTTTTGCACCGGCCTGTAATAAAACCTATCGATTTCAAACGTGCCCACTGGCAAAGAACCCAATTTGGACATCCGTGATCCAATTTTATTCCGGCGAGTAAAAAGTTAGTCCAAACGTTTGATTATCAAAAAAAAAAAAAAAAAAAATCTTATTTAGACATGTAGCATTGTTATTCGTCAATTGTCAAGTCATTTTAGTACCGGCCGATGAGTGCACTTGGGGGTCCAGCCATTGTACTCTGATGATATGATGATGAGGTTAGGGGTTCAATTCCAACCTCCTTCCATTCCCGTCTACCGTACGCTACGCTTGACCAGGTGTTTCCAATATATTGTCAAAAAGAAAGTTAATCCAATCCCATATTGCCCTTCCATTACATTCTCCTTCTCCTGCCCCCACCCCCATTTTCTTTTTCTAAAGGCCCCTGACTAAATTGGTAAAACGACTTCACAAAATTAAAAATGGCAGTGTGAAACAAATTCCTCTCCTGAGTGTTTTCAAACCCTTTTTCTAAAGTATGTTTTCTTCCGCGTAATTCCCATTGTCGCATTCAATTACAATAGGAAATTGCTAGAATGTTCTCCACCTAATCTCGCGTAACATGTTACGTGTCTTAATGGTTAATGTTACGTCTTCGAATGGTTTAGGTGCGTCTTTTAATAGTTTATATTATAATGGGGGACACTGCAAAAAAAGCGAGTCATAACATGTTATGCCATTTCAAAGGATGTATGCCTTCTAATGGTTAAAATGTTATGCCCTTGTAATGGCTAAAAATGTTGCACCATTTGAATTGTTTTTGTTACGCCATCCATGGTTTTTGTTATGCCTAATGATTTTTGTTATGACATTCAATAGTTTATGTTATAGGGGACACGGTGTCCCCAGACAAGGGGGTATATTGTAGCATCTTCACATTACAATATCCCCATTCTTCTTTTTCTTTGCATCGATCTCATTTTTTTTCCAGACAGTTAGGGGGTATTTAGGCCAGTTTACATGCAATTCGACTAATCCCCTTCTAGGTCTGGTCAAAGGCAAGTCATCCACACCTGAACTAGGAGATTAACAGGAAATTATTTTTTGCGTGCCTGACTCCAATCAAATGCTAGTCAATTGTGTGTGAGCTGACCTGAATATCCCGATATAACCCATATCCATACTCGTTATTATTTTGTATTTTGTGTGTGTGTGTGTGCAGTGTAAGTCATCAGTTAAAAAAAAAAAATTCTCCCATTCCCTCTTTCAAGTTCACACGTCTCATTTTTCATTTCATTCTCTTTTCCTCCTCTATATATATCAACCACAATCCTCTGTCTGTACCACAATAGCTGCTAACTTGCAAAGATGTCCAAATTTACCACCCTGCTCATTCTAGCCCTCCTCCTCTGCTCCACACTATCCTGCTCCGCCCGCCCCGAGCCACTTCCTCTAGAGGAAACTTCAATGAAAACCCATCAAACGGTAGGTTCATAGTACTTATCTTGAACTTAAATTCCTTCTCGAAATTCGATTTTTTAACGGAATTATTAGTTTATTGGTCCATCACTCTCCACCACCACACATTAATGTTAGCCATGAACATTTAGCTCAGAATTTCACATGAATGTGTGGTTGCGGAGGGGATCGAGTTATCACGCGGCGACGGTCTCTAGGAGCCTTGATGGTTTTTTACTTCCAGGGCCGACTCTGAGATTTAGTGGGCCTAAAGCGATTTTTTTTCAAATTGGGCCCTCCACTCTCAATATATCGTAGTTAAAACTTAAAACTACTTAGGAAAACAAAAAACTTTCATAAATAAGTCATTTGAAAGCAGAACTACGACACAGACATATAAAATTGGAGGCCCCAAAAATTAGTCAAAATTTGGTGGAATAAAGCGGTTGTTTTATGAGCTTTAGTCCAAAGCCAGCTTTGTTTACTTCAATGGTTTTTTTTTTTTTTTGGTGGTTGTTGTGACATATGCTTTTGCTTTTCGTAGGGTGATAAAGCTCATGAGCATGTGGCAGATGAGAGCTGTGTAGGAGTTGGAGAAGAAGAGTGTTTGATGAGGAGGACTCTGGTAGCTCACGTTGACTACATCTACACCCAGAAGCTTAAGCCATAGAATTTCAGTACTACCATTTTTTCTCCTTATTAAGCAGCTTCTCTGGCAATAGCAAAATATCACCTGGCAGCAGTAACAAGTTGTGTGGTGGTTTCTTGCTTACGAGACGGAGTGGACTACGTTAATTAATCTCTCAGATTGAGATTAATTATTAGGATGTTTGTTTTTTGTTTTCTTTTGTTTTGTTGTTAATGCTTTCTGTTGGTTAATAGAAGAGAAAAAATAAACATCCTATTTGGAAATGACTACAATACACACCCACTAAAAGTGTGTACCGTATACACTTATTGTATAGTTCAGATTGTGCCACCTCATTGGTAATCGTAACATTTTTTTAGTTTTTCGTAACTTTTCAGCAGTATGATTCATAACATTTCCTATGATTCGTAACATTTTGGTGTGTTTCGTAACTTTTATAACAAAATCGTAAATTTTGTAGGGACGTGTATTGTGGCCTTTTCCAACATATTTTGATTAGAACTTTAGAAGTAGTAAAAGTGCTAGTACTCCACTTTAATTTGTTTCTCTCCCACGGACACATTTATGCAGTGGACTAAGGTTAGGCACAATTCTTTTTAAAAGAAAAAGGTTTTCCCAATGACAAAGGTTAATCCTATGTTAGTGACGTTACTAATTAGTTGACGGCAAAATGCTATAAAAAAAAAAATTATGTTTTGACCAAAAAAAAAGTGTACAAAGGATCTACCTATGAAATTTTTGGACAAAAATATAAATTTAAATAAAGAAATTCAGTTCAAATTTTTTTTCTCACTATGGTGCGAAGAAATTCAAAAAAATCCTTTGCGGAAGTATTTTTTTAATTTTAAAATTGTACTACATCTTTTTGTTGTGGACTAAATTTTTGAGATAGATAGAATATCTATCTTATCCGAGTCAACCCATTCCCATAGAATTTTGACCAAATCGTACCAACTCCCTTTTGTGTTGAATTCAATTTCTCCTTACTCTCATATTAATTAAGGTGCTTGGATATCAGCTTATTAAACAAATATGGTACTCCCTCCGTCCCCTTTTTTAGTGTCGACATTTTCATTTTGGGCGGTCACTTAATAAGTGTGTAGTTTGAAAAGTTAATGGGTAAAAATTTGTATGATTATCATTTTGTTTTTTTGAAAAATCAGTGGGTAAAGATTAATGGGTAAAAATGTAGAATAATTTTAGAAAGTGGAGGTAAAAGTTGATGTGAAAAATGTAAAGTTGAGGCAAAAGTTGATATGAAATGTGTAATTTTGATGTTCCTTTAATAAGTTGGATTTACGAAATAACAAATTTAAAAAGCGACGAAGGGAGTATCAAACACCAGTTTCAAAAGAATGAAAAATAAGTTACAGCTTCGAATATTATTCGATCCTTTTTACTCCCTCCGTCCCTTTTCAAAATTTCTACACCGTTCAAAATATTTCAATTAAAACCTTTGAATTGTGAAAAAAATTAGAAAAAATATTTGTCAGAGTTTGCTATTTTTGGATTCGAACGCCGGCACGGTTAAAATGCATTTGAAAAGTATAAAGCACCAACTCATTCTATAAAGAGGAATAGTATAATACAGGAAAAGAAACCAAGAAAAAAAAAATGAAAGTGCACCAGAGCTCAACCGACCGATGCACTTTCATTTTTTTTTTTTTTCTTGATTTCTTTTCCTGTTTCCTACACTTTTCCTTCTATAAATATTAGCTCGAGACTCGGGAGTAGGAGCAGCTAGGCCATTTCTTTTTCGTTGCTAATAATTTCGGTAATTTAATGGGATCAACTACCTAGTTTGATTTTCTGTTGAGAGAAGTTAAAGAAAAAACCAGACCCATCGATTCATAGGTCCATGTCTTCAATGGATGTCGTTGAGAGTTGAGTGATTGGAATATTAATTGAATCTGATTCCAGCCATGTTAAATTCGTGACGCTTTGCAGTGTTCTAAAAACCGGTCTAGGTGCCTGCCCGTGAATTAGGCAGCGGGATGACTAGTCGGCTGGGCGGATTAGGTGGTGGCGGGATTAATCGGGGTTAAATACATAACTTTGAAAATCTGAGGAATTAAATGTTGTATAAGAACGGTATTAGTGTAGTTTTAACATATACACACATCTACACTATACAACATAAAGTAAAATTTATGCATATGTAGGCTGTTTTTTGTGAAATTATATATATGTAGGCTCTATTTCTTCTGGTTGGATGGTATTCTCTACTTATATTGTTTTACTCGTTGCAGTAAATATCTATTTTTTATATATAAAAAAAAAAAAGACGAGAAAAATTGACTAATCTCTAGGTGCTAGGCCTTGCCCGGCCACCCGCGAGACTAACAACTAGCAATTTTTAGAACATTGATGCTATGGTTGCGATGGCCCTTAAAAACGCCCATGGAACAAGTGGAATCGGGGGCCCTGTAGTGAACCAAACTCATTACAGGGTGTAGTGAGGAATGACAACCGTTCGATTCAGTAATCAATGGTCCAGATTTAAAATAAACTCTTCCATTTAAGAGTTTATTTTAAATTAGGACCATTAATTACCGAACCCAATGACCACTACTGCTCACTACACCTTGTAGTAAATGCCCTCACTACAGGTCCCCGATTACGGATGGTTACGTAAATCACTTGAGATGAAATTTCTATAAAAAAAAAAAAAGACATTAGCTGTAGGTCCAAGTGTGACTCTATGTAGACGTGTCGCAACACTGACATCACATTTCCTTGTTACTTCTTTTGGGGAGTTTAGTTCCTTAGGGCATCCTTATCAGGAGCACCAAATTTTTTAACAAATTTAACTTCAAAAACACCTTTTACAAATTTAGCAAGTCACTTATCCAAAATTCCCAAAATCAGACTCTCTATCCAAACTTAGAGAGGTTAGTAAACAGTAACTTAACAAAGATGGGGTGTTACTGTAGCAAAGTTACAAATTTAACAAATTTGTAAAAGATTTGTTAAGTCTGATTTTGGAGGGTTTTGTTACATTTCACTCATCAAATTTAACTTTCAAGCAATTTGTTAAGTGTGATAATGATGCTCTCTCTTGTCCATTATCTTTGATTCAACAAATATATTGGACAGTTTACGCGGTTTGTGAGTTCTTTCGGATCTACTTCGAAAGCACTAACATTTAGAGTTCGTCGAAAACATCAATCACGTTAAAAATTATTTTGTTCAGATATAGGCTGGTATTCTCTCATTTGCAGTACGCAGTGCTGGCCCCGATATTTGGGTTGCCCAAGCCCGACCTCTAGCTTGGTTGCCCTCATGATATACAATTAAAAAAATTCAAGAGTTATTTTAGAGGTCCGAAGAAAACTACATCTTCAGGAATCCTTTTTAAAAAATTACAAAATTCAAACTAAAAGGATACAAATACTATAAATACTAAACACAAAAAAAAGTACAAAGGTTTTTATTTTTGAAGAAAATGCAAAATTATTCTCATATTTTAACTATGATTTGTGTGGAAAATTAATAAAACGTGTTAACTCGCTCAATTTTTTTTTTCAATTGTCCACGATTGGGATAATTTTTTTTAATCAAATTTGAAAAGAACTTGTCACTTATACATTATTGTTGTTTTTGTTAAATGAAAATTTTCTAACAAAATAATTGAGTAAAATGATTTTCATAATATCATAGATTGGGAAGGAAAAAACAAAAAATCTAGAACCGTACTTAAACGCACATACATTGATACAACACAACATTAATCTGTGGGGCTCACATATAACACCGCAAATTTATGGTCCCATTTATTTATGAGATTTTTTTTTATTTGAGTGTGTATTTTAAGTGTGGTTTTAGACTTGTTATGAAAAGAAAATGGAGTAGAAAAAAAGGGAAGAAAGCCTGTTGTTAAAAAGAATAAAGTATGAAGATAGAAGCCAAAATTAAAACAAGTTGCACAAGTCACATGTAGCCGCTGGGAATTGAATGCCGCTCATCCGGAAGATTATCATGACGCTTGTGCCATCAGGCCAAGTGAATGGCTTGTCTAATAGATAGAAACTTTTTTATATTTATATGTAACTTACAATTTTTTTTTTATTTGGTTGCCCTAGTCCGGGCGGTTGCCCAAGCCCGGGGGCTTGCGGGGCTTCCCCCTGGGCCGGCTCTGGCAGTACGTATAACCATTCACAGGTAGGGCTGAAAACGACCCAAACTGTTTGTTAAGGCTCGGCCTAGCTTGAATCTTTCAGTTGACGAGCCAAGCTCGAGCTCGAGTTTTAGACTCGTTTAGTGTTGGCTCGAGCTCGAGTTTTAGACTCCTTTAGTAAAAGAGAGCACAACACTTTAAAGCTCGGCTTGGATCGAAAAGGCTCGGCTCGTTTATAGAGACTTATTCAGTAAATGAATCAAGCTAGGCTCATTAAGGGCGCGGCTCTTTGATCAGGAAAAAAACAATTAGGCGCGGCTTATTAAGCGTGTGGCTCGTGTAAAACCGAGTCGAGCTCGCAGGAGAAGGCTGCCACTTGATTTCATACAAACCACCAAAAAGCATTTGAGTACAACAGCAAAGATATGGCTATTGCATTTCCAAAATCATAGACATGTTTACATAAACTCAAGCCCAGCACTCTGTGAATAACCAAAAAAAAAAAAAGAAATTACACAATGAGAGGTAAGAATATTTGAGTTCCATACATCAAACCTAGCAAAGCTAGTAGACTACACTATATATGAATAACAGAAACACTACACAATGAAAAACAAGTGGGTTAGAATATTGTGTTCCATACATCAAACCTACCAAAGTTAATAGACTATTTATCTGGAGTTTGAGGTTGAGATGCTGCAGCGACTGCTGCATTTTGAGCAGACACAGTTTCAGCGATTCCCACTGCTCCACCTTCACTATGCCGTGACTGGTCTGAATCTTGATCTGGGAAAACTTCCAATTGCAAATCTGGAGCAATATTATTCACATGTAACCACGTGAGTTCCCAAAGGCTATCTCCGCCTAAGGCGCCCCTCTGCACAAGAACACCCTTACTCTTCATGACGAGCAAGGTATTTTTGAGAAGTTCAGGGACAAGTTCCTGAAGCTTCTCACTTTTCTTCCCTCTGACTTTCACCTTCATGTATTTCTCCATGCGACCGAGCACCCCCAGCCATAATTTGCAAAAAGTGTTTATTTGCGATAGCTCTTTGACATACTGCAGAAAAACTTTAGAGAGAAGCTTCAATGCATAGACTAGGGTCCCTTCCATGTTCCGGTAGTCCTTTTGGGAGTGCCCCTGGGAAATCTCGAGCAAATCATCAAGCATTGTGAATATGACCAATTCAAAACACTGAAACCACAAAGTCTGGGGTACGTTCACTTGGTCCACTACAGTCAAGCACGTTTGCAACGACAAGAGCGCATGGTTCCGAATTTCCTCTCTCTGGTCCAAACAAACTTTTCTCAACCCCTGCACTAGCCTCAGCCACATCTCTCCTATATCTTGCGACATTTTCACAGCCTCTGCTTCTTCTCCCATAGATCCCTTGGTTTCTTGGGCCCACTGTGCCAAACAAGCAACAGAGCCCGCCATGAGATCAAGTGAGCGCACGGACTGGTCTGCCTGTCCAACGCGGGACTCAGCAAACTGCCTTGCTGCGTCAACGCAGAGGACGTAATTGGCCGGCGATAAGTGGGCCCCATCAACCATCACGAACGACAGGGCGTCGAATCCAGCATCAGAAGCATCTGGGTGACGCGCCGTGATGGAGAGCAAGGACGTTATCGTCCGCCACCCCGTAGGCGAACGGATATGAGCAGCATTTGCTTTCACTAGACGACTGTCATGAAGAATAAGAAAATTGGCAATCAAAAACATGAAGGTTACCATAGAGTTCTATGTATCAACAAACCAAGCTAAGAATATCTCCGACATGCTACGCAAATGAGATATGTTGGCTATTTTAGCCAGCATAGCAAATTTTGTTGCTAACCATTGGCTTCAACCTATTTGTATTTTGACTGGTTAAATAAGGCCAGCCATTCGAGGCAATGAAAATATGGTTAACCAATCCGAAAGTGCCACATCATTATCCATCCCCCAATATCATGCATTGATGTATCTTGTGTACTTCATCCAAGAAAATGAACCCATAAATAAAAAAGTGGTTAGGCAAAATAAATATTGTTATCATTGCATAATTTGACTAAGCAAAACGCCTGTTAGTGCTGGGGATGCTCTAATATCCTATATACTATAAAGGATACACTACACCATATAGAATGTAATGATAACCTCTCTTAGCCAGAGACAAAACTAGATTCAAACCCTTCCCAAAAATAGTGAATAGTCCAAAACTTGAAAAGAAAAACGCAAAAGCAGACGCAACATACAGTTAATTTTTATCATGGGAAGGGTGAAATATAGGCCAGGAAATTAATTATTAACGAACTATCAAACCTGACTTCCTGTGTGATTTGCAAACAGTACGTATCAGCAACACGAGGTTCCAACTTCTGAACCAGTTGTAGTGACCGCAATAGTTCATCAGCCAGGTTCTCCTTATAGGGCAGCAGTCGCTGGCAAATCCGGAGGAGACCAAAAACAGCTTTCTCAACTAAGGCACAAGGCGTCAATGCTGTGTGTACAATGCTAGATATATGCTCATAAACACCCTGCCACAGAAGCACAATCCTATCCCTGTTGTTTAGGGTAATAGCAATCAACAATTCCAAGCAGAAAACTGCAGTGTCTTCATCCTCGGGAGAACTATTCCCCTTCTGGGGTCGCCCTGCAGCCCAAATAAGGGCCTTTGCAAGCTGTAATAAAGAATCTGCTTGCAAAAACTTACTTTCCGTGAAAATACTGTCGATGTGGCATGTCTGAATTGTCTGAAGTGTGCGTTGATGAGCAGCGAGTTGTTGTTCTGTCGGTTGTGATCTTGGCTCCTCCGTTTCTAGAGATAACAGCTGACTGAACCGACCCATAAGTCCGGAAGATCTCTTAGGAGTACCTGTGGAGAAGGATCGAAATTTCGGTGCGGCGTGTTATTTCTGTTAGCTAGCATAAGGAAACATTTTGGAAACATCCCGGAAACATTACGGAAACGTACCAGTTTATAACAGAAATGTCAAGAGTTTTGGAGTGTATGCTTACTAGCATATTAGTCGCGCCTAAAGGCACCTCCATGTAATATTAACCCTTGTCTAAAGTAACCAGCACTCCAACAAAAGACCCCTATAAACAGTCTCCAACTGACTCCCCACAAAAAAAACGCCTTTTAAAAAAGCTACAAATAGAGTACATATTGCTCGAGTATTGAGGGCAAAAAATAGCAATTTGTAAGTTTCAATGCTCAATGCCCCAATCTAATATAAGGCAGGAAAAACAAGCACAACAAAGAGAAATTTCGACCATTCCATGCAAGAATAGAAAAAACTGGCACACTTCTCAGTTTTCACAACCTTCGGAGCAACACAAATAAGAACGATGTGTGTTAGCACTTGGCCTTGATACATATAGTGTATCCAAATATTGAAAATTTCATTCTTGAATAAAGATGGCAAGGCAAGAAGCATTACAATTTTCTAACAACCACTTTAGCAGCATATTTAGTAGAATGGTTAAGAACCACCACAAACACATCACAACACCCTGTTATTCATTTCTCTATTATCTCACCAACAAAATGAAAGTTATTCCCAAAATGAAATATTAGCGACCAATTCAGCAAGCAATTTAAATTGGTTGGTGCACCATGTGTAAAAGAGACAATATCAAGGACGTAAGTGGCTAATCAATTAAATATACACCAACCACCATAATTGGACTTTTGGTTTTTGACTATAAATTCATAACTTGTATATCCAACACCATGTAATACCTTCAGTTCACCTAACAAAAATAGAGATTCTATATTTGCACTTTGCATAGTTTTGATGCGACACTTGTTAGGAGGATCCAGAACAGCACTGCATCAACACCCGACTGTTTTGCACTCCCTGGTTTAATTTCTTGGAGCTCAACATTTACTTAGCTTTGTTCTTTAAGATGACCAAAGAAATTGCCAAACTTAGGCACGAAAGTGAAAGCAATGGGAGTAGAATAATCAAAGTGGTTTCCGAGAACAAATCTTCCCCAATAACTATATATTGTACAAATGTACACTGACTTAACCAAGAGTATGGATGACGAAATAAAGAAAAATCGACCAAAGTACTACCATCTCATTCACTTTAGTCAAAAGAATGTTTGCACACACCAAACTTGCAGATTACAAAACCACAGAAGTTCTTTATCGACACTGTCAAAGGTAACACTCAACCCTTCACGACAAATTTGACAAATACGTATGTGGAGTAGGACAACCGAATTGATCAACCATGAATTATTCCTCGAAAGAAGATTTTCCTTCTTTTCTCTTAAAATAGGAAAATTTAGTGATGTAGGGATGAACTCTGGCATCTAGCAGTTCTTTAGCTGATAAAGATTACCAACCACATCAAAATTGTAGCATATTACCAACATAATTAATTTTTGCAAAACCCCTGCCTTTGATTTGATCAATGAACTTCATATGTTGGGCAAAAAACAAAAAGAACAAAAAAGACCAGCATCAAAATATCACATCTCAATTTCGTAACCTTTACAAACATCATTTTGTAAAAATGATGTGAGATTTCCTCATTTTGAAGAATAAACCCATTCTATAGAAGTATTAGTGGGGTCTTATTTTCACAAAAACCGTCACATACTAGTTCTCTACCATTTAAGTTGCCACTTCGGCTCTGTCAGTGCAATAGGATTGGGGTAGCAAGATACTGAGGGGACCTTAGCTATTCACCACTCACCCATATATGGAGCAGTACATTATCCCACTATACTTATCAAAAAGGGCTCAAGAAGTTGTCTGAAAAGGATCAACAACATCAGTTTATCAACAAATGGGAGTCTCGGCTAGTAAAAAGAAGGCAATAAAAATGAAGCATTACTGATCAAAAGAATGCTTCCAAAGAATAGGCCTATGCACAAGCTTTATCAGCTAAATGAAGACCCAACCTCATAAAAGCATTCACAAAAGTAATTGATCTGGGTTTTTCTTTTCTTGTAGTCAAAATATGAATGCCACTGTGTGTAGAGTGGACTGTCCATCATTAGTACTCCGTATAACCATAGTGGTAAAAGACGTGCCTAGGCAAAAGGCGCATCAAGGCTCCCTCTTGGCGCTTGGAAGTTGAAGGAGGTTCAGGTGAAACGACTTGACAAAGGCAAGGCCAAGGAGACCATGCACGCCTTTGGAAAACGCGCTAGATATGCACCTGGGGAGCTGAGCCTCTTTCAATTCACACCAAATTTAATTCTAAAAGGCGAAAATGTAACAAAGTTCATAAACTAAGGGCTTGTTAGAATAAGTGGATATTAGTTTAGTCCCACATTGCCTATCGTAGACTTGTAATGTGATGCATGATAATATAAATAACATTGACATGTGTTAGGGTTCGTTAACACTCTATACACCTCTCTCTCGCTCTATCAACATGGTATCAGAGCCCCCCTTAATCCAAACCCTAACCTAACCTAACCTAATCCTATCACCAACACCAGCCATCGTCATCCACCTACCATCACCACTGCCACCATCATCACATAACTAGCAACCCTAAATCGACCCCTTAACCACAAAACTCTAAACCAGATGCTCAGAAACCCTAATCAATTGCTCACAACTCCTTGAAACCCTAAACCAAACTCTACCCAGTAGATTTCGCAGCCAGAAAACCCTACCCAGTCTCGATTTGATCCCTAAATCAACCCTACAACCTCAATCGATCCTTCTCATCTAGCCGAAACCCTCTGAAATTGACGCACCAGAATCAAAAGCCCCAAATCGAAGCTCGAAACTCATTACCCAGTGATTAAAACCCTAAATCACGTACCCGGTGCTCGAAATCCATTGGCTGATGCAAGAAACTCTCAATAGCTCTTCGAAATCTCTGAACCTTGTTCGAAAACCCCAAATCAACTAAGCGATCACTCGATTGAAGTTCAGATATGCTTCAATCTTGCTCTCATAGACTTCAATCGACCCTCACTTTGCTTTGATGAGGTAATTGATGTCGAAATTTGTGGTTTGTAGTTCTGTTAATGATCAGTGGGTTCTATTGTTGCTTGGTTGTTTATTGGTTATCGCTTAGCTGAATGGTTGAGAGTTAGTAGGTGGTTGGTAGCTGGTAGCCACAGTTGTTCAGCTGATTGGTTGTCTTCGATTTGTTGGTGGATTTGGCAAAATGTCTGAAGAAAAATCTGCTAGTTCTGGTTCTATTGGTAGTTCTTCTAGCTCTTCTCAACGTAGTGAGAAGGATTTCATTACCTCCATTATTTTGAATGGCAACAATTATGCTATTTGGTCTCGCGCTGTCAAAGTTTATTATATGGGTGAGAGAAAGTTCCGTTATTTGATAGATGGTCCTCCCAAGAAGGAGGATACGACGTATAGTGACTGGGAAGTTGAGGATTGTCATATTCGTGTTAAGTTATGGAATGTTATGGAACCTCATATCAATGGCCCCCTGTTTTACCTTGATACTACCAAGCAAGTATGGGATCGGGTTGCCAAGATTTATTCTGGTATCAATAATCTTCGGCGTACATATGATCTCCATCACTAATTCTTTTCTTTGTTCTTTGGTACTGGACCTTTGGAGGACTACTACTCGAAATTTCGTGGCACATGTGAGGAACTCCGGGCTTATGAGCCTATCTCGAGTGATCCTCAGGTTATGGAGCATCAGCGTGAGCGTTTGGAGGTCTCTTGGTTTCTATTTGGTCTGCTTTCATCCTATGATCCAGTTTGATCTCAGATACTGGGAGAGCGGGAGTTGCCCTCTCTTGATGAGGTGTTCAGTAGTCTTCGCCAGGCTTCTATCTCTGATGTGGGTTCTGTTTCGTAGCCAGAGTCTGATTGTTCTGCTTTAGCTGTTTCTGATGGTTTTGGGTCGAGTAGTGGCCGTGGTCGCGGCTGTGATTCTGGGTTTAGCAGTCGTGGTCGGGGTTCTGGTGGCTATGATTCTGGTAATAGTTCTGGTGGTCGTGGTGATTCTGGGTCCAGTGGCCGTGGTTTTGGTCGTGGTGGAAATAGTCATGGTCGCACGTCAGGGGGAGGCAGTTTTGGTCACGGTGGTTCTGGTCGTGGCCGTGGTACCAGATTTTGCACTCATTGTCGAGGTACAAATCATACAGTGGACTATTGTTATGATCTTCATGGTTTTCCCCAGGCTCATTAGGTTGCTCATTCTGAGGATACTAGGTAGTTTACTCATTCTACCGATAGCAGTGTGACTATCTCAGCAGAGGAGTACCAGCGTCTTATGTCCATTCAGCCTTTTGCTGCTGCAGCTTCTTTTTCCACAGCTACGTTCACTCAGACAGGTCCCTCCGTTGCTTGTGTTGCATCATTTTTTTCTTCTCATTGGGTTATCGATTCTGGTGCTACTAAATCACATGATTGGTACCTCTAAATTCTTTTCTACTTGTCAGTCCATGGATAAAACCTTTCATGTTACCTTAGCGGATGGTTCTACAACTGAGGTTACTGGTTTGGGTTTAGTTTCTGTCTCTCCATCATTTACTTTAACTCTGTGCTGCATGTTCCTCATTTACCCTTTAATCTTGTGTCTATTAGTCAACTTACAAAAACCTTAAATTGTTTAGTCACATTTCTTCCTCATGGTTGTGTGTTTCAGGATCTCAAGACGGGGAGGAAGATTGGTGCCGGTGTTGAGCATTGTGGTATGTATTACCTAACCAGTGGTGGTGTTCAACCAGTTGCTCTTCAGTCATCAGAGTCCTAATATCAACAACATTGTCAGCTTGGTCATCCATCTCTTCAAAATTTGAAGCGTCTAGTGCCTTCGTGTAGTTTTCTTAAGGAGTTACCTTGTGAAGTCTGTGAGTTTAGTAAACATCATAGAGTGCCATTTTATCCTAGGGCTGAACGTTGTGTGTCACATCCTTTCCAGTTAGTTCATTCAGACATTTGGGGGCCTATTCATGCGCCTAGTGTTTTTGGTTTTCAGTATTATGTTAGTTCTGTTGATGATTTCTCTCGTATTACATACCTTTATCTTATGAAAGAGAGATCTGAGTTGACTATTTTTAAATCATTCTACATGGAAATAAAGACTCAGTTTAATACTTGCATTCGTATGTTTCGTTCTAATAATCCACGTGAATTTTTTCATAGTACTTTATCTCAGTTTTTTTATGATCATGGGATTATTCACCAGTCATCCTGCACTCGGACTCCACAGCAAAATGGGGTTGCCGAACTCTAGATTCGACATTTATTAGAAGTTACGCATGCCATGTTATTTCAAATGAAAGTTCCTAAGTTTTACTGGAATGACGCGATTCTTACTGCATGCTATTTGATCAATCATATGCCCTCTACTATCCTTGAGGGTCAGATACCCCATACAGTCCTGTTTCCCAGTCGTCCTCTCCACTCATTATCCCCTCGGGTCTTTGGGTGTACATGTTATGTTCATGCTCTTGACTCTGACCGGAGTAAATTGGACCCGCGGTCCATCAAGTGCATTTTTCTTGGTTACTCTCGAACTCAGAAAGGGTATAAATGTTACTCACCGTCTTTACGTCGTCATTTTGTGTGTGCTGATGTCACGTTTAATGAGTCTTCTTTTTTATTCGGAGTCTGTCGCCACTAATGATTTGCCAACATATGAGTCTATGTGTCCTGTAGCCATCCCATCTAGTACCGTTCCTCCACCAAAACCTTTGCAGGTGTATCATTGTCGACCTAAAAATCCACCAGTTATATCTCAGCCAGCACCGTCTTAGCCAGAGCCTCAGCCAGAGCCATCTCAGCCAGCGGAACCGCCTTCATCCACCGCGCCATCTTCTTCTCCGTTGCGGGATCCAGACAACCTTGATCTTCCTATTGCACACCGTAAAGGTATTCGGTCCTGCACTCTCCATCCTATTGCTCATTTTGTTTCCTATGATCATTTGTCACCATCACTTCGAGCTTTTACTACTTCGGTGTCTTCCGTCTTTGTTCGTAAGTCTGTTTAGGAGGCCTTATCTGTATCTGAGTGGCGGACAGCTATGGAGGATAAGATGTCTACCCTTCATTATAATGGCACTTGGGAGTTGGTTCCTCTTCCTGCTGGTAAGACTACTGTTGGCCGTCGTTGGGTATTCACTATCAAGTATCTTCCTGATGGCACTGTTGAGCGCTATAAGGCTCGCCTTGTTGCCAAAGGCTACACCCAGACTTATGGTGTTGATTATTCAGAGACGTTCTCTCCTGTGGCTAAACTTGGTTCTATTCGAGTTCTTATTTCTCTAGCTGCAAATCTTGGTTGGCCATTGTTTCAGTTGGATGTCAAGAATGCCTTTCTCCATGGGGATCTTCAAGAGGAAGTTTACATGGAGCAACCACCTGGGTTTGTTGCTCAGGGGAAGCGTAATCAAGTATGTCGGCTTCGTAAAGCTCTTTATGGCCTCAAGCAATCTCCTAGGGCCTGGTTTGGCAAGTTTAGTGATGCAGTTTTGAGATTCGGCATGCATCGTAGTCAGACTAACCAATCTGTGTTTTCTCTCACTTCTGATCGAGGGAAAGTATTGTTGATTGTATATGTGGATGACATTATTATAACCGGTGATGACCGGCAAGGTATTGATGAGTTAAAAACCTTCTTACATCAGCAATTTCATACTAAGGATTTGGGAAAACTTTGGTACTTTTTAGGTATTGAAGTGGCCCGGTCCAAAGAAGGTATTAGCTTATCACAGAAAAAGTTTGTGCTGGATATTCTTGAGGATACAGGTTTGTTGGGAGCTGGACCTTTTGAGACTCCTATGGATGCCAATGTCAAACTGTGTGTGGACCAGGGGGAGTTGCTTCATAATCCTGATCAGTATCGCCGATTGGTTGGTAAGTTAAATTATCTCACGATTACACGTCCGGATATCTCATTTGCAGTTAGTTTGGTGAGTCAATTTATGTCAACTCCTCGTTATCCACATTGGGAGGCTGTCCTCAGAATTGTGAAGTATCTCAAGCTACATCCAGAATGGGGTTTGTTGTATCGAGCCAGTGGACACTTACATGTTGAAGCATTAATTGATTCTGATTGGGCAGGAGGGCCGTCTGATAGGAGATCTACTACTGGTTATTGTGTTTTTCTTGGTGGAAATCTTGTTAATTGGAAAAGCAAGAAGCAAACAGTAGTAGCCCGGTCCAGTACAGAGGCAGAGTATAGAGCAATGACACACACGACATGTGAGATTGTGTGGCTGCTATAGTTTCTTGAAGAGATCGGATTTAGTGTGCCATTCCCTATGTCGCTGCATTGTGATAATCGAGCGGCTATTCACATTGCCTCAAATCCAATATATCATGAGAGGACTTAGCATATTGAGGTTGATTGTCATCAAGTACATGAGAAGTTGACTGGTGGTGTGATATCTACTCCATATGTGTCTATTGGTGCTCAGTTGGCCGACATGTGTACCAAGTCATTGTTCAAGCCGCGGTTAGAATTGTTGTATAACAAGCTGGGACTTTTCGATATTTATTCTCCAGCTTGAGGGTGAGTGTTAGAATAAGTGGATATTAGTTTAGTCCCACATCACCTATCGTAGACTTGTAATGTGATGCATGATAATAGAAATAACATTGACGTGTTAGGGTTCGTTAACACCCTATACACCTCCCTCTCTCTCTCTCTCTCTCTCTCTCTCTCTCTATCAACGGGCTAAACAATCCTCACAGGCTTACACATAGGTACACCACATCAATCTCTCATCATATTAATAGAACCAAACAATCTCTCACAGCCTCTGTTTCAAATATTGGACTATTTGGCAAGAATTGTTGACAATTTGGCATTTGGTAGATGATTTTATTGTTTTTTTTTAGATGGTACACCTTCTAAACTTCATCGTCTCACTTTGAAAAATTAGTATTTTCTGTTTTTTCTATTTTTCCTCACCTAAGTTCGCCTCACCTCGCGTGTAGACCCCAACAAAACCTTTGCACCTCAGTGTGCCTCTCACCCTTAATAACCATGAGTAAGTATCATATCACCACTGGAAACATGTTTATCATTAGGACAAAATGCTTCGCTGATAATCTGTTTATACAATAAATCTGTGGAACTATGCAGTGGGCCAATGGCTTTCATTGCCACTTGTTACGTTTACTTTCAATAATGAGTTAAAGGTGTTATCTATCATGATATAATTTGGAAGTCAAATCAGTGACTTCGTATTCTGCTGCACCTAGTAAAGGAATTGATTAAATCTGTGGAACTATGCCCTTCAAGCAGGGAAAAAAACAATAGAAAATCAGCCATTGGGTGATTAGCTAAGTGGTTTAGGAGAAATCAAAGTATCCTAATTCAAATCATTCAAGCAGGCAAACGAATTCACATTACACATCTATGAAACCACCACAAATTCAACCATTCAAGCATTCTTCTCTTCTTGACATATCACAGATTAATGTGAAATGTTTTTCTGCGGGGTACTTAAATTGATGGGGCATCGTCCTAAAACTGAAACTATAGCATAAAACTCACACTGAAGCATAAAACATTTTCTCAATATGAGGGCATAAACTTTAAACTGAAGAGAACCCAATTAAAAAAATAAAATAAAACGCGGAGTATGACAGTTGGTTACTTTGAATAGGTGTCAAAACAACTCAATGTTTGGATCTGTTTCTTAGCATATTTACACGTGTCGGTTGAAATATAGGAATTTCGGATTTCAACTAATGTCTAATTTTGCACTCCTAGGAAACAGAATCTATCTTTGCGGTCATTTTGATTAAAAAGAAACCATTTTATCTTCCTTACCTGCGGATGGCATGTGAGCTGAAGATAAAGAACTTGCAGCAGGCTTCCCTTGTCCAGGCTCAGAAGAAGAGATCTCCAAATCATCGGCTGCATCGCTGGCAACACGAGCAGGAAGAAGACCTAGCTTGTGCAATTTTAAAATGCAATCCAAGATATTTCTCCATCCCGCGCGGATGAAATCTCCATACCTATTTGCAATATCAAAGACAGCTACAGTTGCTTTCCTGGCTTTTGTGTCATCTCCAAAGGCCAGAACTGGTTCCTCCACAGATGATGTGTTTAATAGGGTTGTAAACTTGCAGAGGGACACAACTAGATCATCCAAAATATCTTCCAAATGGTGGCACGCTGAAATTTTTGCAACAGCCTGGAATCCGTCTATGCAGGTTTGGTATACATCTTCATTCTCCGCGTGATCAAATACCACAGAGATAGCTGCAATTGTTGGACCTGACATAATGGCGAACATGTCATGGTCGAGGTGCGATTTTGAATCGGACACGATGAATGGAGCTGTTTTCTTGGATTTGTGCATTAAGTCGATCCAACGACTTGGGGTCATTTCGAGAAATCCAGGACCTTGTTCTGGGGTTGTCCGAATCTCGTTTTTGCAGATTGAGTGGTACAACTCCGTCAGAAAATCTCTAGGTAGGTCATTTCCACCATTGATGTGGCGGTTGTTCCGGATGAAATCTTCCTCTGTCATCTTCTTCTTCACTTGTACGTTGTGCTGATCTGTGTTGAGCATTATTAATGAATAGGACAAAAGAAGAGCAGCATCTTTGTTAGCAAGAATTTGAGGTGATTGCTCATAGTATCTCTCTGAGAATGCCTCAAGTACCCTTTGTATCTTTTGCGACTCTCCTGGAAGTCGGAAAGTTTCCAAAAACAGCCGCAAGGCTGTATCCAGATTCATGTCTTGGAAATCAAAAGTCCCCGCAAATTCGTGAAGAACTTGAACACAAAATTCGTCATGATTTCCCAGAAAATCACCAACAAGATTCTTGTCCAACCCAGCAGTATACCTGAAAAAGCACGCGACACTCTGGGGATCGAGTTTTTCAGGCAAGAGATGTGTCCCCTGAAGAAACTCTAGTCCCTTTTTAGGGTCCCTATTGAAGTGATCTGCTCCGATCATTAACCTTCTTTTGATGTATTTTCTCCTTCGCACAAAAGGAACCCACTGGTCATGATCGCCATAATTATCACACTTCACCATCCAAAAGGGTGTATACTCTTCAAGATTCACAGAGGCCCGTTCCATAGTGACCAATCCATTGCTTATCCTTTCAGCCATTCCCTGAATTACAGCATTGAGGCCATCCAAAGCCAGAATATGCATTGAAGATAAAGGGCAGTTCACCGGAAATGCACTCTTTGACAACAAATTAGATAGCTCTTCGAAAATGTTACTGCATGTTATGTCGCAATCCAAGTTAGCATACATCTCAACCATAAACGTTTTCTGCCTGCAGAAATCAACAAGAGCCTCCATTGCAACCTCCTGCTGCTGGTAAGAAGCCCCATATCGGCTTTGAGCAAGCCTCAAAACCACACAAGAAAAGAAAGCCTCCAGCTGTAATTTGAGTTCCGTGCGCAAATTATGATAAAGATTGAGAACAATGCTACATACCATTGAAAGTATAAGTGGACTCATTGACAAGCCAAATTGCATCAGGTTACGGAATAGTTCATCCTGTACCAAAGTTAATAATCTGGGGTGTTGGCAAAAAGATGGGCCACCTATTTCAATAGCTGAATTAATTAAACCCAACGCAAAAAGTGGCACATCCTCATCAAAAGCTAAAGTGTTTGATCTGGGACCCATTCCCATATGCTCAATAACATTCAACAATGAGCACAAGAAATGAAATATCTCAACCATGCAGGGGACCCCATATGGCTCGGTCATTAAATGTACATCAAATGGAGCAGCATCCATTCCATTACCAGATCGTACTGTACTTCCATCAATCCCACCATAAACGAGACCACTCTGAGCACTAGAAGCCAAACTTGCTGAGGATTGTTCCTTGTCATATTCAGAATTACAATTTCCATTCTCCAATTGCTTACCCCCAAAATCGTAATCGGCATCAATAGCACCAAACTGCACAAGAAAAAAATGGCTTCCATAAATTCAAAGAATAAAAATCACATTACCTGCAGAATCTGCAGTTCTGACATTGTCAAAATCAATTTGAAATGAAACAGTAGAATTTAGGACAACCAATTCATAGTGTCCATCCTAACAAACAACTATATCTATGTATTCTGCAGTTTACAAGCACAAATCTACTCATAGGGAGATGTGTACATAATTTAAGAAGACACCTGCCCCCAAGCCCATCAAAATGTACACCTGACACTACAGATAGAGGAGGAAACCAAAATTTCTTGAGCAAATAATGATTTGTTTCTTTTGAACAAACGATGATTTCATGCTTGGGGAACAAGCCACATTTTAAAGTGGGACACCTCATCCCATATAGGAACCAAACCATGTAAGCAACTACTAGTAACTTGAGCTTCAGCATTTTGGGCCATGTTGTTAGGCTCCAACAAGCTACCTTGTTAGTGATCTGCATTGGGCGTTACATTAGAAATTCAAAGGGAACTTCAAGTTTCCTATAAATATCCATTTTCAACTGCCAGTACCATCTCCAAGTGCTAACAAAAGACACTTCTAGCGGGGGAAAAAAATCAAAGGAAATACCAATACGAAAATATTAAAAAAATTTAATTTAAGAAATAGCCAAAAAGTGACCAAAATTTTGAATAGGCATCAAAAGTTCAATCTAATGATACAACAAACTAATCAGGTGGATTGTATGGCTCAAGTGCTCAATTTTTGTACAAATAACAAGGTAACGGCATAAGCTATCCATTCCAAACATTTGTGCACTCTAATATAGGAGGTTCTAAAGTGCATTATTTTTTCCCTAAACCACGTTACGGTCCATCTTCTTGTAACCATGACTCAATGCCCAGTTAGATGAATCACAATGTCATTAGCATTCCAATGACAGTAGATAATGTCCTCAATGACCTTATATGGTGGTTTGAGGTTTTCAAATCGGGATACATACCGTGTATTGTTTTTCTTGTTTTATAAATCGTATCGGGATACGTATTGCATATTGTAAGATACGTTAACCATAATTAATACATAATTAACAAGTCTTTATACTCCGATCAAAAAAAAAAACAAGTATTTATACTTAATAATACTACCAAACTAAGTTTTTATGTTACAAAATTTCAATTCTCACAACTGGGATTATCAGATTGAGATTTTCTATTACCTTAGTAAATGAAAAAAAGAAAATACCTAATAATATTCTCCCAAAACACGATCGAAGTATGGTTTTTCTTCTATTCAAGCCATACATTGATGTTGGATATCTTTCAAATGATTTGAATGTCGCTCAAACGACTTAGTTTAATGCGTTTGAGGTTCCACTTCTTACAATAATGTTTAAATTTCTTCCATTAAGTAATCGTAGGATACGTACTGAATCGGGATACGCATAAATATCGTAGGATATGCCATCGTATCGTAAGATTTTTATACAAAAAGGATACGGGATTGGATACGTATTGTTTTACTAAGGAGACTCGTAGGATACGTATCCTATACCGTAGGATTTTAACAACAATGGGTGGTCAGCGTTGTTGGCAAAACGACCCAAACTAAACGTTGAAAACTACATAGATACAATCTCTCAAAGGAACTAAATCATGACATCAATCAATTGCCATTAGAAATCCCAAATATATGTCAAACATCTAATATAAATCCAACTTTGGATTTCATTATGCTAATTGCTAAGAGGGTTTTTGGATTGTTCTTTTTCACATATTCACTTTTGGCTTTTTACCTTGAAGTTGTTTGGCTCACCACTTGTGGAATGCATTCCACCAAAATGAGTTTTGATTTTTGGTTGTAGAGAAGTAGGGGGAGATGAGCTTTTTGAATTCTCATTTTTCACTTTTCTCATTTTCGTTAACAATAGGATCCAATCCCACCCTTTCACAGAATGACACCTACAAATTCTACAAAACTTGTCCTGTTATATTATGTAGATAATGCTAGTCACTATAAAAGAGAATACCTTCCAAACTACCATGAGCCTTGCGCACAAATTGAAGTCAAAGGATTTGATAGCTTCCCGACATACAATACTTATGTGTTTGTTTTTATCTTCCGTTCATTTCCTTTTTTCCCTTTTTGGGTGAAGGATGGGTTTAACCATCAACAATTTAGAGGTCTTTTCCTAATTTGTATGGCCAGTTTGAAACCATTCTTTCATAATACAAAAAACAGTTGATGGGCAATAGTTGTAAGTAGCAATATCTTCCGGTTTCCTTCTAAGTGGGAATATCTTCTATTTAGAGACCAATAGACAATCAGGATCAAGACACTGGTTACATGCTACATGCAAGCCATAATCTTAGTGAGCTTTCAATCTGAGACTCAAAAGATTGTTAAATCATCGCTAGTGAAACGAAGAAGCCGAGAAAAAGGAAAGAAAATGATAAAGATAAAAGTATTTATCAGGTCGCTTTTTGTTTGTGTTTACCATTGATTTACTCTATGTTAATAACAAAAATGTAATCATGTGCAAGGGAAAAAGAGGTGCAAAAGAAGATGCCTCATACCTCTTGTTTCATAGAAATGGTTCCTTTGACCAACGAGCCTTCTGTGTCATCAACATCTTGTAAATGTGCAAAAATACACCTAACAAGTTCATGCATAGTGTGCCGAGCTATCCGCTGTAATAACTCGCCTTTTGTTCCTGCTTGATGGACAACACGGAAACAAGTGTTCACAATGGTGCAAACATGCTGATTACTCAGCATAACTGATGCTTTACTTTTCATGCAAGCCAGAAGAACCTGAAGTATCTTCATAAGGACTACTTCTTCTGATGCAGGGTCAGTCACCTCAAACCTACAGCTGGTCACAGCATCGACTACCAAATGCATAGCATCTTCGACATTAGCAGTATTTAGATCAAGAACATCAAGAGTTAAAATCTTGTGAACAGAAGACAAAGCAACACTGGTGATTGGTGCACCAGTTTCATCAGATCGAACTACATCCAAAAAGGGCTGGAGATAAATAGCAGGATTGATGGTATGCCACGGATGCTGCCATGAAAAAACTTGCTTCCGTAATGCCTTCAAAGACTGGATGAGAGAGTGCTCTAGTTGGTCATCACCAGACACATAACGACCTCCCCATCTCACATTCCTCCTCATGACAGCCAATACGGAACCTATTTCGGAGTTGATCATACATGCTAAAGCAGCTTTGTTTGAAGAAGTACACTCAGTGTCTTCTGGTTCTTCTTCAATTGACTTTATTCCAGGGTGTAGCTTTAGACGCCCCATGTTGAAATGTGTCAACAAAGAGCTGAAATTCAATCCCTCATAACCAACAGCTGTTTAGCAAACTGGACCTTGGCAACCCAAACACCCTTCACAGCCTACATAAATCCCCAAAAGATGTAATAAGAACACTGTGAACAAAGAACAATCCCATAAATGCGCAGGAACCAACATGACAGGGCAATTCAAACTATTCAGCAAACAAATTTAACACAGCCTGATAATCCCACTACTTGCACAGGATCATTGAAGCTAATACAAAGCTACATGTTAAACTTTCCTCACAACAGTAAATGTCATTAGCAAAACAGATCAACACCAGATACAGCCAAGTAGACATAACAGGAATGGGAATATAGGATCAAAACGGAAGCAAAGTATCAAAACCAAGGATACATATATCATTTCTTTTCTTAAGATAGATGATCCGATTTTTGCATATACAAATCTCCCATTAACAGTGCCGATATCAATTCCACAAAGTTACCGGGGAAAAAAGAAAAAGATCGATTCCACAAAGTTGGACGAAATACTTATAAAAGTTTGTCAGACCCATCTGGCCAGGTTGAAAAACCGTGTAGAAATCATTGAAATGGATGCGGTCTACCCCAACGTAAGGACATTTCTCCTAAGCACGTCCGCATGTGAACGAGTATCTTATTCATATGCTGAATCCAAGCACATTGCAAGGGCTGCAAACCCAATCGTGGGGACGGCCAAGCTTTGGGCTACCAACACTAGCGAAACACTCCCCAACCTTCACAAATTATTACACAGAATGCAGACTACCAATGTTCCCAATCGACTACATTGTCAAGTACAAGACACATACACATTCTCTCCTTCATTCCTAAATGAGAGTTTATGGGATTTCATGTCATATAGCTCTACTTGTTCTTTCAAGAGGTAACTACAACTCAATGATCTGGACCTCTATCGCATCCTCCTATACAAATAAGCAGAAAAAATATGCACCCGCATACAGATATCCACATTCTGCTCAATATATACTTAACATTCACATGGGTTTTTCGTTGCGATTTTCACTGTGAGTGAGAGAAAGAGAGGATACATAGGGCAGAAAATGGTTGACACATTCAACTAGTACCTAGGTGGTGCTGTGGTGTTGGCTTGTCCTTCCGAACAGTAGCTATGGCTCAAACCGGACATTCCACAGCGGGTTGGGAGCCCATATGGTCACGCCCAAGAGGGGTTGCTACGCTGGTTGCCCCCTCCCACCTTTTTGCTGTTCAAAAAAAGAAAGAAAAAAAAAATCCTTCGTTCAAGCTAGAAGGAGAGAAACAGAGAACTCCCTCTGAGCTAAAAAATATGGCAGACTGGGGAGAACCACCAAACAAGCCCTAATACCCGAATACCCAATGATAAATTCTTGAACAAGGAAATGGAAAGAGAAACGGAAACAAGCCAATTGCAATTCCAATGCTTTTATGTTCTGGTAAGTAATTTTCTTGTTAGAAAACATCAACCATAAAGAAGGCAAGGGATTGCCTTAAACCCCAAACAACACTAACACACAAACCAGAAGCAACAAAGACCCAAACTCCTACCAACTCAAATAAAGCAGACCTAACATAAAACTGAAAACTATGTACTCCCTCCGTCCCATTTTAAGAGTCCTCTACGGGGAATCGAGCTTTTTAAGAAGTTAAAATTATTGCTTTAGATTTCAAAAATTAACCTTCAAAATTGTGAAGTTAGCTTAATATATTTAAACTGAAAAACGTTATAAATAAATAGATAATGGACAAACTAATTGGGATGGAAAGAGTACCTTTTAAGGGTAAAACTGGAAGTTTTGGCATGTTTTTAGAAAGGGGACATTTGTTTTGGGACATTCCAAAATAGAAAGAGAGACATTTAAATTCGGATGGAGGGAGTACATAATTGGATATTCCAAAGCTCCACTATCCTCAGCCTTTTAGGAATATTCTTAACATTCTTCCAAGAACTCAAACATGCTCTAAAATCTACAATTTCTCAAAACTACCTCCTTAACCCCTTGCTTAACCTTTAAATATTATGGCATTTCTGATGCAGTTCTAATGTTCTTATTGATTCAATGGAAATTGCTGCAAATGAGTATAGAATTCCACTCAAGTAAGGGAATGGAACAAAAGTAAAGAAAAATGACAACAATTCTCCACACCCTTTCGTGTAGAGAATTGATCAGATGCCTTAGCCTCTCTCCCTCTTCTCTCCTCTCACTTTATAACTAAGTGACGACGACTCCTACTATTCACTAAAAAGTAATAACACCAATCAAACGAAACAGTCTAAGCACAGATTAAACCCACAGACCGATCGTTGACAGGGGAGACATTGAGTTTGAGAGTTGATACAGACAGTGAGAGAGGTTAGTGTACACGAAAATGTAGCTCAAATTATGAACTGAATTGAAAAACCCTAATACTTGTGCACCGAAAAGTTTCAAACTAACCAGATTAGAAATCAAGATGTGCACCTTAGCTTGGCAAGAGTTGGAGTGGATTCAAACGCCCAGTCGATTGCAGATGAGAGAGAGAGAGAGAGAAATGTCTTAACCGGGCGTGCACACGCTAAAGATAGCCGGGTCGGGTCTAATCTACCTTTGAGTTCAAGAGCTTTTTTTTTTGGAATGAGGGCAAGAGGGTAACTCCACCCAGGCACTCACATAGGGAATTGCTGACTAGGGAGGGTTGGACCTCTGGTATAGAACCATTGGTAGATTAGACCCGACCCGGCTACCATTCCGAAGCATCAGTGTGGCTCTTGGACTTATGTCAGTCGAGCTCGTTCCCATATAATGGTTTGGGTGATGTGTGAGTTCAAGAGTATTTAGTTGGGTAAATTACACTAACATCTTTTGAAAGTTTTGAAAATTTTTACGTCTTGTTTGTTAGCAGGATTGTTATGTCACACCCCTTCAACTTTTACGGCTCATTTGTTAGCATCTTCTGGGTAAATTACAATCCACATCAGGTTTTTCATGGAATCAAAAAATTCATCGGTGATGTCACGTACGTTTAACTTTTGCAGATCGTTTGTTAGTGGGATATGTTTTTTAGTCAAGCGGGATATATTTTTGGAGTTACTCCTGCTTGGTTTACTTTGTTTTTTTTAAAATGGGATACGAGGAAGCGTATAATAAACAATTACATGACATTCTTATTTTGCCCTAAAACAAAAAAACTCCTAAAATACTCATGTGTTACTTTTTGTCACTTTTCCCTTTGATCTCTCTCTGGTACGCCAATCAAAACCAAGTTTCCTGCCACTTTCCCAAGTGTTGACACTGGATTTCGTCCCACCCCTATTTATCAAAACAAACTAATGACGTCGACACAAAAAGGAAGGAGACGTTGAATCATTAGAAATCAGAAAAAGCCTTACTGTGTAAAACATGCGATTTTTCCGGTAAAGGTAAACCAGCACGGTACAAAGTGCTGGTGCTGCGGTAAGTCAACCATCAAATTCAAAATATCAATAAAGATCTAACATTTGCATGTTGGTTCGCAAAAGGTTGAAGATCACGAAGAACACATGATGATGTGACAGCGTTTTGAGGGTTTTTTCTTAAAAACCCAGAACCTTTTTGCGTGTACTAAAAACAAGCAAAAACCAAAGAGAACAAGAACAAAAGTGAATACCTGTGTGGATTGAAGGGAGCTTTCGAGCTTTCTAAGTGAGATCGGCGATCTGAGCAGCAAGGTGGAGCGATGAGATGATCTCGAGAAAAACTCAGAGGAAGCAAGAGTGTTTTCTCCCCCCTTTCAACCCTATTTATAAGGGGCTAAGGGATGTCAAAAGGCGCACGGGAAATGAAGCGACGCCGCTTGAATTTAAAACGGCAAAGGTACGGACTAATCGGGTTGCGACACGTGGCGTAAAAGTGGAAGGGCCCATGTGGGTCTGTCAGCGAACCATCACATTGTGTCCCCTCCGTTAAGAACGTGACACGTGGAAAGAGATAAACACGAGTAAATCGATAGCGACAGCTATGGTTTAGGTGCATTCGGCCAAATCTTGGTTCAACTCCCCGACTTGGTAGACGAAGAGTTGGGGGGCTATTGTGGGGGCCGAATATAGTCGTTGGCACTTATGGGCGAGAGGCCGTATGTTTATAAGTCCATGGGCCATCATTCCCGTATAGGCCGAAGGATGAAGTCCAAGGACTATATGAGGTTGTATGTTTAAAGTACCAACACTCCGTCACGGGCTCCGTTATGGCCGAAGGACGCAACGGCGTATCTCCGGATCAAGGAATAAGCAACTCGGGCTAGGGAGTATCTGGGCGGGGTGGTGCACCCCGACCCATGAGCTGGCCCAAACGGGTCAAGAGGCGGTTATAAGGAGCACGTGTCGTGGGTCACCTGGCATTGGGAAAGGGGCTTCTAGAAGCCTCTAGATGACCACGTGGCGCCCCATTATAGGCCATGTCACGTGACCGGGAACATCACTAGTGATGTCACAAGACTTGGAAAGCAAGTACATAGAGACCTATAAATACCAAGGGATAAACCCTAGAGGTACACACACAATCTGAGATCTACTACTTTTTTGTACTCTCTTTCTATACTAACTTGATCGTCGGAGTGTCCTTAGCAAGAGGCCCAAGTGACACTAATCTGTGCCTTTTGGTGCAGGATCAATTGGTAGAAGGGAAGAGTGTATCATTAGGAAGTAGGCTTTCCTCACTGAATCTTCCCACCACACAAGAGCTCTACCTCATAAGCTAACCACCACTTGCATATAATATATGAGGCACTTAACTAAGCAAGATATTAGGTTTGTGTAATCTTTTTTTTTATATGTTTTTTCTTGGGTATCTCTAGCTAGAACAATTTGTTCTATAAGATCCACTTCTATTCTTTTCAATACCTTTATTACCATAAAGGTTAAAAGAAACTACATATATTACACAAACCCCCAACTACAAATGATACAATTCCCAACTTCATCATATGGGATTTCCTCATCCCAACAACATAGAAATTTTATTAATCAAAGTAAGATGATACGATGATTAAAAGGAACCAACATGAAGGCATCACAATGCGTGAGAACATTCAAACTATATATGTTGGCACCAGAACACGCGATAATCATAAGACAATACAAATTGTTCATAAGACATCAACCAAGCGTAAAATAAAGCTAAACAATACATCATTACAATCCACAAAAAGGCAAGCAGCCAAAACACCCGGACAGAACCAATAAATACAAAGCGCAGAGCAGTAGTGAAGATGTGAGCAGTGGATCCCAAAAGGTGAAGAACCAGAATCAAGGCAGTAATGGAGTATCAAATTTTGGCAAAAAAAAAGAAACAAATGATACAATTCCCATACATTTTATACAAATGAGTACAATTTGGGACGGAAGAAGTATTGTTTTGAGTTGTAGCTCAAATTATCTGCATCCATCATATTGTCTTCTTTATACAAATAAATATATATATGCATAAATATCTGTTTATTAATTATTTATTTTACACTGCCACTATCTAGTTCTCCCTCCATATGTATAAAAAAAAGAGTTGCAGCTATAGATAAATAAATAAATTCATAGCACTTATACAACGAGGCCAAAAAAATAAAAAAACACACACAAGGGACACAAATGGCCTTCTAGTAGTAGAGGATTTACAGGACCATGCCCTGCTCCAAAGAAGATATAGTTCCAGGACTCAGCAGAGGGAAGGACCACCACAGATGGGATGTCGATGGTGGCGACACACCGAATCCCATCGGACTCGCTGTCGATGCAAAACCGTCTGCTGATTGCTTCCATGGCTGTATCATCTCAACTTCCTCGCTCATCAACTCTCGGTGAGTGGTACTAGACACTGGCACTGTCGTGACAACGGCCGGCAACGGAAGGAGCTCCAGAGTTGTTGTTGATTCTTTACCCGTATCAACCATTTTGGTGGTTGGGAGACTAAGCGGGGGAGGAGCGATGGTCTCGAGGCGTCGGGGTTGCAACTCGGGTGCAGCAGTTAGCTTCTGAACTAGTTGCTTGAAGTTTGAGGCATCCACCTTGTAGACTCTAGGTCGAGTCTGTGGCATCGGTGCGATGGGCATCTTCGTTATCTTTGTTGAAACCTTGCGAACAGAATGGAGCGAGGATTGAAAATGCGGCGCTGGTGGTTTGAAATTATTGTTGTGTTCACGTGGGCATGAAAAAGGATTGGTGGTGGTGGTGGAGGAAGAAGAGTATGATGGGGATACCATTGCAATGGGAACGTCTACTTTTATGTTAATTTATGAATTACGTGCAACTTTTGTATTATGTGATGAGAACACACCAAATGTATATACTTTCAGTCCTTATATATAGATTGTGAGGGAGGGTGACGCAGAGAGAGAGTGTGCGCAAAGGAAATAGTAAGTGAGAGGGAATGTATTGGAGGTAACATAAAATCATATGCTCCGCCTCAAGGTTGGTCCGGTCGATTGGTGGGTTTATTTCCGACACTATTTATAAGGTGATTTTGAGGATCAAACTGTTCTTTTTTATGAATTCTCTAGTTCAGCGTGGACCACGTGGATAGTCTACTCATGATTGGATCGGGAAGCAATTAGTTGGAATGCATGTTAGCTAAACCGAACGCTTAAAAAAAAGAAATTCAAATACTTCTGGTATTATTTTTGTCAATAAGCCGTCGGCTATGAAAGTTTGCTTGGGTTGCAACATAGCATGGTCAAAAAGCTGAAAGTTTGACCCTTTCATTTTGGCTTATAAACTAAGCCAATCTATTACTTTTTCTTCCTTTTGATGTTGAAATTTTCTACAGTGTCAGTCTGTTCACTACCAAAAATAGTCACCACAGAACACCATTGTTGACACGTACACACCCACGTACTACACACATACCCACGTACTACACACATATCAACATAATTACGTAAATACCCAAAAAAAAAATTCATAAAATCATCTAGAAAATGCATCCAATAAGGGTGGATTTTACCCGTTAATTGGATGTATTTTTTGGGTGATTTTATGAGATTTTTTTTCTGGTACCAAACACTTTCCCTAATCTCACACACATAAATACATCAACATATATTATATATCACACACTCATAAATGTATATACATATCCAGTTAAGTATGACTAAAATCAGTTATAGGCAAATCAAGATAATGTAGAAACGAACCAAGGAACACCTATTTTAGCACAAGGTTGTCATCCGGTTGGGGTGAAACCTGGCCAGCACAACCCATACTCTTAAAGTCATCACTCAAGACCACCATTTTGGCACAATAAGTCTGCTTTCACACCCTCTCACTCACACTCCATTGTGTGAGGTCTATTCTGAGGTCTCACACGAATGATTGGAATTGCTCAATTTGTTAAGAATATTTGTTTAAGGGTTCTTGAAAAAAATCAGCTCAGTGCATGAAATATCGGTAAAGGTTTGATTACTTTGTTAAAGTCTTGGCCCGTTCGATCTAGGTACTGAAGCTTAAACGAATCAATTGAGCCTTCACCAGTATCTGACTGAGCTGATTTTTCACAAAGACCATTAGAAAAATATTCTAAACAAATTAAGCGATTCTGATCATTCGTGTGAGATCCCAAGATGGATCCCGCACAATGGGGTGTGAACAAGATGGTGTGAGAGTAGACTTATATATTGATTTTAGCAACTCAACTGTCTTCAAAGTGGGCCAATTTGGTCAGTTATTTTATATGTATACCACCTTATATTAAGGCATCTCTATAGCGACAATTCAAATTCGTCAATACATTTGTAAAATTTTGGTCAACAACATTAAATGCTACAGATACTAACATCATTATTATATCAAATCTTAAAAGCAGTCCTCTAGTTCATTAATCAAAATTAATATTTGGCTGGCTGTCTTCTCGATCTTATTGACTTCCATGGCTGTTCTTCATGAAATAATTGCTTCTCAGATCAATTTTGATAGTTCAGTGACAAGGAGAATGTCTCATGCTATATGTACACCACATATGCACACCAATGTAATGTATAGCAGATTAGGAGAAGTCCATTTTTTAGGTGAGCCACACATTGAATTTCTCCTCATCTGTCACTTCACCTTTGTGTACGTATGTGGTGTGCATAAGTGGTATACCATTCATTTTCATTTATATTTGTTTGTACTTAGTTTTTTTTTTTTTTTTTGTCAAAAATATGGATTAATGATTCGTCTCAAGTATAAAACGAATTAGCAAAGTATACAATATGGACTGAAGACAATAATTTGAACGTTTTGGTATTTAATAGTAAAAAAATAGTTTTTGAAGATATTTTGTTTGACCCTTTTAGGTAGATTCATCTCATCAAAACAATGATTAATTCAAAACACTAAATGCAAATCCAGCAATATTTTAGAAAAGACAAAAAAATATCGAAAATAAAATTTAGGCCAAAGTGCTCTGAATACTATTAGCGGAATAATTATTCTTCAATAAATAACTACGTAAGATAAAAATATTTTCCTTCACTGCAAATTACTAGAACACAAACAGCATATTCATTACATAGATCTAATATAAATATGGACACTGTAACATTACATGTATTTACATTTTGAAGGTTTTGCACGATAATTTCGTTACCAATCTTTATCAATTGATTTTCCTTTTGCGTGTGGAAAAGGCTGTGGAAAAAGCTATAGGAATTAGTCTGATGTGCACATAAGTTAACTTGAGACACCCTGTAATACAAAAAAAATTGTTCCTCTACATATATTTCTATGCAGTATGAATAGATTTTCTGTAGCATTTTCTACTTATGATTTCATTGTAAAATGGAGGCATATTTCAAGTTTGTAACTGTCAACAGCATCCACAGATTATACAACGACTATTGGCTTGCCAAACTTTTTATCAAACTATAAAGTTTTCCCGTAATTTCTAATTACCTCAATTTGTGAGTAACATGTGTACTTATATGGTTCATGTTATGTCACCTCATGAAAATCGTAACATTTTTTTAGTGTCTCATAAATTTTATATTGAAAACTCGTAACTTTTCAGAAATATGATTCATAATATTTTAGTGCGTCTCGTAACTTTTATACAAAAAAAATCGTGACTTTTTATTAATAAGAGGTAACTGATTCGCACTAATATTTTTAGAGAAGCGTATAATACATACCCAAATAAAAAGTATTATAGCGTTTCCCATATAACACTACCCCGCCCTAGCAAATAAAAGTCATTGACAAAGACCCAGTGCATAGACACGTTATTAAGTACAGATGACAATACTACATGAACTCTCTCCGTTGGGAGGGAGATGAAACGGTGTGGGCTTGTTAAATTTTTTTTTTTTATATAGTTTAAGTATTCGCTCCGTCTGGATTTGTTAATTTTATTTTGAGAGTTCACGTCACTTATTAAATTATTATATCTTATAATTTATAATATTTTATGTAATTTTAAAAACATTGTCCTATAGAATTAATCGAGATCTATCAAACAAGATCTATATTGTATCCGATTGGAATAGAATGAGAGACAAACAATTACTATAAACAAATTTTGTATCCGGTTAGAATAGAACGAGGGACAAACAAATCCGGATGGAGAGAGTAATATTGTTGCTAACCTTACAAATAGAAAATAATTGTGTGATTTTAGGATGCTGTTACATTGTGTTTTAACGCCTTTCTCCATCACATATTCGTATTCATGTAAGACTCAGTTATAAATGTATGATTTTCACCTAGATATATTATGAAGAAGGATGGTGCTCCACAACCACTAAATAATTACTACAAATTATGTTGACCAAGCCTTCATTCACTCAATTTTAACATCAAACTATAACGTGTTTACACCGTAACGACCCGGATTTTTCCAGATATAAAACTCCAAAATACACTATATTTTTATACACTTTCAGACCTATTTTAATTTCTTCGAAATACAATTCTCATCTAAGCCTCAATAATTACAAAAGTAAACGATAACTCTACAACCTCAAATTGAGTATTACAATAATTTCTTTAATATGTCTCTAGACAAAATTATGCTCAAAATTATGATCAAAATCATCCTTCACTAAGCCGGCTCCACACCTGAAAAATAAAATCATTGGGAAGTATACGATATGAGAATAATAACAATGCTCATACTCAAGTGGAATCAATAAACGACGACTACCAAGCCAAAGTGAACAAATCACAAGGGACCTCCTATCCGACCCTTCTTAGTACATGATGATCAATGACCCCCCTCACTCGTCTCACCAAGCCTAGCTACCTGGCTTATTTAGGGTATTGGCCAAGCTGTAGGCAAGATCACTCAATAACTGTACTAAATAGTTCGATGGCGTGCACTTAAGCCAACAATATCATAACAAATAACAAATATTCCACTATGAACAAAATTCCATAGGATTGAACAAATAGCACGAGACATTCAAATGGAGTACGAAGTAATAGAAAGAAAAGAATTCAAGAAATGGGAAACATAACGTATTACTCCCCGTGTTACCTAAAAACACGATCGTGGCCAGTGAATATGTTAATATCATCGTCAGTAACGTCCTAGATATCCTCTTAATCGTCCTTAGGCTCACCATTGGATCAAACCTTCCACCTCAAATCCCTTAAAATAATTTGCTACATTTGGGCCTAAATAGCCACAGACTAAACTCTCACTGTGAAGTATTGAAGTATCATGACATGAAGCAACTCAATTCTTCTTTTTCATTTTTTTTTTCAATACCAAATTAGCACTGCTCTCCTTGATTCATACGAAAGACCCAGGCTATTTATACAAAAACTTCCTCTTGTTTAATACCTCGTGCATTTATTCACACCAACCCTTTTCCCACACAACATTCCACCGTATATCATCACATGCACTCGCACAAGCCCATCTCTTCAATCTCACATCCGGATATCTCTCTCCAATCACTTCTCCACTGACAAAACCACATGCAAATACTCTTCTTTACTAAGCCCATTCAATTCCATCTTTTCCTCTTCAATAAGGCGTGCATGCATTGCACCACTCTCTGACTGTCATCCGAAAAAACTAGGGAACAACAAAATTTAACAAGCAGAAAGCAACTAAATTCTTTTCCAAGGAAATTAGAAGCTTCGAAAAATGAATTTTTTTCTATTTCTGTTTTGATTTTGGCCCCACAATCAACGTGTATTCGTTTACTTACTTGGTGGGTAATGGGAGTCAAACATTTCTTTGGTTGGACAATTGGCATCCTTTGGGGCCATTGTTTGCCAAGTTTGGTTCAAGGGTTTTCTGTAACCTTGGGCGCAACATGCTTGCTAAAGTTGCATCTATTATTGGTGAGAATCAACAATGGCATTGGCCTAGGCAGAGAAATGCCGTGACCAGGGAGATCATGGCGAATACTCCAGTTTCTTTCCTTCCCAACATGGGCCAGGAAGATTCCATAGTCTGGAACTTGGAATCTAATGGCAGGTTTTCTATTTTTTTCTGCATGAAACACATTTAGAAGTCCTAAGCCGGTGGTTCCATGGGCCAAAGTAATTTGGTTCAAGCATGTTGTTTCTAGGTGGTAGATCTTTGAATGGTTGGTAGTGTTAGGAAGGTTGTCCATTTTGGATCGATTGCAGCAGTGGGGGATTGTGTCGGATGGCCAATGTATGCTATGTGCAGCTGCTATGGAGTCTCATGAGCACTTGTTTTTCCAGTGCTCCTATTCTTCTCAGCTTTGGAGGGCTTTACAAGTCGAGTTGTGTCCCCCGTGTCCTGTAAATGCATTACCCCAGGTGTTGGGGTGGATGGTTCAATATCAAAGTGGGTCTCAATTCTTGTGTATGGTGTCTAAAGTGGTTTTGGCGGCAGCAATCTACCAGGTTTGGGGGGAACGAAATCGCCGGATTTTTTCACATTGTAGTGTTGATGTGCAAATGCTGGAAGGATCATCTAGTTATGGATGTCAGGGCTTGTGTTTGTGCTTGGAGAGGCATTCGAAGAACATGTCCTAATCTCTCTCTTTGCTCTCTTTGGAGGTTATCGGATAGAATTTTTGCAAATCATTGATGGAGGGATAGGTGGCGTTCTGTTGTGATTGTTGGGTTCCTTGGCTGCAAATTTGGTGTCTTCTTGTAAAAGAGCTAGTGGTAGTTTCTCTGTTTTCTTTTCAATTTGGTTATTGATTATCTGGGGTATGCCCCTTTGATTTTGTTTTTTTGGTGGTTTTAATAAAAGCTTTACTTACCTAAAAAAAAAAAGATTTGCCCGACGCAGACAACACAGGCTAGGTTAAATGAAAAAAAAAAATTTATTCTTTCTAGATAAAATAATGAGTTAGAGCATCTCCAATCCACTTCTTACAATTGGCTTCTAAATTGACTATTTAATTTTTTTTAAATTTTTTTTGTTGTTGTCAAACTACAGAACTTTCATTGACGTAAGAGATCATATATCTAATCGGGCCACCGTCCCTCCCAAGAGGAGAATGAAGCCACAAGGAGGCCTAAGCAAGAACCAGATTCAGGACCTCACACAAAACAGGAGCAACAATGCGGCAAATAATTACCGCTACAACTAAAACCACTACAACCTCCCAAATTATCCTTGAAGGGATGAAAAAGGCCCACAGGGGGAGAAAAAACCAACAAACAGACTCTTAAAATCGACACATAAGCAAAAGTTGGGTCTAATTTTGTGTGCCTAAGGGACTTGCTAATTAATTAGGAATGGCAGGCAGGGTTGCAAAAGAACTGAGCTACTCGGGAGCAATTTGTGGCTTGGTTCGGCTCGATAAGTAATTGAGCTGAGCTTGAGCTCAATTTTTCAGGCTCTTTTAGTTAACAAGCTCGGTTAGGCTCGCAAAAGCTAGGCTCAATTGTATAGGCTTAGCTCGTTTAAGGAGGTTTCTTAAGTAAATTATCCTGGCTCGGTTCATTAAGTGCTCAGCTCGTTTATGACCTAGCCAAACTCGAGCTCAATTTTTCAGTTTGTTTACTTAATTAACGAGCCGAACTTGAATACTACAAAGCTCGGCTCGTTTGCACCCCTAGTGGCAGGTACTGCCATTGACTCTCCAAGATTAGCTCTTAAAAGTGTGTCCTATATATAGTTGATTTATGCAACAAAATAATGTGTGCGGGTCCCTATTACCCCTCTATATTCTCCTCCTCTCTTTCTTTCTCTTCTTTTCACTCCTAACTCACTCCCTAAACTTAGCACACCAACTAGGAACCAATCTTGGGAGCCTATCAAGTCACTATGAGCTAAAATCAGGGACTCTGATGTTTCTTAAGGGACGACAGGCCTTGCAAACATGATCTTAGCCTTCCATCTCTACAATCAACGGTTCAGATTCATTGTTGCTTTTTTTCCGGCACTACAATGAAAACTACCTATGGCGACAAAATCTGGCGACAAAATTCAATTTTCCTCGCTAAATGGGTCTTTTGGCGAGGAAATCGGATTTGTTGGCAAATAGGAACTTTTGGCGAGGAAATCAGCTTTTGTCGCCAAATGGGTATCCTTTGGGAAGGAAATGCATATATTCCTCGCAAAAAGCTGCTCTTTTGCGATGAAATTATCTTTCCTTTCCAAAAAAGTTAGGTTTGGCAAGAAAATAAATATTTCGTCACAAAAAAGCAGCTTTTCACGAGGAAAATCATATTTCATCGCCAAAAGGTACTCATTGGTGATACAATTTGTATTTCCTTGCCACTTCTAATAATTAATTTTTATTTTCAACTGATCATGTCAACCCATGATTGATCGCGTTCTTCTTCAATCCATGATCGGATGGTGCTATTTTAAAATAAATTATACATCTATATCTATTATACATAGAATACTTAAAAATTATTGAAAAAATGCCAATGATTCTAATTGTGCAATATTATCAACTATTTTTAAAGTGACTCAGTATTGGATGGAGTGATTTGGAGGGATCTGGGGGCCCTGTAGTGAGGGCACTCACTACGGGGTGTAGTGAGCAACAATGACTGTTAGATTCGGCAATTAATGGTTCAGATTTATAATAAAACTCTTCCATGTAAGAGACGATTCTTACATGGAAGAGTTTATTTTAAATCTGGACCATTGATTACCACATCGAACAGCCACCGTTGCTCACTACAGCCTGTAGTGAGTTTGGCTCACTACAAGGCCCCCGATTCCAATTTGGAGTTCGAGTAGGAGCAACTTCAAATTTGAAATTTATTTTGCAGTTTGGTCACTTTTGAGATTTATGCACTTAGTTGTTGTTTATGTTGGCGATTTATTTAAGAAATAAATTAAATTGTACCTCTAATTAACATAAAATTCATGCTTTAAAGTAAAATTCTAACAATCAATTACAATAATAGATTTAGCATCGACCTAAGTGATTTTGGGATGTTTCATTACCACTAATTAAATTAAACTTTAAGGTCAAATACAATTCAGTAACATATTCTAAGATAATCAATATGGTTAGCTTTCCTCGAAAAAATGGTGCCCATTGGCAATGAAATTTGTATTTCCTTCATCAAGGAGAGGAACTCGTAGGCCTCTGTCCATTCTGTCAAAGCGAGGTAGAATCTGCAGCCCATCTCTTACTTCTCTGTCCAATTTCTTGGAGAACATGGTCTTTTATTATGCAATGGTGGAACATTAAATGGGTATGTCCTTCAAATATTTACGATTTGTTGTGTTGGTGGTCTTTTCCAGTTTAATAGTGTGGAAAAAACCTGTTGGGAGATAAGTTTTTATGCAGTGCTATGGTCCCTATGGTTAGAAAGAAATAGCATTATTTTCAAAAATAAGCCTCTTGATGAAGAATCCCTTGTTGATAATTGCAAAAGTTTGATAGCAATATGGACAAAGACATGTTTTGATCTCAGAGTATATTCTGTTGAGGATTTCAAGCGATGCCTATATGGAATTAGGAAGTTAAAACTTCCAAAACTGAAGGATTTTTGATCTGCCCCGTGGGCTCCTTATGAGGTTCTCACTATCTGCTGGTGTTCCTGTTTTCTGTGTTTGGTTTGAGCCCAAAGACTATGAAGGATATGTTCAGTGGTTTGAAAGTTATCAAAGAGATCATGATGTGTTTTGCTGATCCTTGTGGTGGTCTGGAATATGGTAGAGGGTGTCGTCTGTGATGTCTTTGCTGATCTCTGTGAAGCTGTGAAGCTATGGGAAGAATGTCATCAAGGAGGGTTTCTGAATCATAGCCTGAGCTTTCTTGTTTGATTATGTTTTTTGATGTTCAGGACATGTTATTAGCTCTAGTTTTCTGGATTGTATATGGCTGTGTTGCTACCTTACCAACGCGCTGTGTGTTTTTTCCTTTTGGGCCATTGGCAGGCATATGATTGTCGATCCCGGGATTGCCAACCTAGTTGGGATGCTCGGTTTTCGAAGTGATGCCGTTACATGCTTTTGGTCCTTTTAGTCATTGTAATTTGTTTCCAATGATTAATAAATTCCTTTTGCCGATCAAAAAAAATATATATATATATATAGTTTATTTTCTGTTGTCGCTTTTGATTTTTATGTACTTAATATACTTTTTGTTGATGTTGGCATTTTATTTAAAAAATAAATTGAACTTTACCTATAATTATCAAATCTAGCTTTAAAGTAGATTTGTACAAATCACAATTATGAATTTAGTGTCCACCTAAGCAATTTTGTATTGTTTAATTTTCACTAGTTAAGTTAAACTCTGAGATAAAGTACAATTCAATATCTTATTGCATTTCTTTTTAGTAATTAGTGGTTTTGACGAGCTGAATTTAAAATGTAAAAAAAATTATGAAAAGAAACAAAAGAAAATCACTAAAAACGGAAAAAGTTCAGAAATTATGTAATCATGAGGTTAGCTTATGTTAATTTTTTAAACTTCGATCCAGAGTTTAAACACTGTTTTGATTTCTCTCTTCGATACAAATAATCAAATGAAAATAGAAAAAAATATAAACAAAAAAAGAAAAATATTATTCGCTCGGTAACTACAACATTCTCCAATCTAACAAAACTAGAACATTAAAAAAATATTATTAGTCCAACAAAAATTATTTTCAGAAACCCATAGGGCATTGAACATGTTTAGCGAAAAACATATGTTGTAGTGCCAAAAAAAACTCGAAAACACATGGGCACAATGTTTAAGAAACTTATATGTAACGCCCCAAAAATTTGGGCACGTTAAATAATATTGCAATTAATAAATAAAAGTCATAATATAAAATTTAATACAATAAAGTCTGTCTCCATAAGCTAATAATATTACAACCGGGTCGGGTCTAGTGCTCTGTCTACCCCTGCGCCTAGTTGTCTCCCAAGTTGGTAGCACCGTCGACTTCATATGCCTCCTGCCCGAAGAATGCCTCCTGTGTTCATCCCGATACATTGGCATAATACGTCAGCGTCGCATAGCAACATCGTTATGCCAGGGTTACACAAGTGCAACACCATGAGCAACAGGGCCCAGTAGACTACACTACCCAATCCTTAACTAGCAATTCTAGAACAATATGATCATGACAAGTAATGCAGACTTGTTAACAGGAAAATATCATGAGTGCAATATGTGGTGTCAATGCAGATCAGAGTAAATCAAGCGCAATAAAACAGTGATCAGAGTAAATCAAGCACAATAAAACAGTGTCTCTGTATCATCTTTCCAGTGTCAGCATTCTTCTTCAAATTTCAATCATGTCAGTATCTCACACCACTTGAAAGTTATTGGTCCGTTTTCGTCTCCTTTCAATTGATGGCATCAACCTTTCCACTCGAGGCCCCGACCGCCTTGCATCACCGAACTTAACAGCATGTTTGCAAGGTTTGTCTGCCCTGCGACTCACACGACACTGTCCCAGCCGTCTTATATCACTGAACTCAACCAGTCTGTTTATAAGGTCCGTTTACCGTGTGTTGTGCACTCTTAGCCCAAACCACCAAGTCCTCCCGCAAAGTTGGGGTGGCGCTCTAGCTGCACTACCATATCCATTCCATTTCATTTCTTTTCTTTTCATTTCAAAACACATTTTCATTCTCATCTCTATTTCTCGTCATTTTTTTTGGAAGGCAAAAAAGATTTTATTAATCAAATATCGAAGATACAAGATCAAATATCTCTATTTCTCGTCATTGCTATCATTTTCTCGTAAAACGTGTCGTGTCAATAACCGTATCGTGACGTGATCATGCGGTATGCTCAATCATGCTCAAAACGTGTCAATGCAATATTTCTCGATAAACGCGTCACATAAAACAACGGCTTCTCTACGCGAAAAATGCCACATAAAATAACGGCTTTTGTACGTGCTATCTTTTCCAAAACAGTCTAGGTTTATCAGAAATTCATTACTAATTGTTTACGAAATCATTTCAAAACTTTTAATTTTCTTTGGTGACTTTCTTTAGACAGATGAGATAACCAGGAGAGTCCCAGCCCGGATGGTCAGAAAAGTCCAATTAGAATCACTATTCCTTTCTTAGACAACGCGAAGCTTGTCCTTTTGACAGACCCTCAAGGGTGTTAGCCTTGGTTTATCTCACAGTCTAAGTACCGGTCAAAACATTTACTTGTTACTTTTAAGAAAAGTTAGTCGTTTCCATTTTCCGAAAAATAGTCGAGCATTATAACTGCGTAATTTTGAAAAGTCGATTTTCAATTGGGCATTGTAACTACGTATTTTTTTGAAAAGTCTAACTCAACTCGGATATAGTAACGACTACGCATGATTACGAAAAAGTTACTTTTAGTCATGCACACTTTCTACCGTAATCTTTCTAGAACTTGACTAGCTTTCCAAAAAAATGTTAAGTAAACAACTTTAAGGAACTTTTTAGAAGTAAATCATGCTTAAACTTAATATAAATAATCTACTAATTAAAAATAGAAAAGCTACTTAATGTTAGGGCAAGTAATCTACCTTGTTTTCTGGTGATTTGCCGGAAGCCGAGCAAGCTAGGTAGGATTTCCAGTGTGCTACAAACTCTTAAACTTCTAACTTTCTTACTACTTCTAAGATTGGTGGGTGGTTTTAGGTGGAGGAGTGAGGTGGTTTTTAGTGGTGGTAGAGGAAGAACAAGTAAGAAAGCACAGGAACTTGGAAAGGAAAGTGAGAGCTCTTTGTTGGGTGTGAGAAAACAAGTGAATGCATGGGGTATTTATAGGCAAAATGGTGAGCCTCTCCCCCTCTCAAGCAGGCCCGGTGCTTGACCGAAATCCTATACCTAAATTAATAGGTTGCCCCAAGCGTAGGGCTGAGACCGGTGTAGCATAATACCCAGTAAGACCGGAATCGAATCCACAGGGACGGTGGAGAGTGCTTAACTAAAAACTCGGGTTGTAAGATTTAAAAACAGCTCTTAGGTAGCCACCCCTTGTAATTGGATGGGAGAATCAACTAAACTAAAGAGAATTTGGTTTTGCTTAAACTATTTAAAAGCAAGTACGGTCGTAGGGTTCATAACACCAGTGACCAAGCCCAGACAGTTCCGCTCCATTCGGTGTTCTAAAAACGTTTGATTTTAGAGAGAAAAAGGTACCCCGAAAGATGCGAATCCTCGTGGTCGCCGTTTACCCATGTTCAGCGAAGAACGAGTTTTGGTCCCCCGTTCCCCGCATTACATGGGCTCCGACAATGCCCGGATACGTCCAACGAAAGCTCTTTAATAACCTAAAATTGCCTTTTCCGTTATTAATTCTGGAAACAGAAGCGAGAACATACCCGGGCCTGACCACGGTGTGTTAATCACCCCGCGACCATACCTATGAAACTACTCACTCATATTAACTTGAATAAACAACAAGATTTCAAAACAAAACATGCTCGTATAACTCAGAAGAGGATTAAACTACAAGATCAACCAAAAACTGAGATTAATGTAAACTAGAAAGAATTACCGGAAACAATACTTGGATCTTCGAGACAAAACTTCAAAAACTCCAATCGAAAGAACTCCGGAAAAAGAAAGAATGAAAATCTCTACAAAGGAAACAAAGAGCTGCTCTCTGGCAAAAGAAAACAAAGTTCGGAACCCTAATTCGACCCAAAAACAAAGTATTTATCCTTTCCCGAAGTCAAACACGTGACCAAACAACCGGCTGATTTTAAGCCATCCGGTATCGATACAGGGAAATACCTGTATCGATACAGACACCTTCTGTTCGCTCACTAACGCCTAGGTATCGATACAGGGGTTTGCCTGTATCGATACCGACACCTTCAAATTGACTTTCAGCTTGCTCGCTCGTCCTTACTTGGGTCCCACCGGTTTCCAACATGCCCGAAGTCCCATGTCCACTTTTACGTGCTCCTCCGGCCTGTTTCCTACAAAACAAACAAAAATACCAAAAACAAAAGACAACACCGCATCAAGTGGAAAATGGAATAAATTGCGCATCTAATGCGCTAATTCGCCCTACTTAGGCGCTTATATCTGTGATATTGCGCGCCTATCACACCCCCCAACTTGAGCGTTGCTAGTCCCGAGCAACAAAAAGAATAAAACCAATAAATAAAAGGATAGATCTTTTAAACCCTCGGGCGGCCCCGGTAGGACGAGTGAAGTCTCGTGAGGGTTTTCAGTAGTGATAACCCACAAAACACAAAGGACTCGGACATTTGAATGCAACTCAACCCAATCAATAGCTTCTCGAAACACTACAGTGACTGTCAGGCATGTCAAAGGCAAGATATTTCCTCCATGGACGAAGTTAAACAAGTGAACTTCGTAGCAATCTTAGCACAAAAACTAATCCTCTCACCTACGATCGGATAGAGAATTTTCAAATGGCATGCATGTATGGAAAAACCACATATAGAAATTCACCAACCTCGAGAATAGTTCACACACCGTTGATAGCCCAATAATTCTTTAAGCACACTCCTTCCCTTTTCTTTCTTTTTTTTTCCCTTTTTTTTTTTTTTTTCTTTGTGTGGTCATGCGATGCCGGATCTCTCGGGCTTTCTAGTTGACTCTTTAACGAGCTTTGGGTCGGCTATCCCCAAGCCAAACGGCCTTAGAGCACCAGGTTCTAAGAGACCCCTACGGACTTAATTGCTCAAGTAAAAAAGGCTTTATTGAGATCCAAACTATCCACCTTTAGCGATACTTTCACAAGGTCTATTCATCTTTTGACGCGAACAACACGGTGGGAGCATACCCCGATTGCCCGGTTACTACTCAATGGACGCCCGGATAAGCATTAACAATATAGCACACATAACCTGTTCCTCTTTTTTTTTATATAGGGGAAGGAGTTTCAGAGATTCCATTGAATAAGCTAACACAATTGAAATATCAAAGACATATGACCCAAACTCGAGACTGGTAAATACTTAAGTGGAACAGTGTGTGTGTGAGAGCATGTTTCCAACTGACCAAACGCTATCCGACTATAGATGATACGGGCTAACTAAGCGCTTCCTAAACATCATGTTCACGAGCTTAAGTCTATCCATGAAATCGTATCGAGACTTCGACTCGCACAACAACCATTATAGCGCTAATTAGCAGTCATCAACCAAGAATAGTTACACCCACGCATCCAAATTCTTTTTTTTTTTGAAAAACATGTACGAAGTACACCCTCCCCCCAACTTAGAACATGCTATGTCCTCATAGCATGAAGACAATAAGAAAAGAAAGAACAAGAGAGAGAAATGGACCATCGGATGGCAGCCAACCATCATGACCCCGGCCGATGTATGGGGAATTTGTCGTCACCGTTGCGTTTCGTCATCGGAACTGCTTCCAGGATCTGCTCCTTCGGACCTCACGAGGTCCACAGCTAGTCACACAGAGCCGCGCCAAAGCTTTATCGGACTTACGACCGCCACACGTAGTGGCACCCCTGCTTGAGGCTCCTGAATGCCTGACTCACTCCGGTGGAGAGGCCCAAACTACCAAGGCTGGTGTGGTGGCATGCTCGTCCTGCATAAGACTGAAGAACCAACAACCTACTCGACAACCAATGACATTAGTACTGCCCGCTCGTAGTAGCCGGGCCACAAGGAAAATAAAATGAAAAAGAAATAAAAATAAAATTTAAGAGAGAGAGAGAGAGAGAGAGAGAGAGAGAGAGAGAGAGAGAGAGAAATTTTTGAAACGTGGAATCCGAAAATTAATCAAATCCACAAAGATGAATCCCATGAATGCACCACCCCACGCTAAGCTTTGCACTAAAAATTGAACTCGGCCAGACCACAAGAAAAGATACTTCGAGTAAAGAAATTGCCGAATTGTTTTAAGAAATTGAAGTGCCTCTAAGTGCTCACGTAAACCCAAATTGATTTTCGAGTTGAGGACATAATTCGCGAGAGAAGGAAGATAAACAATAACGTAATCATCAACACCAAGAAAATCAATATGTTCCACTACCGTCGACTTCGACTCTTCTACCAAAACCTCATCCGCCAAGTTTGGTTTCTCAACTAATTCCTCCTCAACAAAGTCTTGGTCCCCCAAAATAAGAGACTCACTCTCACACCCATACTTCCTATCTTGCTCGTCCATTAAGGACTGCAAATAATCAATCTCAGCGCCCCACTCCTCAGTAGTGGGAGATTGTTTGATCGGACCATCATACAGAGGGCAGTGAGCTCCTCGTTCTCTAGACTCATAGGAACGCAAAAGGAAAACGTAGGCAGCGCGGATCAACAGTGGGAGATACATGAGAGGGGGATCGACCTTTACATTAGACTCAAGGGTGAAACATTGGGCAGTTAGCTCCTCATCCCCTCCAAACTCAGAAGGTTCCACCAAACCATCATCCACCCCACCCTCAATGACACGGTGGTCAACTTCCTCTTCTCTCTCTTCCCCAGCAGTAAGCTCCTCATCCCCTCCAAATTCAGAGGACTATGGTAAGACCAAGTCAATCTTCTCAACATCGTTAACCAGACCTACTTCCTCTTCCCTAGGAGTAAACTCCTCATTCCTTCCAAACTCGGAAGGTTCCTCCAAACGATCATCAACCCATCCCTCAATGAGAAGTGGGTCGACTTCCTCTCTTCTATTGACTTGAGGCGGAGAAGGAAATGTCTCCCACTCCTATTGGACATGTCCCACTGCCTCTGTGAGTTGAGTCAACTGGGACCTAAGGTCCTCAATTGCTTGGGTGGTTTCCGTGGTGAGGGTCATCTGCGATCGCACAAAAGTCTGTATCCTCTCCTCAAGGTTGTCATCATGAGGGGGATAAGTCAGCTCTGGGGTGGGGCCAGTAGAATAAGGATAAAACCCTTGCGGGTCTTGGAAAATGGAGCCAAATTGGGTCATGTCGTCCTGGGCAGGTTCGAACGACTGTATTTCTTGCAGAGGCATAGGCAGTGCCTGTGGTGGCACTGGGGGTTCGGAATACCCCCATGAAAAAGATGGGTGGTGGGACCCCCCTAGATTGTACGTATTTGGATATGGATCCCACCGCTGATTAATAACACTCACCCCAGCCTGATTACTGCGATAAGCTTCCTTGAGTGCATAAAAAGCGGAGCAGGTATAAACAGAATGCCCCCAACACTCACACATCTCACAGAATTCTTCCATTCTCACCTCGTTCACCCAGTTGTTTCCTTATTACTTTTTTTTTTTTTACTCGACTCAAGACACAAAATACTTACCACTCGACTGAGTCCAGATGACTCAACCTAGAACCAAAAAGATGCTAAAAGCAAAAGACATTTTTTTTTTATTGACTCAGATAAAAACACAAAGATACTAACCCGAATTCTTAACACCTCTTGCCGTCCCCGGCAACGGCGCCAAAAATGCTTGACCGAAATCCTATACCTAAATTAATGGGTTGCCCCAGGCGTAGGGCTGAGACCGGTGTAGCATAATACCCGGTAAGACCGGAATCGAATCCACAGGGACGGTGGAGAGTGCTTAACTAAAAACTCGGGTTGTAAGATTTAAAAACAGCTCTTAGGTAGCCACCCCTTGTAATTGGATGGGAGAATCAACTAAACTAAAGAGAATTTGGTTTTGCTTAAACTATTTAAAAGCAAGTACGGTCGTAGGGTTCATAACACCAGTGACCAAGCCCAGACAGTTCCGCTCCATTCGGTGTTCTAAAAACGTTTGATTTTAGAGAGAAAAAGGTACCCCGAAAGATGCGAATCCTCGTGGTCGCCGTTTACCCATGTTCAGCGAAGAACGAGTTTTGGTCCTCCGTTCCCCGCGTTACATGGGCTCCGACAATGCCCGGATACGTCCAACGAAAGCTCTTTAATAACCTAAAATTGCCTTTTCCGTTATTAATTCTGGAAACAGAAGCGAGAACATACCCGGGCCTGACCACGGCGTGTTAATCACCCCGCGACCATACCTATGAAACTACTCACTCATATTAACTTGAATAAACAGCAAGATTTCAAAACAAAACATGCTCATATAACTCGGAAGAGGATTAAACTACAAGATCAACCAAAAACTGAGATTAATGTAAACTAGAAAGAATTACCGGAAACAATACTTGGATCTTCGAGACAAAACTTCAAAAACTCCAATCGAAAGAACTCCGGAAAAAGAAAGAATGAAAATCTCTACAAAGGAAACAAAGAGCTGCTCTCTGGCAAAAGAAAACAAAGTTCGGAACCCTAATTCGACCCGAAAACAAAGTATTTATCCTTTCCCGAAGTCAAACACGTGACCAAACAACCGGCTGATTTTAAGCCATCTGGTATCGATACAGGGAAATACCTGTATCGATACAGACACCTTCTTGGGTCCCACCGGTTTCCAACATGCCCGAAGTCCCATGTCCACTTTTACGTGCTCCTCCGGCCTGTTTCCTACAAAACAAACAAAAATACCAAAAACAAAAGACAACACCGCATCAAGTGGAAAATGGAATAAATTACGCATCTAATGCGCTAATTCGCCCTACTTAGGCGCTTATATCTGTGATATTGCGCGCCTATCACCCGGCCTTGAGATTGACAGGGCCCTAAGCAAAATTTCATAATGGGGCCTCTAATTTGTTGTTATATATATTAGCTGTTCCAATTGAAAATTGGGAAAGCCATTTGGTTCAGTGGTTGTTTGCCATGGAACGTGGGGCTCGCTGTAACGACCCGATTTTTTTTGTAAATAAATTTTTTTGATTAAATAGATCAATAAATTATTTTCATTTCCTATAATTAGATTATTTCCTTTGTAAATTATTAAAATTTCTTTTTAATTAGATAAATGGTAATTCAAGCCATGCATGCAAGAGTACGAAGCCAAGTAACACACACATTACACTACCGAGCTACCCACAACTTCTCCCGTAGTAAATGTGCCTCCCACCTTCCAACCAAGTCCTATACCTTCCCTCTTAAATCCAAACCTAACTAGGTACCTTCCTTCATACTTCCACCCACCATTGGAAATTGTGGTGTTGACTAAGTGAGTGAGGGAGAGAGAGAGAGAGAACCGTGGGAGAGAGAGAGAGATGCCGAGAGAGAGAGAGAGAGAGAGAAAGTCGGGTGAGAGAGAGGGAGAGGGAGAGGGAGTGTGCATTGTACTCTTGCACATGCAAGAGTAAATGCAAGGTGATGCATACATGTATTGTGTGTGAGTGGGAAAACCCTAAACACTAGGCTTTAGTACAAAAATAGGTAGAATGTGTCTTGCTATTTTTAGGAGAACCAATAGCCAAGTTTAACATGCACATGCATTGTGCTTGAAATAAAGCACATGCTACAACCTAGACCTAAAAAACCTACATGCTTTGCCCCCAAGTATCTCCAAACATGTTTCCTTATTTTGTGGGAGAATATTTTTCCCCATTAGGCTTAGCCTAGGTTACTATGTGAGCACATGGCTCTCTTTCTTTGTGTCTAAGTATTAGAAATACCCCATAACAAAGGTGGCCATGCAAAATTCTACACAACAAGAGGCTTAGAAAATTACTAGAATTTCTTCCCAACCATTTTCCCTAGATTCTCCATAGAACCTAATGTACTTGACCCTAAGATTCCTAGGCCTAAACTAGAGTTCTAGTTGCACCTACCTAGCTAGTACTTTCCATGTGCTCACTAAATGAGCACAATATTAACTCCCCTAAAGAAGAGTGGTTCGGCCAATTAAGGAGAGGGAGAGAGGGCTGAGAGTTTTAAAGAGGGGGGAGAGAGCTCACTTTGTGCTATAAAATCCCATGCAGTCATGCAAAACTACCACCTTTTCTAGCCTTTCCACTTTTGTGTTAACTTTTTCTCTAAAAGTCCTACCCTACCACCACTAAAATAAACCGTATTTACTTCCTAATTATCTTCCTACTAAACCTAATTAGTAGGGAAGTTAGTTGATTAGAGAAGCTTTCACTCACAGGAGAGGACTTTGCTTGTCGGCTTTCGGCTAATCCCCGGAAACTAAGGTAGAAAACCTAACCTTTCTTTTAATTAGCTATTTCTAGTTCAATTAGCAATTTCCAATTAGTTTTTTTCTAAGTTGTAATTAGAAGCTTGTTTAAACAAATTATGCATGTATTAAGGTTTCTAAGTTTGTTAGTTAGTTTTCAAAAAAGCTTACGGTGAGAGGATTTCATGTTGAAAAGATGAGAAGGTTACTAATTAATCTTTAATTAGATGATTCTTCATGAGATTAGTAAGTTGTTTCTAAGATTGGGCTTGATTAAAGTTGATTAGAAGGGTTTTAAAGATAAGTTAAAGAATGGTTTTACTAGAAAACTTCTTAGTGTGTTTATTAAATTATTTGGGAAAATATTTAAGATTGAGTAGATTAGTCACTCAAATCTTTAATTAACTAGTTATAATTCTAATTGATAGCTTGATCTTGCTAATTTTTGACTTGGTTGTTGCTAACAAGTTTCTAAGTGGCTAATTAGTTTTATTCTTGTGTAAATTAGAAGTTTTCCTAAAAATAAAATGTGTACAAAAATTTCTAACACTAACTTTCTAGAAATTTTCTACTAAATAGTTGGTAGAATTATCTCTCCTAAGTAAGTGAGTTGTTGTACTAAAAAGATTTTCTTAAAAAGTTCAATCAGAAAATTTCTTGGAAAAATTGTTAGTGTTTAGAAAGCACTTTTTAGGAAAAGTGAGTTTCTCTAAAAATTAAATTTTATTTATTTATTTATAGAATTGGTGTAAAACGTTTTATGAAAAAGATGGGTGTAAATCTTTTAGTCATGAATTCTAGAAAAGTTAAATTTGAGAGTTTATGAGGAAAAAGAAAAGTTTATTTTATTTAGAGAGGAAATGAGTTACGTTGTTAAAGAAAAAGAAAGAAACTGGATTTTTGTCTCTAAAACAAAGTTTATAGAGAAATTAGCTTATTTGGGAAAAGTTGGTGCACTAAAGTGTGTTATTTTGTGTTGTATTTTCACAAGGGAAAAATAATGTTTTATGGAAAACATTTTACAAGCAATATTGCATGGGCACAATTTTGAGCATATTGAATATTTGGCATTGAGTACATTCACGATACATTACGACATGAGTTACAAGAAAGCTTGAATAGCTGTCGATGAGAAAATAGAGATGAGAATGAAAATGTGATTTTGAAATGAGAAATGTGATTTTTGGGAAATGAAATGAAATGAGATGAGATGGTTTTGGTGCCACCCCAAGTTCCGTGGGGAGAACTTGGAGGTTTTGGGCTAAGCGTGCACAGCACACGGTGAACGGACCTCATAAACAGACTGGTTAAGTTCAGTGATATGAGACGGCCGGGACTGTGTCGTGTGAGTTGCAGGACGGACGGACCGTGCATATAGACTGGTTAAGTTCAGTGATGCACGACAGCCGGAGTCTCGAGCAGAAAGGTTGGTACTGTCCGTTGAAAGGAGACTTAAGCGGACCAATAACTTTCGAGTGGTGTGAAATGAATGAAATTTGAAGAAGAATGCTGAAATGAGGCATTGATACGAGAAATGGTTTGAGACAATAATATGAGTTTTTGATATGAAAATCCGTTTTGAGACACTGTTATGAGACACTGTTTTCTGCGCATGATTACTCTGATCCGTATAGACACGCATGGTGTATTTCATGGTTTTACTGTTCACTAGTCTACATTAATGTTTTTGAACTTATTGTTCTAGAATTGCTAGTTAGAGATTGGGTAGTGTAGACTACTGGGCCCTGTTGCTCACGGTGTTGCACTTGTGTAACCCTGACATAATACCACGATGTTGCTTGGGCGACTCTGACAGTATTATGTTTGATTATCGAGATGAACAGAAACAATTCTATGGAGAATAGACCTACAGAGCAGGCAGTGCCGCTGGTTGGGGAATGACCCGGCGCAGGGGTAGAAGAAGACCTAAATCCGACCCAGTTGTTATTTATGTACTTGATGGAGACAGTATTAATTGTATAAGGATTTATATTTAGACTCTATTTTTGGTTTGTAATAATAATAACATGCCCAAATTTTAGGGGGCGTTACATACGCTCCCGAAGATCGAGAGTTCGAGCCTTTGGGCAGCTGACTTACGGCTTTCTTTTTGGTAAAACTTGGAAAAAATGTACACATGGAAACCGCAGCAGGGAGGAATCAAACCCATATCAGCATGCATACAAACCATGCTTCTAACTGCCGCAGTAGACCATGTATATGAATTTTTTTTGACATATATTATATTTATTATAATCTAGTATTTGGGGGCCCTATTATTGACCAAAAAACCGGAGGCCCTAGGCAACCACCTTGTCGGCCTATGCCCAGGGCTGGGCCTGCTCTCAAGTTTGCCGGCCTCCCCCTCTCTCCCATGTGCTCATAAATTGTTCCATAAATGCCAAGATCAAAGTACAAGATTTGGAGAGATTTTGGTTGACAAAAATCCTTAGGTTGGTACTTAGAAATCCTAGGTTTTACATGAGCAAATCCTAGGGTTTTAATTGGAAAATCTAGGGGTTTAATGAGCGGAAAATTCGAGGTAATTTCCTAAGTCCCAAGTAGTGTATAACTTTGCATAACCACCTTTGTTTTAGGGAGTTTTGGTTACTAGACTAAGTTAGGAGGCATGTGCCGAATAAGGCTACAAAATCTTAGGCTAACTAGGTTATTAATTAAGGAAACATGCATATATTCTCCTCATAAATGGGAGCACATGCTTTCTTTACTTAAAGGAGAAAAAAACCCTACTATAGAGTTTTGGGTGCTAGTTATACACACAAATGTGCACTAAATTAGGCACAAGACTAGTCGGCCAGGGTACAACCCCTATCTAGTAAAATATAGGTTGGATTTGCTAGTAAATCTTCCCCATAAATGGAAAGAACAAAATCCCAACTAATGGTACTAAACCTAGTTTTTCTAAGGTTTCCTACTTACACACACATGCACATGCATGCTCACCTCACCACCTTCTCCATGTGCAAGCTTACATCACCACCCTCTCTCTCTCTCCCTCGCCTGGCCTCTCTCTCTCTCTCTCACGGCTACTCTCTCTCTCTCTTTCTCTCTCTCTCTCTCTCTCTCTCTCTCTCTCTCTGTGTGTGTCTCTCACTAGACAAAATCCCACATTTGGTGGAGAGTAGGAGGATAGTTAATGTATGGTTAGGTTTTGACTTGGAGAATGAGAGAAAGATTTTGTTGGAAAGTAGGGAGCAAAGTTGGCATAGGGTGATTTGGTTAGGTAGTGAAGTGCAATGGGTGTGGTACTTGGGTGGCTTGATATGCCAATTAAATAATTAAAAAGGAACTTTGATGATTTATAAAAGAAATAAACCAATTATTAGAAATTAAAAATTATTTATTGAATTATTTATCGAATTTTTAATTTTACAAAAATCAGGGTTGTTACATAATCAGCGCAATGAAAAAAAAAAAAAAAATATATATATATATATATATATATATATATATATATATATATATATATATATATATATTAAATAGTCCGAATATGGAGTGAATTGCAAGGCTGGTGAGGTGGAAAGGTGCTAGGCGCGTTATTGAAGAGGTCAAGGGTTCGAGCTTCAATGGGAGGAAGGAAGGAAGCTTGGGAGAGCATTAAATTATTATTTTTTTGTAATGCGCTACAATTAGCGACAAAAAATTTCCTCGCCTAAAATGTAATTGGCTAGGAATATTAGCCTCGCAGGTTGCCGTTGGTAGACAGTAGTATCAGGCATCGGACAGAGTTTTTTTTCTTTATAAATGGTGAGGAAAAAATTTGTCGCTAATTGTCCACAACAGGTGAGGAAAATGATTTTTCCTTGCAAATACCTTTTGTGACACAGTATAGGTGAGGAAAGTGGGCGAGGAAATATTTCCTTGCTAATACCTTCGGCGACGAAATTTGATGCTCTAGCGACAAATTTTTTTGCTCGCCATAGCACGATTTTGTTGTAGTGCGGTCAAAGTGCTTTCTTACCGGTAAGAATGCATCTGTTATTTGAACCGTTGATTGTCGAGATGGATGATCCAGATGGGTTGGTAGGGCTTGCCGTCCCTAAGGAACAACAGAGCCCCCCGGTTCCTATGAAGCCGGCCTAAGGGTTTTTAGTGCTCAAGGCCTAATCTAAAATTGTGCTCTTAAGAGTAAACACTTAAACAACTTTTACAGCAGCAATCACAATATGAGAAAGTCAAAACAATATAATGTTCTATTGATTATTATATAAGAACACAAAATACAAAGTCTCCAAACAACTTCACACATTTGATGTCAAGGAGGGATGCAAGGTTATCCCAATTTCAACATTAGCCAAACCGTTAATCAAATGATAAATACGAAGTAATTAAAGGGGGATCCTTGCATCACACTTGCACCCTTGACAAACACCAAATCAAAACTAATTCACACGTTTAATGTTAGGGAGCTATGCAATTAAGGAGGTATGCAAAGGGTATCCCACTTCTGCCTTTTTATTTTTTAAAAAAAATCAGATTGGGCCTTTTTTGTTTTTTCTAGTGGGCTAGAAAGATCTCTATTCAAGCCTAACAGTAAAATTTATGAGAGTGCCCCTATTTGTTTTTTGATTTGTTTGGATGCCAAATGCCCAGGCCTTTTAGGCCTTGGGGTTTGGTCGACCTTGGGGTCACCTATAAGCTTAACTAGAAACCATTTTAAGAGCCCACTAGAGATGCTCTTAGCTTTTCTAAAAACAAATACATTCAGCATAGAGTGTTTATAAAAACCGGCTCCCATAGAAATAATGTTGGGCTAAGTTTTGTAAATCATGAATAATTGCTTGCTTGAATAAGCTGGAGATCAACCAGGGCAATTGGCATAGTGGTTGTGTAGCAGTATTAAATACTGTGAAGTTTCATGTTCAAATTGCATGGAGAGAAATTTGATACCATTGTAGTTGTAAATCATGAATAATTGCTTGCTTGAATAAGCTGGAGCTCAACTAGGGCAATTGGCCTAGAGGTTTGTGTAACAATACTAAATACTGTGAAGTTTTAGGTTCAAATCCTATGGATAGAAATTTGATACCCATTGTAGTTGGTTGGGATAGGGTTATAGTAAAAATAGGTTCTTTTATCGTGTGAACAAAGAAGAAGAAGAAGAAGAAGAAGAAGAAGAAGTTGGAGCTCCACAAGGCATTCAGCATGTGAACTTGATTTCTAATGGCAGTGGGTGAGTTTTATAAACGCTAATTTTTTTTATAGATTTTTTTAGTAAAAAGAGCTTTTACTGCAACTTAATCATAATTCCATAGCTATATTGATAAACATGGTTATCTGCTTCTATTAAAAAGCTAGAATATGCAGCAAAATTTCAAACTAGAATCAAAATTCTATATCCACAACTATCACGGAACTATCGCAAACTTCTTAAATATTAATATGAAAATTTTATTTAGAAACTCTACGTCTTAAATATTCTATATCCCCTTGCATTTTTTTGAAGCAAATTGTTCAATTAAATCATCGTACTTCAATCCAAGAAGTCATTTTCAATTGAAATCAAAACCAATCCACTTAGTCTCTCTTGTGACATGGTAGTCCGAAGGTAAGTTTTTATGAAATGCAACTTAGAAAAACTCCTCTCCGCCAAAGCAACTGTAGCCGGTATAGTCAACAAAATTCAAAAAGCAACCCACGTCATTTTGAAACCACCCTCTTTCCAATAAGGCCGTATAAAATCAAGAATGTCAATTGTTTTTGTCACTTCCCTCGGCAACATTGTTTTCAAATGTCTAAGTTCTTGGAACAACTCATCCCCTTCAATATCACCATGTTCATTGTGTTTCAAGAAACTTTCTAATTGAGTGCAATGCTCTTTCAATGGCTCGTCACTAACACTTTTGAATTTTGCGTTAAACAAAAATCCAAAGGCTACTTCATAAAGTTCAAATTGTTCAAAGCGATCCTTAAGTGATGTAAGAGCTTGATCAATAATGCAGAGGAAATAAGTAACTCTAAAATTATTTTCCGGTGATTGACTTCCATCGGTATCATCTCCCACATCCTCATCAAGTTGTTTTGTTCTATGAACAATTCTTTTTCTTGCAAATTCCGAATCAATACCAACTTCATATGCAAGTTCTTTGGCTTCTTTCATCAAATCTTCAAATCCATTTTTTCTAAGCTCTTCAAAGAATAAAATCAACTCCTTTATTCTTGTAATTGCATCTTCAATATCCATATCTTCTCGTTGAAGAACTTTGCTTACTTGATTAACTTTGTCTAAAATTTTGTACCAAATGCATAAGCTAGTCAAGAACTCAAAATCCTCCAAAGCATTCTTTCACAAGCCTTTAGCTTCCACCATCACAATATCCTCTTTGGATTTATTTGCAATTTCAATCAACACATCTCTTAATTCCGGTGCTTGGCTTCTTATTGCTCTAACACTCCCAACATGACTTTCCCAAAGAGTTACCGACAATGCCTTTGGTGTCAAGCCCTTCACATAAGTTCTAA